>VRYO01001956.1:107557-154812 GCA_009812075.1 Sialia sialis | reverse complement strand
ATGACGACAGGTGGCCTCGGAATCACCTGCTCCCCGTCAGCTGCCGCTTCCCGAGGACAAGGAAGAACCATTCCAGAGCCCCAGCTCACGATTTCCAAGGAATTCAACCCCCCCGCAGGAGCTGTGCCCGATGTTTGCTGTGGCTCTGGCAGAGGAGGGAGGGAGGAGGAGGAGGAGGAATATTTTTCTCTCTGGCTCAGATCTGCTGTTCGTAGTTCCCTGCTCTTTTTCCGACCTCATTCCATGAATATTTTGGAGTTCAAAAAGCACGGGATGTGCTCAGAGCCTCGTTTTCCTCTGCTTGGGGCTGGGCTTAGGAAAACAAAACTTTTTCCCAAGTTTTTCCTCTGTGCTCCTTTTCTCTTTGGTTTGTTGTTCATTATTCCTTCTTTTTTGCCATTATTGAATATTCCCTTTTTCCTCCCAGTGGGAAGTCTCAGGAAAGGCAGACTTGGAATTTTAAAGTTATTTAAAGTTGTTTAACTTTATAAACTTGGGGTTTGAAGTTATTCCATTCATGGAATTTAAGGATGTGCATTCAGATTTTATTTTCCCCATGTTAAATCCATGCTCTGATATCTCTTGAATTCCCCCCCAAAAAAAGTGAAATTTTTTCAGTTTTATTTGAATTTTTGTCCTTTTCCTACTGTTTTCCAACCTCTGTGACTTTGGGGATCCCACTTTTCCAATCTTCGCACACACTTGGGCTTTTCCTCCTTCCAGGCTCCACGTTTTTAAGTTTAAAGCTTTAAATTGAATCTTTTTCCTTTGGGATTGGGATGATTGCTAATTTTTTTTATGGAAATGAGGTATTTCCTAAGGAGTTAAAAATTAGGAGTTCAAGGAAAAGATGTTATGGACATGTGGTGAAGAGGGTCGGGATTCAGCAGCTGCGACTGGAATTTTTCCCTGCTCCTCTCCCTCTCTGCTTCCCCCCAGCTGCCACTGCCCCAAAAAGCCAAACTTGGCCTTTTGTCCCTTAAAAATCCCCATCCTTAGGGGAAAATTAGGGATATAAATCATGGAATGGTTTGAGGGGGAAAGGAAAATCCCATCCAGTCCTCCTGGACCCCTTCCACTATGCCAAGTTGCTCCAACCTGGCTTTGGACAATTCCAGGGATGGGGAAGCCACAGCTTCTCTGGGAATTCCATTCCAGGGCCTCACCACCTTCCCAGGGAGGAATTCCTTCCCAATATCCCCTGCCCGTGGAAAGCTGTTCCCTGTGTCCTGGTGATTCAAGATGGCAAAAATTGGGAATTTAGAAAAAAAAAAAACAAACCAAAATCATTTAGCTGAGCCAGGGTGATTTCTGCACGAATCCCTCTCACAAGGCAGCCACAAAGCCACCAGGAATTCCAGGAGAATAAGGTAAAATAACATCCTTTCTAGTATTTTTAGGGGAATTTTCTGGCCAAGAGTTTTTGTGGTATTGGATTTCTGGCCCCTAATGTTTTTCTTTACACAAAATATGAAATGAAGACACCTGGGATCAGCAGAATTATTTTTCCTGGAGGAATTTTTGGGGCTGGGGGAAAACTTTCTTCCCTGGATTCTGATCGCTCAGTTTTTCTCAGATTGGTGCAAGGTTGCTGCTTGTTCCAGGGGTTTTGGCTCAGAGTTCGAAGCATTCCTCTCAATATTCCTATTTCAAAGAGCTTATTCCCATTAATCCTCTTTTCCTCAGAAAATTCCAATTGGAAAAGCAAAATTAGATTAATTAATTAAGGATTTTTAGGAAGTATTTGACTCAGTGTTGGCTAGTCCCACTTGGATAATCTTCACTCCGGTTTCTAGAAAGTTCAGGAATGAAAATTTGGGATTTGGGAGCAAATTAGAGCTGATTTGAGGAGTGGGACTTCATGGAATGCCACCATCCAAAATGATCCATTCTCGAGGTGGGAATCACCCCCACACCAGATGTTAAGAAAGCAGCCTTTGCCATCCCAAAAGTGCCCCACAAACCTGAGGAACGTGGCTTTTCCAAGAGGACAAGTCAGGTGAAGGTGTCCTCTTGGTTGGAAAGGCAGAATTCAGATCTGGTTTGGATGGAAACCAACGAGCACTTGAAGATTTATAAAGAAAACACGGATAATAGATCACAGAGTTCTCCTGGGACAGTGGATCTTCTGGGGTATCTTCAGTTCATGAAGCTTCTTATCAATTAAAACACTCCGAGGGTTTTTTGGGAATGCTGTCCCAGAACCTTGGAGAAGATGTTGGATAGACATCCCTCACCCCCCAGCCCCTTCTCTGGGATCTCCAGCTCCTCTTTCCATCCCATCCCATCCCATCCCATCCCATCCCATCCCATGGTGTCCTCCAGCTCCTCTCCCACCATTTTGGGATGAGAAATGACTCTTCCAGCTCAATCCCATCCCTCAGCAAAAATAATTCCCGTCCTTCCGTCCTCACTCGCCCTCTTCCCTTTAAATCCAAACTTTTCCAGGGCTGATACCCGTGAGCCCTTGACCTCTCTGAGGTTTAATAAGGCAAGAGGCTAAAAAAGTGATTAATTGGCGTCGGGAGAGATATCGGATCACAAAAGCCTCCGGATAAAATTCCAGAGCTCCTTTGAGAGGCTGGAGGTCATCCCAGCAATTTTGCTGCTTTCATTCGCATCCTCCATTCATCCTAGGCTGTTTGCCTTATCAGCTCTCCGGCAGCTTCCTAAATTCCCCTTCTTTTTTTTTTTTTTTTTTTTTTTTTTTTTTTTTTTTTTTTTTTTTTTTTTTTTTTTTTTTTTTTTTTTTTTTTTTTTTTTTTATTTTTATTTCTCTTTTTTCCTTGGAGTTTAAAGAGACCGCCAATGCTGTGAAGTTTGGATCGGGAGCATCGGATAAGATGGAAAAAAATCTGTCCTTTCCCTTTTCTGAAGCTGCTCTTTGAAGCATCCGGGGGTTTTTTTTGGGAGCCTTATCCCTGTGTCCTCCAGGCCAGAAGGGATGGGACGATGCCAAAGACACGGATGCAAAGTGGGATGTTGGGACATGAGAAGGGTAGGAATGTTTTTCGTGGCTCGGTTCCATTCTCCACAGCAAAAATTCCTCCTAAAAAGGGGGGAAATTCCTCCAGAAAAGGGAAAAATTTCTCCAAAAAAGGAGAAAAAATTCTCAGGAAAAGGGGGAAAATTCCTATGAAAAAGGCGAAAAATTCTTCCGAAAAAGCGAAGGGTGATCTTCCCTGCTCCTGGGGATTTCCTAACCTTGGAACATCCCATTTAAAGCTCTTGTCCTCCTTGAACTCATCTAATTCTCCTTTGAACTTATTTATGGGATTTGGCTGCGTTGCCGAATTCCACGGCTTAATTAGGAGCTACAGAAAGTCATTTCCTGGAGTTGTCTTTTAAACTCTGGAGCAACCATTAAAGGGGTGGAAGAAAAAGTGTGGAATCATTCCCTGCTCCTCTTCTCCATGGTGCTTTTTAGGAATAATGGGGAAACTGAGGTTTTGCATGTTTGAAATAGTCTTTGGTTGTTTTTAAGGCTTCTTTGGGAATATTTTTCCTCTGAGGGTGTGATTTGTGGAATTTCCCAGAGAAGCCGTGGATGTCCCATCTCTGGAAGTGTCCATGGGCAAGTTGGAAAAGGGTTGGAGCAACCTAGGATAATGGGAGGTGTCCCTGCCCGTGGAATGGTGTTGAGTGAGATGGTCTTGAAGGTCCCTTCCAACCCAAAGCATTCCATGATTTGTGGGGTGCAACCTCATCCCAATCTCAGGGACTGATTCCCAGTGGAATCAGGGCATTTGCGGCAGCGATGGGATTTTGGATTTCGTAGAACATTGCTATTTTGGAGCCTTGGGATGGTGTTTGATCCAACGCTGAGGAACATCAGATTCCCTCTTGGATTCCATCTCTTGATTCTCTGGAGGAATCAGCTAATGGAAATGCTCATTTTCCATGGAATTCCTCACAGTTTGCCCAGACTCAGGGACGACATAATCCCATTAATTCCATTTGTAGTCACCCTCAGTCACTTGAGCACCAAAGCCTGAGCGAGGCCTCTGCAATTCCCAGATCCATCAGAATATCAATATTTAAAATTATCCAGGTATTTATTCCTTCAGGAAGGAGCTGGCAGGAGCAGGCAATTCCAAGCTGGCAGAGAAATCCAGGTGCTTCATCCTTATGCAAAAAAAATTCCTCCTCCACGGTTTGGCTCTCAAAAGTGCTGAGGAAGAGCTTGGCCGGCCAGGAGCGCACCAGGAGCTTTCCCAGAGTGCATTCCAAGTCGTGGCACATCGCAGGACGTGTTATCCCGGTTTAACCAGGGTCAGGAATTACTCCAGGGGTGTCATTTGGGGTGCAAATCATTCCCGAGTTGCAAATCCCGGGGTTGCATCTCTGACAAATCAAAAGGGGGTGTTGAGCTTGGATCCGTCGTGCCGTGTTATCCCTGCATTCCACCTCTTCCAGAGCAGCTGGATGGGCAGGAATGTCCCAGATTTGGGTCTCTGGTGGCTTGTGGATAAATAAATGATCCTCAGGGTCCTACCACTCCTTTTTTGCTGTTAAATTCCCTTGGGACAATTAAATATCCAGGGGCTTTCCAATTGTCATGGTCAACGGAGAAGGGAATGGTTGGGATGGCACAGGGTGGGACAAAAGGTTTTGAGATGCCTTCAAACCATCCCATGGAGCGGGAAAAGGGACCCTCAACATGCTTGGAATGGTGGTGGAAAGAGAAAGGACTTGCTCACGTCAAGGTTGGGAATTTGAAGCTAAAAATTGGGAGATTCAGTTGGACATTGGGAAGGAATTCTTCCCTGGAATGGAATTCCCAGAAAATCTGTTGCTGGCCCATCCCTGGAAATGTCCAAGTCCAGGTTGGAGCAACCTGCAATGGGGAAAGATGTCAGCACTCACATCCAGGTGAGCTTTAAGGTCCCTTCCAACCCAAACCATTCCACGGTTCTGTGAAATGTGATGGTTCAACGGTGTTAAATTGGGAATCATCATTCCCAGGCTTCTCCCATTGGGAAGGAATTCTTCCCTGTGAGGATGGTGAGACCCCGGAATGGAATTCCCAGAGAAGCTGTGGCTGCTCGAAAGGGATGGGACAGCTCTAATTAAGACTATTTCCCCTTAATTAATGATTCCCCCTTGTTTCTAAGCACCTTGACATCCCCATCCTTGGAATTTCTCCCATCTCTGCATTCCCAGCCCTGAATTTTTTTCCCCATCTCAGCTTCCAGATTTCTGCCCAGTTCTTTATGGATTTATTTCATTGCTCAGGGATCAATCCAACATCTGTTCCCGGGAATTGCCGGTTGGGAAACTGCTGAGCAAGGCAGGAACAAAACTCTTCATCACCATCAACATCCAGAGGAGTTTTTTTCTGTTGGCTCAGCCTTTGCAGATGCTTTTTCCGACCGAAAAAAAACTTCCCGGTGTTGATGTTTTGGACGAACCAGCCACAATTTGTGGGATAATGGGTTTTTTGGAATTTTCATGGTAATAAAAACATTAGAGTCTTGTAGGATCATGGAAACGTCAAATGTGTTGGGAAGAACTTTTTTGAAGGTCATCAATCTCAACCTTCCCCACTGGACCAGGTTGCTCCAATCCCCTCCCAAACCTGGATTTAAGCTGGGTTTTAAGGAGCTTGAATTTGTGTCACTGAGGTTAATTTGGCCTCAGAGCCACTTGGGACTTGACCCCTGCCTCGGTGTCACCTCGGTGTCACCCCTGGCACCGGGGTTAACTCCGTGAGCTGACCTGGCTTAGGACCAGCTTAAATTTCCCGGCGTTCCACGCCTAAAATGATTTGGAATTTATTGATCGCTGCAACCCGCAGGGGAAAATGGCTGAACAAGGGTTTTTTTGGTATCAGAGAAAAGTGGGATCAGATTTCACATCAATTCCTGGGATTTTGGTTGGAAAGGAGCAGCTGCAAGCAAAGACCTGAGGGGAAGAAGTTGAAGGAGTTGTTTTAAATTCCTGAACCACCCAAAAAGAGGGAAATTAAGTTCAAGCAGGACCAGCTTTACTCAGAGTTGAGGCTTCAGGATATCAGAGGAACAGGGACGAGGGGGAAGAGTTTGGAATTAAAAACTGAGAGGTTTAGATTGGAATTTGGAAAGGAATTCTTCCCCGTGAGGGAGCCGATACTAGGCTGGATTAGACACATGATTTATGGATTTATACTAAAGAAAGGGAAGATTCTGAGGAGATAAAAGGAAAATGTGTTTGATGAGGGAGGTGAGGCACTAGAATGGAATTCCCAGAGAAGCTGTGGCTGCCCCTGGATCCCTGGAATTGTCCAAGGCCAGGTTGGATGGGGCGTGGAGCAACCTGGGATAGTCCCTGCCTGTGGAATTCCATGATCTTTAGGCCCCTCCCAAACCATTCCATTATTCCACAATCCTCCAAACCATCCCAAGATATTCCTGCTGACGTCTCACCACGGCCGCCCTTGAACCTCCTCCCGACATCGCCCAGGGGTCACATCCCTTCTCCGTCAGAGCAGTGCCGCGTGAACACCCAGATCCGACAGCTCCTGCCTCCCAGAGCTGGATTTTTCCCTCTTTATATTTAATTGGAAAGGAACAAGCAGCGGCCGGGGCTGATCAGCGACAGATTCGCTTTGATGGAGGAGTTGGATTTTTCCCTGAGGTGGCTTTAGGGTCCGCTCCCTGCCTTGTCAGGGCTTTTTCCATTGCTGGAATTGCCGTGGATTCAGGATGGAGCAGAGGGCTTGGATTTCTCCCCCTGTCCTGGAATGGCTTTTTTCCCAGCAGGAAATGGGGAATTGCAGGGTTCTTTTCTGGATTCTTCCAAACCGCTCAGTTTGCAGTCTTGGTGTTGTTACGGGTCAAGGCCAGGAGCTGCCAGAGCATCCACCTGGATCCTGAGCTCGGATTTTGCCAGACATTCCCTCCTGTCCTCAGGGACTGATAAAAATGGGATTTGACCTGGCTGTGTGTGGCCACATCCCAGAAATTCCCAGTGGGCAGCAGGAAAGGAGGGAATTCTACCCCTCTGCCCTGCTCAGGTGAGACCGCACCTGGAATCTTCTTCCAACTCCAGGATCCAACATCAGGAGGATGTGGAGATGCTGGAGCATATCCAGAAGAGTCCACGGAGATGCTCCAATTTCTGGAACCAGGCTGGGAGAGCTGGGAATGTCCACCTAGAGAAGGGAAGGATCCAGGGAAACTTCTGAGCCCCTTCCAGTGCCTACAGGGGCTCCAGGAAATCTGGAGAGGGTCTTGGGACAAGGGATGGAGGGACAAGACACAGGGAATGCCCTCCCAATGGAAAAGTAGAAATTTAGGTGGGATATTGGGAAGGAACTCTTCCCTGTGAGGGTGGTGAGGGGCTGGGATGGAGTTTCCAGAGAATCTACGGCTGCCCCGTCCTTCGAAGTGTCCAAGGCCAGGTTGGAGCACCCTGGGATGGTAGAAGGTGTCCCTGCTCATGGAAAGGTGCTGGAAGAAGGTGACCCTCAAAGGTTCCTTCCCGCAGGGAAAAATTCCACAATTTTCCATGATAATCACCACAACTCCAGGTGGACCTGGAGTCAAACTACCACAGGGCTGCCTTGGAATTTTGAGGAGAGGACACTCAATTTCCCAAAATCCCACAGTGAGGGATGAGACCACAGCGATTCCACAGCTTGGCTTTTCTGGAGCAAGCAGTGAAACCACCAGAGCCATATTTCCCGTTCTCCACAGAGTGAATGAGGATCCACCCCTCTCCCAGCCCTCATTCCATTACTTATTTCCATTTAACAGCTTCCCAGCTGTGTCCTGAGCAGGTGACTCCTCCTCTGTGGGAAAAGCCAGAATATTTTTCCTTTACTCCATCCCACTCCAAGCTTTTCCAGCAGCTCCAGAAGAATCTGCACCTTTGGGTGCCTGTCCTGATTTTTTTTTTCCTTCTGTATCCATCAGGAAAAGCCAAGAGAGATTCCACCTTTCAAGTGAATGATTCCCTAAAAATGGAATTATTGGTGCAAAAAATTGCTCCCAAAGACTTTGATATTCCCTGGTTTATTGCTGACACACAGGGATGTGGTTCTGGGTTTTCCAAGGTCTGGCATCAAGGAATTGTGGGGTTTTTTTCCATATTTTAAGTCAAAAATTCCTGAAAAATTATTAATACATGAAATAATGGGTGTAATAATTAAAGGGATATTAATGAAATGGAAAATAAATAAAATAGTGGGGATAGTGAATAAAATAAAGGGTGTAATAATGATTTTAATTAATTAATTAATAATTAATAAAATAACAGGCAGGGTTGGAACAGATGAGCTTTAAAAGCTCCTTTCACCCCAACCGTTTAATAATTCCATGATTAATTAAAGTTTTTTATTAAGTTCTGAGGGGAGATTAATTCATTTCAAGCACGGAAATAAGATAAGAAATAAGGTGGGAAATAAGATGGGAATTGTCCTTTCGTGGGAATTTTGCACTGTTGAGGGGATTTGGGTTCTCGGATACGTTGGGTTCTGGGATCTCTTGGATATTTTGGTTTGTGAATGCAAAGGAATCACCTGGGAGTGGGAAATTTGGGGAGCAGAGCCACTTCTGAGGTCTCCAAAACCTTTCCTGGAATCAGGAATTTGAATTGCTCCTCATAAAAATGTGGAATGGTTTGGATCAGAAGCGACCTTCAAGATCATCCCGTTCCTTTCCCTGGCCACGCCCCAGCCCCTCGATGTCCTGGGAATCCCAAATCTTCCTCAAACTGGAACAAGCCAGGAGCTGTTGGCCAGCCCCAATTCTCTGAAGCTGGAAGTGAGTTCCAGTTGCAGTTCTGTGCCGGATTGGATCCGAATTTTGCAGAATGAGACAAACCATGATTTGCAATCTACTCCTTTTTTCTGACTGCTTTTGGTGTCTGTTCTTCAGGGCAAAGCTTAATTATGGATTTTCTTCATTTTTCCAAGAGGAGTTGGACACATTTCATCCTTTTGGGAAGGGTTTGGTCCAAGCTGGGAATTCACACCCTGAAAATCCCATCCTTTTCTCCATCCAGAGGTTTAAATCCCACTGGAAAACGAGCTGAGGGCTCGGGGGCAGGGTGACACCTGGAACTTCCCTCCAGGGACTTTTTTTATTTCAAAATGGGCATTTCTGACAAGCCTCCAGGGGTCCATTCCCAGGAAAAAGGTGTCGGGATGCGATCCATGTGATCCATCACTGTCTGACTCCCTGGATGTGTCAGGTTTCAGTGGCACCTTCCTCGATAAGCCTCACTCAGCTTTTTATTCCTCCTCATCTATTTCTAGACATTCCTTAAAAGAATTGGAAATGCAGATGAGGATAAATCCCAAATAATTTCATTAAATTCCTTCCTTTTTTTTTTTTTTTTTTTTTTCACACAAAGCCATGCGAAAGAGGAATTTGAATAAAGATGTGGATCCTGAAATGTCTCAGGTACCCTCTGGATTATCCAGAGGTCACAAGTGCAGTGTTTGGGGTAATCAGAAAAACCGGTGGAATTCTCTGTTTCTTGGGATTACGACTTCTTTTAATCCTCTTTGGAATTTCTAAGCTCCCGTTCACTGCCGGATGATCCCCAAAATCCCTTTTGTTGTGTTTCTAAGTGAGGGGGTCAGGGCAGTTCCAGGAAAACACGGATGGGGGAAAGGATGGAGGGCAGCCCTGGGGAGAAGGAATTTGGGGGTTTTGGTGGGTGAAAAGCTGCACAGGACACATCCATGTGCTCTGGTCCTGGAAATTCCCCATGACCTGGGCTCATGTCACAGCATGGATATCAGGAAAAGGGGAATTCTGCCCTGCTCTGGTGCAATCCCACCTGGAATTCTGCATCCAGCTCCAGGATCCAACTGCTGAAGGACCTGGAGCTGCTGGAGCAGTTCCAGAGAAGGCCACGGAGATGCTCCAATATCTGAAGCCAGACTGGGAGACCTGGGAATGTCCAGCCTGGAGAAGGGAAGGATCCAGGGAAATCTCAGAGCCCCTTCCAGTGCCTGAAGGGGCTCCAGAAAAGCTGGAGAAGGACTTGGGATGAGGGATGCAGTGACAGGACACAGGGAATGGCTTCCCACTGCCAGAAGTCAGGGAGAGATGGGATATTGGGAAGAAATTCTTCCTCGGGAAGGTGGTGAGGGGCTGGAATGGAATTCCCAGAGAAGACATAGCTGCCCCTGGATCCTTGGAAGTGTCCAAGTCCAGGCTGGACAAGGCTTGGTGCACCCTGGGATGGGGGAAGGCGTCCCTGCCCATGGGATCATCCCATCCCATCCCATCCCATCCTTCCCATGGAGGCCAGGACACGGCTGGACCTGTTCAGCCTGCACTGTCTCCATCCCTGCCACCATCAGGTTTCAGTGGCGGTGCCGCCGTTTGGTTGTCACCCAGCCCAGGTGTTTTGGGGACAGTGGTTTTGGGATGGTGCTGGAGGTGGAACCCACAGAGCCGACGCCTTTTCCTGGTGGGGAAATCTGGACAGAGGGAAGGAGTTTCAGGATCTTCAGAGTGCCGGGGAGCTGCACAGCTCCAGCTGGACCGGGGAAGGTCGAGTCCGTAACTTTGGAGTTTTTGTGGGAAATGCTGCCGACTTTGGTGGTCTGGGCAGCAGCGCCGGGCTGCAGGGTGGTTGTTCAGGAGAAGTTCATCACCAGGTTTGTGATTCTAGTCCCTCCAGTCCTTCCCATTCCCTCACAGAATGAACTTTGATCTCTGGGTCTGGACCTTCAAGGGTTTGGGGCGCACGCCGCAATCCTGGGTGGACATTGGGGCACTCAACCCAGGCTTGTGTTTTGCAGACTTGCTGGGTTTCTCTGGGAGCTGAAAATCAGGCGTTGGTTGGAAACCCTTCAGAAAATTGTCTGTTTTGTGTAAATAATTCTGTGGGACTCAATGGGAGTAGAAGAAAGGGTTGTGAAGTCGTTTTTCGTCCCGTGCTCGCTGCGAGTGCTGATGACGGAACCATTGGGTGGTTGGGGTCGGAAGGGATCTTGGTTGAATTTCCCCTCTCTCCTTGTTCCTTTCCAGGCTGGAATGGGTGGGAATCATTGAGTCTTGGACACAGGAAACTCAATGGGGGTGGAAGAAAAATGATTGCTCTTCTCCATCCCATGCTCAGCGCGAATGCCAAATCTCAGTATCATTGTCTGGCTTAAGTTGGAAGGGACCTTGGTTGAATCTCTCCTCTCTCCTTGTTCTTTTCCAGGCTGGAATGGGTGGAAATCATCGAGCCTCGGACCCGGGAGCGCATGTACGCCAACCTCATCACGGGGGAGTGCGTGTGGGACCCCCCCGCCGGGGTGCGGATCAAACGCACCAATGAGAACCAGTGGTGGGAGCTCTTCGACCCCAACACCTCCCGCTTCTACTACTACAATGCCACCACGCAGAGGACGGTGTGGCACCGTCCCCAGAACTGCGACATCATCCCGCTGGCCAAGCTGCAGACGCTGAAGCAGAACACGGAGTCGCCGCGGGCTTCCACGGAAAACAGTCCCGGCAGGAGCAGCAATGTCAGCAGGGAGGGAAGCACCAGCTCGTCCTTGGAGCAGGAGCTGGAGGGCAACGAGAAGGTGCAGGAGCAGCGGTCAAGCCGCCAGGCCAGCCAGTATTCCGTGGTGAAGGAGGAAACGGAAAGGTAAAGGTGGGATGGGTGGGAGGAAAAAAATCGGGAATTCTCAGTCCTGGTGGTCTCCAAGAGCAACTTGTATCCTGCAGGTCTTGGGTGAAGAGATTTTGTGGATGGTTCCTCCAGCTTGACTCTTGGTGGGTCTCCACTGAGTTGGATCCTCCATAAAACAAGGAGAAAGCGGGGGAAACATCAGGAAAAGGTGTTTTCTTCACCTTAGGACATTTTAGATGTTCCCTGTGGGAGAGTTCCCTAAAGGAATAATTTCTCCTCCTGTGAAATTCATTTTTCAGGTTGGAAATTCAGGTTTGCAGCCCAGCATGTTTTTAAATGATTTCCCTGGATAAGATCTCCCTGAGGAGTTGGGATGATTCATGCCACAACCATGGCTTGTCCCACAGGTCTGGGGAGCTCCTGGCAGGGATAATTTCCCTCAGGAAGGAGAAGGGAGTCAGTGCTCAATTCCCAAGGACAGCCTTCGGAGACATTTGTGTTGCTCCTCCATTGTTGTTTCATCTTTTATGGATTAAAAGCTGCAAATCACAGAATCTTGGAATGGTTTGGGCTGGAAAGGAGCCTTAAAATCCATCTTGTTCCACCTCCTGCCTTGGGCAGGGACGCCTCCTGTCATCCCAGCCTGACTTGGGACAATTCCAGGGATGGAGCAGCCACAGCTTTTCTGGGCAACCTGAGGCAGGTCATTAATTAACGTATTTGTCTTCTCTTAATTGATGCCTTTGACCACGTTAAGGACTCGACCATGATGAGGAGACCAAGCAGGGGTGGAATTCCTGTTCCCAAGTCCTGCTCCCAGAAACTGTGGCTGGATGGGAACAGGAATTCCCGGCTCAGCAAGTGCTTTCATGTGGAACATCAGAGGCAGCCTTGGCTCCACACCTTGGGGGAGGTTCCACCTTCCCGAGGTCCTGGAAGAGGCTCTGATGGAATCTCTGAGCCTGGGAACTGGGGAGGTCCTCATGGTGCAGGGGGGTTTGGTGGGGGGAGATGGGTTTGGGATCGTTCACTGCAGGCAGATGTGGAATCACAGGGTCATGGAATTACAGAATCATGGAATGGTTTGGATTGGAAAAGGTCTGAAGGTCATGGAATTTCAGCTTTTTCCAGGGGCAGGGACACCTTCCACTATCCCAGGGTGCTCAAAACCCAACCTGGCCTTGGACACTTGCAAGGATCCAGGGGCAGCTACAGCTTCTCTGGGAATTCCATTTCAGGGCCTCACCACCCTCACAAGGAAGAATTTCTTCCCAATATCCCACCTAAATTTATACTTTTCCATTGGAAGGCCATTCCCTGTGTCCTGTCCCTCCATCCCTTGTCCCAAGTCCCTCTCCAGCTTTCCTGGAGCCCCTTTAGGCACTGGAAGGGGCTCTAAGATTTCCCTGGATCCTTCCCTTCCCCGGGGGAACATTCCCAGCTCACTCTGCCTGGCTGCAGAGCAGAGGGGCTCCAGCCCTTGGAATTCTCCTCTCGGAATTGCTCCAGCAGCTCCAGGTCCTTCTGCAGTTGGATCCTGGAACTGGATGCAGAATTCCAGGTGAGGCCTCACCTGAGCAGATCAGATGGGCACAATTTCCCCTTTCCTGGTAGGAAATGAGCCCAGGAGATGTTGATGGAGCAGGATCCTATTCCCAAAGTGGTGTGAGAGGTTCACAAGGATTGGGGGATGAATTTAAAATTCCCTGGGGTTTGCTGCAAGAACAGGGGCGGGATCAGCAGGTCCCCCGGGGAAAGGATCATTCTTGGGATGAGATCAGGAGTTTCCTGGGGAAAGAATCATTCTTGAGGTGAGATCAGGAGTTTCCTGGGGAAAGGATCATTCCTGAGGCGAGACCAGGAATTTTCTGGGGAAGGGATCATTCCCAAGGTGAGATCAGGAGTTTCCTGGGGAAAGGATCATTCCTGAGGCGAGATCAGGAATTTTCTGGGGAAGGGATCATTCCCAAGGTGGGATCAGGAATTTTCTGGGGAAGGGATCATTCCCAAGGTGGGATCAGCAGCTCCCTGGAGGGATTCCCACATCGGGTCCAATTCCCACATCAGACCCAGCACAAAGATTCCAGGTCACTAATCCTTGTTGTCCTCCACCCACACATTCCGTGTTCCCATTATAGGATATAAATCTGCTGGATCAGGTGGGAGGAGGGCCAGACTCTCAAATAAGATGTTGAATCCCTGGAAATCTACTGGAAAAGGAAAGGAATTCAGCCCTGGGCTGAGTCTGGCTGATAGGAGGTTGTGTGTCCTTGAATCTCCAGGAATTCCAGGTCTGGGCCTTTCCAGGGATTGGGATTGAGCAGATCCCAAGTTTTGGAGCTTTAAAAATTAAATATTTTTTAAAAATCAGATGCCACTAGAGGGAGCAGAAATTCCTGCTGACTGGAATTTCCACCTGCATCCCTGGAGGTGATAGGGATGAGTCCCATCGGTTCAACCAAACCACGGATGCATCCCACTCTTGATCCTCATATCCTGGCTGGAAAAAAAAAACATTCCCTCATTTTCCCCATCCCTGAAAATGCCCAAGGCCAGGTTGGACAGGGCTTGGAGCAGCCTGGGATAGTTGAAGGTGTCCTTGTGGAATTCCATGATCTTGAAGGTCTTTCCAACCCAAACCATTCCATGATCCCAAGAGTGTTTTCCCAGATCTCAGT
The DNA here is from genome assembly GCA_009812075.1 of Sialia sialis. Taxonomy (NCBI): domain Eukaryota; kingdom Metazoa; phylum Chordata; class Aves; order Passeriformes; family Turdidae; genus Sialia; species Sialia sialis. The sequence goes on along the minus strand of VRYO01001956.1, from coordinate 140,569 downwards.
TGTGTTTCTCAGAGAATATCTACAGTTGGGAAGGAGTTCCAGAGGTTTCCTGGTGGAAACCACCCCCCCATAGGTTTTATCCTATGAAATCTTATTTAAAGATTTCTGGATATGCTCAGCTCGTCTGTTTGGAAAAGAGAATTCAGGAGAAGTGGGAAAATTTCTATTGGAATTCACACCCAGAACTTCCCTTAAAATTTAGGAACCAGAGCATCTCCAGGTTTGGCTGGAGATGCTGGAGGCTGCTCCTAATCCATTCCTCACATGCATGGGGATGTTCCATCCCACCCATGCGGGTCAGGGATGTGTCAACCCTTGGAATCCACAGGGAATTTTCCACTGGAATCACCTTGTGCTTTCATAGTGAGGTGGGATTTGTTCTAATTAGCAGCCCGATCAAACTCAGGAATCAACCCTGGGATCTCAACAGCAGCTTTGTCTGGTGATCAGCAGAGCATTCCCAGCAGGATTTTCCAGCATTTCCCTGGAGTTTTCCACGCTTGTCTTAAAATGGTGGCTTTTCTCCAGAGTTTGACTTGACAGCCGTGAAATCTTGGAGCGGGAGCCATGGGCCGGATTTTGTGTCAGGTCACTGGGATTTTCCATGCTGCCAGGAATTGTCTGAGGTTATTGCATTGAAATCCTTGGAGAAGATGTCAGGCAGGGAAAAAGCAGCCTTTTCCATAGAAAACTCAACTCTGCCACTGCTTCTCCAAGGAGAATTCCAAGTGGAAGCAGGAAGGACAAGGATGTGGATTTTTGACCATCAGGAGCATTTTCCTTGGACCAAAATGCGGGAATCTTGGAACGAGAGGGGTCTTTACCCAAATCCTGTCTGCCAGGAAATTGTGCCCAGGTTATTCCTCAGGATTCCCACTTTTTTTTCACACATCCCGGTTTCAATGGCACTGAAATACCAGAGATAAAATGCAGCATTTAAACTTACCTGGATTAAATGTGGCTGAGCTGAAATATCCAAGGGGGATTCTCTCAAAATCCAATCCCTGGAATGTGCCTGCCAGAGCTCTCTAGGATCACAAACTCCCCCACTCTTACAGGCAGCAGCCGTTTCCTAACACCAAGAGATCCCAAAAAAAAGCAGGTTTGTGGAACAAAAGATGCCTCAAAGCTCTAAAATACCCAATGTGAGCATCCCACCATTTTTTCTTGGAATTCTCTCCATTTATTTCCTTTCCTGGGAGGTGCTGAGAAGAACCTGCCATGCCAGGGTTTGGAAAACAGGTGGATCAATGACATAAATCTCCACAGCATCTGCTGCCTGAGGGTTTTCCAGGCTCCTGCAGGGATTCCCAGCCTTCCTCCAAGACAAGAAGGAAGAGAAACCGAGGACCAGGAGTTGCTCTGGAAAAACCACGTGGAAGGACCATGGCACGGAGGGGATCCTCAAGGGCTTCGTTTCCAATGTTCTGCCTCCAGCAGGAGCTTAAGGTTTGGAATTCCAGGCCTTTCTTCACCTGTTGGATTTTCCCAGCTGGATGACATCTCCTGGTATAAGGAGCCAGGAGGAACTTGGGAATGGTCACCTGGAGAAGAGAAGGAACCAGGAAAACCTCAGAGCTCTTTCCAGTGCCTAAAGGGGCTCCAGGAGAGCTGGAGAGGGACTTGGGACAAGGGATGGAGGGACAGGACGCATGGAATGGTTTCCCATTGCCAGAGGATAAGGAAGGATGGGATCTGGGGAGGAAATCCTGGCTGAGGTGCTGGGATGGAATTCCCAGAGAATCTGGGGCTGCCCCTGGATCCCTGGAATTGTCAAAGGCCAAGTTGGAGCAACGTGGTAATGGGATTTTCCTTTCCAACCAAACCATGGGTTTGAACCTTTGATGAAGTTTTCCATGAAATTTCCATAAAATTTTCATGATTTGATGCAACTTTTTGCTCCCCCAACCTGAAGGGGGTGGGAAAAAAAAGGGGGGTGGGGGGAAAAAAACTTGAGTTTTTTTAAGCCTGGAATTGTTGATCCTGTTGAAACTCCCACCCAGATTTGGATCAGCCCTAAAAACTGCCTCATCCCTCCCATCCCTTAGGGACAAAGAGGATGGCCTGGAATTTCTCTGTTTTTCCAGTCCCTGGCACTGTGGAAACCTCATTCCATTCCCAGACCTTGGCATTCCCCTGGAAATCCTTCTCTTCCTGATGGATCCACGGGGTGGATGGGCAGAGCAGGAGGTCAAGGCACTGACGTTCCCCTGGCTCTGGTGCCTTGGGAAAAGCACCACAGGCTCTTCCTGACCCCAATCCCTGAATCCAGCTTTGGAAGGAAATGTTGGAGGGAATACTTGGAATTCTTGAAATTCAGATTTATTTTTTCCCCTTTTATTTGCTGCCTGTGGTAACAAATCCCTGCTTTTTCCAGTTCCATTCCCCTGGGACAACTTCCCCTATCCCAGGTTGCTTCAAGCTCCATCCAGCCTGGCCTTGCACATTTCCAGGGATGGGATAGCCACAGTTTTTTCTGGGAATTGCATTCCAGTGTTTGTTTGCTTTGCTTTTTCCCATTTTCACCTCTGTTGGGCACACCTTGCACAATCCAAGGATTAGTGCGCTCAAAACATGGAATTATCTCCTCTTCCCACCCTTCTGGAATCCATGACAAGGAACTGGATCCATCCCAGCTGAGTTGTCCTGAATATTTTTATTTTTAATTTAAGGATCACCTGGAAATTCACCCAGTTTCTTCCCCTGGTTCCACAAGATTCTCAGTTTCCCAAACCATGAGGCAGGATATTGGGAAGGATCCCAAATTCAGTTTTTTGTGGTGTTTTATCCCTGATTTTGGCTTATTCCCACTGATTTCCTGGCAAAAATCCAGCTCCAAGTGACATTGGATGTCCCTGTCCGTGGCTAAGGGGTCGGAATTCTGCGGTCTTTGAGGTCCCTTCCAATGGTTGCTCCAAACCTGGCCTTGGACACCTCCAGGGATGGGGCGTTGCCAGATCATGATGGAATTCTTTGATAGGATCTCCCACCACTCCCAAATTTATCCCAAGACTTGATTTCCCCACCACGGGAGATTTTCCTACTCCAAAATTCCTTTGGCTTTTTCCCTTTTCCAGTGCCGGGTCTCATCCCACCCATCCGGGTGAGTTTTCCATGGAATTGTGAAGATCAGAAAAGACTTCCAAGATCCATGGGCCCATTATCCAGACTCCTTCCTTAATTCAATTCCTCATGTGATCCTTGCGTTTATTGGGATCGTGAAGCTCCTGGGGGGTGGAACCATCCGAGGAAATATTTTGGGATTTATTGAGATCGTGAAGCTCCTGGGGGGTGGAACCATCCAAGGAAATATTTGGGGATAACCAGTGGAAAACACATTCCCGGAATAACTTGAACAAGACTGAACTCCCATTCCTCATTCCATCCTCAAGTATTTCCCAGGAGAAAACTGCTCATATCCGGCATTTCTTGCTCTGAAAATCGAGGGGCTGAAGTTTTTTAATATCCTTTCCTTGAATTCCCTGTTTCCTGTTGCAGCTCCGGATTAGGCGGATATTTGCCTAATTCCTCCGAGCGCTTGCGTCGGCCCCAAAATTCCGGTTGCATAATTCCGAAGAAAACCATCTTTAAACTTTTATTGGAAGCAGGAGTTGTAATTAAGTATATGAAGGGCAGCGATTAAAGCTGAGGATTTGGAGCCAGGATTTCATTTCTATTCCTGGCTTTTGCCATGGAGCTGAGCTATTTCAGATCACTCACTTTCCCTGATTTTCCGAAAGTGTGGGGAATGGTGCCACTTCCTGTTCCGGAGCTGGATTTATTGATTTTTTTAAAAAAATTCTTTAGGTTTTGTTGTTCTCACAGAGGTTCCCAGGATAAAGATGCCAGGGATAAATTTGTGTCCGTGCTGGAGGCTTTGTAAGCCGTGGTTTAGGGAAAATTGTTGAGGGAAAGTCAACTTTATTGACAGAAAAGCATCTTGGTTAAGGGAAAATCACTTTTATTAGTAGGAAATCATCTTAATAGTTGGAAAATCACTTTTATTAGTGGAAAAATCACCCTTTTCATTGGAAAAATCACACTTAATGGAAAATCACCTCCTTTTTTGGAAAATCACCCTTCTTAATGGAAAATAATCTTTAGTAATGGAAAATCATCTTAATTAGTGGGAAATCACCTTAATTATTGGATAATCACACTTATTAATGAAAAATCATCTTGATTACTGGAAAATCATTTTTATTCGTGGAAAAATCACTGTAATTATTAGAAAAATCATGCTTCTTAGTGGAAAACTGCATTTTTCATTGGAAAATCACCTTTTTTTAGTGGAAAAATCACCTTAATTATTGGAAAATCACACTTACTAATGCAAAATCACCTTTGTTATTGGAAAATTACTTCCATTACTTCGTTAATGGAAAATCATCTTTGTTAACAGAAAATCACCCTAATTCTTGGGAAATCATCTTTATTAGTGGAAAATCACCTTCAAAGTGTCCCGGAAAGGCTTTGGATGTATCCCTCATCCAGAGAGGGACACAATTTGATGGATAAATAGCAGATCATTGGCTCAGAGGATATCAGTTGAAGGTTCATTCCCAATGTTTGGCTCCTCCCAGGCCCATCTTGGCTCCTCCCCGATCCATATCCTTATCAATAATCTGCCGAGCCACCAGACAAACTGGAGCTCCGAGGGATCCTATGGATCAAGGATGGGTTGGGAATAGCTTCCTGAAGCTCAGCAAGGCCGGGTGTAGCCACAAGATGAACAAACCAGTGGCTGCCTAAGGATTTGGGAATGCTGGGGGGCATTATCCCAATGGCAGGGAGAGAAGGGAAGATGGGAACACCTCATAAGGTCCAAAGAAAATTAAATCCTTGTTTGACCACAGCTGGGCAACCTCAGGTCATTTTGGGTGATCCAAAATCTGATTCCAGTGGGGAATCACCAGGATGGTCAGCACAGGATGTGTGAGGAGAAAATGAGGGAGCCAGGCTGGCTTTGCATGGAAAAGGATTTTGGGGAGATCTCAAGAAACTTCTTCAAAACCAAAACCAGGTTTCTGAACCGGTCAAGTTTTGGATTGGAACTGGTTTTGCTTCCTGTGATCAGCTCCATGTGATTTTTTCCATCGGGATTTCTGGGAGGCAGTCCAGTGCCTGTAGCCCTGTGTTTGTGGAGTTCCCACTTTGGGAATTCGTTTGGGTTGAGCTTTCTAGATTATCCCAGTTGTTCCCGGTTGGCCAAGGCCAGGTTGGGTGGCAGTGTCTGGCTCGAGGACACAAACTAGTTTAAGGTGGTGATTGCAGGAAAAACCTTAATTATGGAATGGTTTGGGTTGGAAGGGACCTCCAAACCATCCAGTTCCACCCTTGCTTCCATAAGCAGGGCCACCTTCCACTATCCCAGGTTTCTCCAAGACCCCATCCAACCCAGCATGGAATATTCCAGGAATGAAGCATCTACAGAGTTCTCCTATGTTTCACCACCCTCATAATAAAATTCTCCTTTACTTCAACAAATCTGTTAGTCAAACAAAATCCATAAGGATTTGGCTTAAAAACCTTGGGAAAACAGCTGGTCAAGGGTAGGGGCCACGCTCCGTCACATCCGTGCCCACAGGAAGCCGGGATGGAATCCAGCAGTGCTGCTGTTTAAATATTAACCAGGAATTAACTGGGAATCTTGCCCTGGGCTCCCCAACCAATTCCAGAGGCTGCTCATTAATGCTGGAATCTCAGCCAGTGGTTTTTACTGATCCCCAAAAACTCGGCTCATCCCAGACAAGCGAGCATGGCCATCCCCGGGAATATGCAACCAACCACTCCATCCTCCTGAGGGTCCCCGCGGAGATTCCCTGCCCAGCTCCCGCTGGAGTCAGAATCTTTGTGATGGATTCGCTCATCCATCAACTCTGTCTGCACAGAAACCTCGTCAGAGATGGATCGGAGGAGGCCTGGAGTTCGTTTGGATGGGGATAATTAGCACTGATGGGAAATGAAACAGCAGGAGAAAGGATGGATGGAAACCAAGATGGATTGAGAAGATCCTTGAAGCAGCAACTCTGAAAAGCTCCAAGGGAAAAACACCCATCCTTGGAGTCAGCCAAAATTAAGGATGGAGGAGCACGTGGAGCTTGATCCTGGCACCTGGAACAGAAACCTGGGATCTGGAGGAGTGGGAATTCCCTCCTGGAGGGGTGTGGACCTTGGTAATGGAGGGAGGAGCTGTTGGCCCATCCCACGTGGGAAATTCTGGTGTCGGTTTTGGCCGTGACCAGGTTCCGGTGGAGTTTTTAGACAGAAAAACAGACATTCCAACCAGACTTTCCCCAGTTATGGGGGACAGAATGGTGGGAAGCAGATCCATAGGGAGGGATCTTGAACAACTCCTGAACTCGCCTGGAATCATGAACTGGTTTGGGTTGAACCTTAAAGCCCATCCAGTTCCTAGGCAGGGACATTTTCCCCTATCCCAGGTTGCGTCAGCCTGGCCTTGGACACTTCCAGGGATGGGATCCATCTGAATTCCACCATGGATTTGGGGATCCATCTGAATTTCACCATGGATTTGGGGTACAGCACCAGGATCAGAGGTGGTGCCTTTCTCTTGGGAATCCTGGAGGAGGAGAAGGAGGAGGAAATCCATTCACATGCAATGGCGAGGAAAAAGGGATTAAGGAATTCCACACAGCCATAATTCCAGAGCTAAATCCCATTAAAATTAGCTCTGACAAAAGCTTAATTTTGCTGCCTCCTTGCTCCACCACTAAAATTTTGGAGCTTTATCCTATTAGGAAGATTTGTTTCTTTTCCCTCTTTTTTTCCTCCCGCAACCAGCATCGGATCCGACTTTTATTAACGGAAGAGAAACGTAGGGGGATTTTAGGGGTGGTTTTCTTGGAATGAAATTATTTCTTCAGACGTTTTCTCATTATTTGCTCTGTGCTTTCCAAACGGGACCAATTCCGAGCACATTCCCAACAGGGAGGGCTGTTAAGGCAAAAAAAAACCTATTCCTGTGCTCATTGGCAGTGGAGATGGATAATATTGGAAAGACAATGATCAATACCTGGATTTTGGGAAGTGTTGGAGAGTCTTGGCATGGATTCACGGCAAATCCATGAGCCAGAAATATGGATCAAGAGTGGGTTTGGTCCTACAGGAGAGGCTTTAAGTCCTTCTTGAATCCCACAAAATCCTTCTTGAACTCCAAGTTCGAATTCCCAAGTCTTCACTGAGTCTCACCAAGTCCAAAACTCAGCTTCGAAATTTCATCCTGCACTTCCAGAAGGTTTTTTTTCTGGGTTTTTTCCAAGTGCGGTGTCTCTTGGAGTGGGTTGGTGGTGTGACCTTCTTCATCTTCTGGGAACAAGAGCTCAGTAGACTCAGATTTAGATGAAAAAAAAGGGTTTTGGGAGGGATTTTCCTCTTCCCGTATCGGCTCTGACCATCTGAGGTTGTTGAAGAATGGGAGTGGCACTTGGAAGGGGTGGGGAGAATCTGGGAGATGTTTGGGATCTGCTCAGGGAAAATCCGGTCTTTGAAGGGTTGGACCTAAACCTGGAGACCGTGGCCATGGGTGGCTTGGTCATCATCGGGCCAACAACTCAAAATGAAATATTCATTATTCCAAACTCGAGCAGGTCCTGTGAGCAGATCCAGGACAGGTGGAGCCCATCCTGGTCGGATTCATCTCCATTAATCCTAGAGGAGACACTGATGGTAATTCCTGGCCCATTCCTGTTTTCCAGTTCGTCACCTTCTGGAGTGTTTGAGAAGGAATACGACATTTATCGGGATTACAGCACCGAAGGACAACTCCTGCACTACAGGTAGCCAGAATTTCCCTCCAGCTCCGGCATTGGGGATGGGATGGGTGGGGCCATGAACATCAGTGATGTTTTATTCCCGCTTTCCCAATCCTTCTTGTCTCTTCCCTTCATGTGTTGCCTTCAGGTCATTGTGGAACTCTCAAAAGTCCTCAAGGAACCCCAAAAGTCCTCACCGAACTCCAAAAGTCCTTCTTGAACCCCAAATCCTCACTGAACACCAAAAATCATTCTTTAAGCTCCCCCAAGGCCATGTTAGACCCCTCCAGTTCTTTCATGAATTCCCCAAGTCCTCATTGAACCCCAAAAGTTCCCATTGGACCCCACCAGGTCCTTGTCAAACGCCAAAAATCCAAAAGAGGATGAGACCGGATCTTGGGGATTTATGGAATCACTCCCTGCATAGTTGCTCTGGATTTTGATAAACCCCAAATTCCTGGATTTTTTCCTGGAGTTGGGGATGAGTGGAGGCACCTCCAGCTCTTCCTTTTCTTTCCGTGTTGGAAACGGAGACTGGGAAGAGCAGGACGCTCCTCATCCCTTTTCCTGGCACATTTTCCAGCTGTTCCAAGCTGATATCCATCCCGATCCAAGACATGTGCGTGTGGAAAATCCCCCTGGCGGTGCTGGCTGAGTTCCATCCCGCCTTTCCCCGGAATTCCCTGCTGCTGAGTGACCTCCTGGGAAGTATCAGAATTAATTGCCACTTAAGGAAGAAAGGGGGAAAATTCCGAGCTTTTCAGGAGGGAAAACCAGCAGGGCAACAGGATTGGGTTTTTATCCTTGCCAACCGTACTGTCTCCATGAATCCATGGACAACCTGATCTCCCACCCACGAGCTGGGTGGACGCGGTTCCCAGGAAGAGTGGGAAGGAGTGAGATTTGGGAAGCGGGAGCCAAGCCAGAATCGGGCAGGATTTGTTGGTGATGGGGACATGGAGCAGTGACAGGGACAGCACGCATTTGGGCTGATGGCAATTAAAAGCTTCGGTGTCACCGCGCTCATGAACTGTTGGCATCAGCTGTGCCGCAGGAGACGCCTCTGTCTTCCCAATCCCATAAAAACCCACGGAGCAGCCCTGGCTGCCCTTCCCCCAGCCTGCTGCCAGCCAGGGAGCTAATTAGCAGCTTTGCTTAATTAGCTGTGAGTGGACGTCCTTCTGGAAGAGCAAGTCTCAGGGTGGGATTTTAGTTTAACCCTGTGAGTGCCACAAGCTGGAATCGGAGCTCGTGATGAATTCCTGTTAATGGGATTAATTGTGAGGGGGAAAAACTAATCACGGAATGGGTTGGGTGGGACCTCAAAGATCATCCAGTCCCATCCAAACCATTCCACAGGCAGGGATACCTTCTACTATCCCAGGCTGCTCCAAGCCCTGTCCAAGCTGGCCCTGGATGGGAAGGTTGGTGCTCCAGTACCTTTGGAAAGGTTGCAAAGGGATTGGGGCATCTCTGCTTGTCCCCACGGGTTCATGTCAGCATGGAGAGGAGGAATTTGGAGCAGATCCATAATAGAGTGGGATGAAGCCTCACACACTCCACTGGAGCTCCCTCAGACCCATCCACTTCCAAACCCCGTTCATGAAATGATCCTGGAGGTTCCAGGATCAGCTGGAAAATCAGGTCTGCAAGCCAACAGCCTTGCCAGGTCTTTCCAGCGCTCTTTTCCTTGGCATTAATTCCAGAGGTTTTACTCTGGAAAATGGCAAAGGGACACAGGATTGAGTTCCGCAACTCCTCCATGGTACCCTGATGGATGGGAAAATGTGGTGAGACCCAGCGCATGTTTCCTGCCTTCCTCCATTCCCTCTGGCTGGGAAAAAAAGAAGCTGGAGACCTCCCAGAGGTTGGGACAAAGTGTGGGATCAAGGTGGCCTGTGGAGAGAAGTTGGACCTTGACTCAGAAATCCCATGGGATTCAGCTGGGGAATCCTCATCCATGGAATCGTCGCCACCTCCAGGTGCAGCTCTGGGGCTCAGTTCCCTGGATCGCCCCGGGAGCTGCAGCAACATCCTCGAGAGTAGGGAAGGAATTTTTCCGCTTCCTTGGAGCTCCTGGCCAGCAACTGCTATGGGAGAGTTTTCCAGTATAATGAAGATTAGAGGGTGTCATTAAGAGGATGACGTCATGCTTCATCTGCCTGGAAGGCTTTTGTCGGGAAGCTCCGAATCCGAAATCCCATCATTCACAATCCCTGTCCTTAACCCTTTCCCTCTTCATTCCCCCGGATTTGTGGTCCCTGGAGCTGCTTCATGTCCTCGTTCCATTGAGGGAGCTGAACTCTTTGCTGATCCAGAATCAATCTTCCCATCAGGAAATCCGCTTGTTTGTGGAAGAAATCTCAAATTTCTGTCTTCGTCCCATGGTTGTGTTGGCCAGTCAATAGATACAAGGTCCAAGGCTGCTCAAGCTGGATTTTGGACCAAAAAATTTCAACATTAAGGACTTTCTTCTCCTTTTCTCCTCCTGACAGCAGGGATGGCACCAAAGTTCTCCAAAGCTGTGGCAAATCCCTCAGTTCCAGGCTTTGGAGCTGAAGAAGGTGGCTTGTTGTGTTCCAGCTCTTTGTAGAGAATTGGGATGTCCAATCCATGAGCAGGAACAATTCCAATTTTTCCATGGGTGTTCTAGGAGAGCAGGATGGCAGCTGCTTCACCTCCACAGGATCTTTGGCTTGGTCTTCCTCAGCTTCTCCTGGAACTCCACATCCAGGAGTGTTTGAAGAGGTCTTTAATCTTCTTGTGGTCAACAGGAATCACTTCATAGCAAAGAAATTGGGGAAATGAGGAGAGAATTGGGATTGGCTCCCAAAAATCTTGGTACCGCCTTTAGGAGCTCCACAGAACCTCTCATGGAGGCACCTGGGGTGGTTTCAGAGGTGGGTTGGTGTCTGCTGGGGTTTAGGAGGTGGTCATGGGGGTGGAGCAGCCGTAATTTGCCGAAAATTTGCAATTTTCCAGCTGTTTTCACCTCTTAGCTCTTACGGGGGTTGCTGGATTCATCTCCAGCCATGGGAATCTTCAAATCCTGCCCTGGCCATGTTCAGCCCTTCTCCATCCAGATTAGTTGTCTTCATGCCACATGGATTCAGGGAATGGTTGTAATTTGGCAGAGTTGCCCAAAATTCAGGGAGAGGTTTGTAGGAGCTTTGGAGAAGCCCAGGAAAGTGAGGAATCACCACACCAGATTTTGAGTTCATAAATGCAACCGTTCCTGATTTTTAGAGGTCAGTCCAGTCCCTGGTTCCCTTGTAAATGAGGAAGAGGAGCAGAACTGACACCAGTGATTCCCTGGGGAGCCAGGAGATGAAAATCCCATATTTTGGGAAAAAAAGGGATGAGGATTGATGCTCTTGGGGGTATCGTAGTGGTGGGACCTCCTGGGCCAAGCCTCATCCACCCTGGCCTCCGACACTTACAGGATGAACCAGCCACAGCTTTTCTGGGAATTCCATTCCAACCCCTCACAGGGGCTCCCTCACACTCCTTCCCAAAATCTTGTGTAACCCTGCCCTCTGAAAGTAGGAAGCCATTCCTTGAGTCCCGTCAGGGATGAACAATTCAGGCTGGAGGCACCACAAGGAGGAAAGGCACAGGGAATGTGAAATCCGCTCGGAATAGGCAAGAGCTAAAAAAAAATCACCATTTTTGGAACTCTCTGTGGTGCTCCCAGAGCCAGTGGTTATTTCGGGAAATGTCACTTCTGGTCTCTTTGTACTTCCTCATAACGATAAAGGCTCCTCTGTGCTCCTTTCCCAGCATTCCCTCCTCCCTCTCCAATCTGGAAAGATCTCCTCTTGTTTTCGGTGACATTTGGATTTTGGGAAAGAGGCTATTTTTAGGGTGATTGCTTTAATTGGGATTAATTTAATTTAATTAGCTCCTGAGAATTTGGCATCCATGTCCTCTGTATCTGGCTCGGTTGTGTTGGTCTTGTGCTTCCTCCTGGTGGGTTCCAAATGGGATTGATCCCAGAGGAGGTCACTGGAGACCCCCAGGCCATCATGGATGTCCCAAACCAAGAGGACAAGGTGGGTGGTGTGGCCTGGGGAAGGTCCACCCCAAGCTGACATTCAGCAAGGTCAATTTGACCTTCGGCCAAGGGCACTCATCAGGAGTGGTCGTCCGAGTTCATTTTGGTGTTTCCTCGTCATCTACATCCCATAAAAATCCTTCAGTTACGGATTTGCGGCCTCCAGCATCCCAACCTGCCCATCCCACCAGGCAATGGGTTAAAAAAATCATCCTCCTGGCCCTGCTTCTCCAAAAAAAAGTGGGAATGGGATGGGTCATTATCTGTCTCCCTCTGGTCTTGATTAACTTCCACAGATGTTAGAGTTTTGGAAGAAAACAGATTTTTTTTTTTTAATGGTATTTTGATTGGTAGAATCCTATGGGAATGTTTTAGTTGGAGAATGGAATTGTATGAGGAAAAGCTTTGGGAGGTTGTGGACATCTATCAAACCAAGATTGAAGCTTCAACATTCCCATTGCCCCAAAATTCCCCCAGAAAGACCAAACTGGATTTCCGCCTTCCTGGATATCCCATGGATTGTGTTGTATCCCTCAAATCATCCTGGGAAAACTCGTTCCTGGCTATTCCTCTAAAATATCCATTTTATTGGCCAAATTATGCAAATTTCACCTCACTCATTCTGGTTTTTCTAAGAATTAGCTTCAACAAATCAAAAGGCTTCCTAAAAAACTTAATTCCAAGGGGAAAGTGACGCTTCTAGGATCCTGAAGATAGGAAAAGGGGTTGGAAATGTGATAGAAGGGATGGAGAGGCCATGGTGGGATTATGAGAACCCCAAACCCCACAAAAACTGAGAAACGAGGGCTTGAGCAGGAATTTTAAATTTAAAATTTTAAAACATAGAATTTAAAATTCCAGTCCAAGCCCTGGGATATTTATACACACGGAATTCCATGAAAATTTTTGGGAACAGTGCTACTTGCAGGTGAAGAGCAGCAGAACCTTGAGGATGGAGGATTTTAGGATTTTATCCTGTCGCTTAATTTAATTATAAATCAGCAGTAATTATAGAGGCTTGTCCTGAGGACGTTTTCCCAGCTGGAAAACTTTGGATGGGTCACGGGAGGCTTCAGGCGCAAGCCTGGACATCTTCAGGCTCTGCTGTTCACCTTTCCCTGATTTTTTCACGGAGATCTTTCCTGCTGCCAGAGCAGCACCAGGCATCGTGCCAGGCACAGGGAGGGTTTTTCCGCCGTCGGCTCATCCCTGACCCCAGACTTCCCAGCGGGATGCGCTTGGAACAGGCGGTGCCCAGCTGGGAGGGAAGGCGGGGCCAGGCTGCTTCCCTCATTCCCTTACCAGTTCAGCCCTGGAAAAGGGAATTTTAAGCTCAGGTGGAAGGCAGAGGGAGAAGATGCTCCCAAATCCCGCAGCCAGGGGAGGAAGGTGAGGAAGAGCGAGGGTACGGTGGGGATTTGGGAATTTGGGATGGCGGGAGATGCCCAGGGATCGTTTGCTTTTCCCGGAGAATCCCGCTGCGTTCCATCAGAAACCAATATCTGAATCATTCCAATCAGGGTTTCTTCCTCTTTTCCCAGAGAGGGGGAAATCCACTTAATCCCAGCTCTAAATTTTAAACTTCACCTGCAAAGTCTAAACAACACTGGGGCAGGGGAAGAAATCGTGGAAAAACACATGGTTTGGGTTGGTTTTGGAAATGTTCTTGGTTTTAAACCTTGCATCACCACCTCAGTCCATCAAAACTCAAAAAAAATGGTTTTAAAATAATAAAATATTATTTAAAAATATTTCTGCTTAAATCTGGCTGTGATTTATTCACTCAGACCCACCTTGATGGAGCAGAGCTGCCCCTCGGCTCCATTAAAAGCATCAGGAATGTAAAAATATCTGTAATTTTGGTTGTTTTGATGGGATTTTAAGGTGTTTTGAGCTGTGGATGGTCAGAATTAATAATGATATGTAAATGAGGGAGAAAAGGAATTCCTGGAGGAGGGATCCAGGTTTCTCCTCTCCCCTCCATCGTTGGCTTCCCAAAGGTTGGAAGATCAAGGAGGTGTTGAAGCAGGGAAGGAGGTTTAGGAGAACATGGAAAAATCCTGCCCTAAACTAGATGGGAATTATGTTGGAATCATGCAAATTTCTGAAGAAATTGATTTCTTAGGTAGGAGATTCGGAAGGATTTTGGAAGTGGTTTTGTCATGGAAATGTACGGAGTCGAAAAATCTTCCCTCCGCAGGGAGAACCCAGTGCCAAGCCAGAAATAACAGGAATACTTGGAATTTCTGCTGGATGCCCCGTGCCAGCATCCCTTGAATTTCTTGGAGCGGCCACACTGCTTGTGGGCAGTGATTTAAGGACAAAAACTGCCTTTTTGGGATTCCTTTTGCCGGCAGAAAATTCAATTCATTCCATGGCACTTTTTTTTTGTAGGGGGGCCGGGGTTTACCCATAATCCACAGAGCTTTCAGGAATATTGCTTCCCGTTAGTTAATATTTAGGATTGGCTGGGATGAGATGATTTGACAGAAGCACCGTTGCTCCATTGGGGATTTTTATTCGGATCTGCTGCTGCCAGATGCTGCGGTCTGGAATATTAATGCCATCTGCAAAGCTGGGAATTAAGCGGCAGAATTTCACCTGGTTTGAGTGAAAACACCTGGATTTAGGGAGGATTTGGGTTCTGTTGGGGGTGGGGAAAATGTGGAAACATGGATTTCTGCAGGGGGATTCCAGACCATCCCATTCCAACCCTTTTCCATGGGCAGGGGCACCTTCCATTATCTCAGGTTGCTCCAAGCCCTGTCCATGCTGGCCTTGGATACTTCCAGGGATGGGGCAGCCACAGATTCCCTGGAAATTCCAGTCCAGTTCCGCTGGGAATTCTCTTCCATTTTCTTTCCTCACAATTTTTGGGATCTGTATATAAAAATCAGATTATTCATGAGGATTGAAGACCTTCAGCTCTTCCAGAAAGAAACACAGAGCCCTCCAAGATTTTTGTGCGTGGTTTGAGCAGGAAAAGCAGATTTTTCAGGAGGAGAGCAAGGTTGGATGGGGCTTGGAGCAACTTGGCATAGTGGAAGGTGTCCCAGCCCATGGCAGGGACCACTCCCTGAATCCATGATTTTGTGGTCGTGGATGGTATTTTGAGGGTCTGGAAGGGCTCCATAAGGGGTTGTGATCCATCAGACTAAGGTGGAGGAATGCAAACTCATCCTGGTTTTCAACAGCAAGAAGTTGGCAGGAGGCTCATGTCCCCCAGGAGCTCCAAAAGTGGAAAAGAAAGGAATAAATCATTCCCAAATCCCTTGGAGCAAGGACAAACAAGGAGAGACTGTGGAGCCTCCTGCAGAGAATTGTTGCGGCTTTTTGTGGGAATTTTTCCCTCAAAATGCAGTGATGGAACTCACTGCACCTTTTCCTGGGGGCTAGAAGGGACAAATGTCTGGGAATAAACGAGCGTTGGAGAGGGATGAACTGGGAGACCAGACGGTGCCTCCAGCATCTTCTGTTCCAGCGTGGGATTGGTGACAGAATGTGCTTCCGTGTGCATTGGGAACAGCAAATTCCAGCTCGGATCCCTCCTGTGAGCTGGGCAGCTCCATAAAATCCATCTTTGCTCTTCCTCCTGAGGGTCCCAAGGACTTGGAACAGGAAGAGAGGAGATGAAAGTCCACTATGCCAGGGAAGAATTCCTGATGGGAGAATTTCTTCCCAATATCCAATCTCATGGTCAGAGACACCTTCCACTATCCCAGGTTGATCCAAGCCCTGCCCCGCCTGTCCTTAGACACTTCCTGGCATGGGGTAGCCATAGATTCCCTGGGAATTCCATTCCAGGGCCTCACCACCCTCACAGCCAAAAATTCCTTCCCGTTATCCCATCCAGTCCTGCCCTTTGGAAATGAGAAGCCATTCCCCATGTCCTGTCCATCCATGCCTTGTCCAATATCCAATCCCTCCCATCTCCATCTCTCAGGTCTTCAGGAATATCCGTCCTCCAGGCTCTGCGGTGGTTAGGGAGGTTTGGGACCTCCCAAGTTCTGGTGGAATTCTGACCCCCCGCCCCCATTTCTCCCCGCAGGACCTCATCCCTCCGATGGAATGCTGGGACCAAGGAGCGGATGCTGATCAAGGTGACAGATCGGGAGCCCAGCTTCCTCCTGCACCAAGGCAATGGCTACGCCCCGGAAAACCAATCAGGCTCCCGTTCCCGTCGGCCCTCAGGCGGCCAACAGTCGCCCAACCTCCAAACCTTCTCTTCGGACACCGACAACTCCGTCTTCTTCCCGGAGAGGAAGCAGTCGCCTTTCATGAAGAGGGCCGAGCACGTGGGCAGCTGCTCGCCGCTGCTGGGCCGAGGCGATTCCTTCTGCTCGCCACTCCAAGCCCAGCACCGCAAGCATTCCAGCGAATCCCAGCCCTCGTCGCCCCGCTATGCCTACGAGCCCCCGCTCTATGAGGAGCCCCCCATGGAATACCAGGCTCCCATCTACGATGAGCCACCCGTGGACATGCAGTACGAAGCCAGCGGGAGCTACAAGGCCGGGTCACCACAGAAATCACCCATCCGGAAGCCTCACCCTTTCCTTCAGTCGCCCAAGCAAGGTTCCAACTCGCCCTACCAGCAGTTAGTGCTCACCAAGCAGAAGTGTCCTGACCGCTTCATGAGCCTGGAATACAGCCCGGCCGGCAAGGAGTATGTCCGGCAGTTGGTCTATGTGGAGCAGTCAGGCTCCAGCCCCAAGATGAAGACGGGCTTGAGGCACAAATATTCCCCCAACCCCATCGGCGGCTCCTACTCGCTGCAGCACAGCCCCTGCCTGGTGCGGGACCAACGCCTGGAGATCAAATCAGGCGACTACAGCAGCATGGAGGGACCAGACTTCTGCCCCGGCCCCACGGGAGCCCAGGTGGCCCAGGGCGAGGACTCCATGTCGTGGTCCAGCCAGCAGGACACCTTGTCCTCCACCGGTTACTCGCCCTCCACCAGGAAGAGGAAAAGCCGGAAGCCTTCGGTGAACCACGACGCCAACGCCTCCTCCACGGACGGCTCAGGGGAGCGGGAGGTGTTGGGTGAGTTGGGTGAGGAACGAGCCACACCGGGACCCAACAGGTCACCGATGAACCGGACAGAGAGCAAGGCAGCTGAGGCAGAAGCGGCACGGGGCTTCCCAGAGCCGTTCCTGGCGCAGGCACGTCTGGCGTGGGAAGCACAGCAGGCCCACTACCACATGAAGCAACGGAGTAGCTGGGATTCCCAAAAAGACGGTTCGGGCTACGAGAGTGATGGAGCCCTCCCGCTGCCCATGCCAGGCCCAGTGGTGCGAGCCTTCAGCGAGGATGAGGCGTTGGCGCAGCAGGAGAACAAGCACTGGAAGAGGAACACCTTCGAGAAGCTGGGCTTCCCCCAGATCCTGCTGGAGAAGAGTGTCTCTGTCCAGACCAACCTGGCCTCCCCTGAGCCCTACCTGCATCCTTCTCAGGTAACGCCCTTGGGAATGTTCTCAGTTTTGGGGGTCTTCACCACGTGGCCAGTCATGGTTGAAACTGCTTCTCCTCCAGTGTAGATCCAGTGGGATGGTCCCTGGGGTGATCTCACACCAGGATTGGGCACAGGAACCTCTGTGCCATGGTGGCCTCAGCTCTGTGCCGTGGCTTCTTCTGCCTTGGTGGGGAGGAGATCCTGAGTCCATCCAGCTCTCAGGAGATTCCTGAGTGCCCATCCCCGGACGATCCCTCAGGGAAGTTGATCCTTGTCAAGGTGGCCCCTCAAAGGTGTTGGTCCTTGGCAAGGTGTCCCCTCAAAGTTGGTCCTTGGCAAGGTGATCCCTCAAAGAAGTTTGCCCTTGCCAAGGTGGTCCTTCTAAGTTAGTCCTTGCCAAGGTAGCCCCTCAAAGATGTTGGTCATTAGCAAGGTGATCCCTCAAAACCTTGGGATAAGTGAGCCACCAGCGGTTTGTTTCCCAGGGTTGTGGGCTGCCTGTTCCCTCTCCGGAGATCCCTCCAGCTCCAAACTCCCATTCCAGAGGGAACCTGAGGCTCTGACCTAGAATTGCTGGAGGTGGTGCATCCCATATACCCAGATTGCAGCTCATCAGATGTTTCCCTGGTTTTTGTATATCCTCCATCAGCATCTGGATGTCCTCCATCAGTCCCTTCCCCTCCAGGGAAAGGCAGGAAAAGGTTGGGAAAGGCAGGGAAAGGCTGTTAGGGCTGTTAGGTGATGATGCCACGTGTGAGGATAAATCCCACCTGGGAACCTGCCTGGAAGATGGAATTTGGTGTCATCAGGAAAGAGACCCTGAACATGGAGCTGGGAAACAGCAAATCATCTGGAAAATTCTCTTTTTGTCCATGGAAATACGTCATGAAATCAGTGGAGCGTTGCATAGAAAAGCAGAAGAAGAAGGTTGCTGAAGCACAATTGTCCCCAATAATTCAATTCTGCACGAGGAAACTGGAGAGCTCCAGATCTGCTTTGGATCTTCATGTCAGGAGGAAAAGCTGCCACCATTAGTGATCCTACCCTGGCTTCAGCAAGCTTGGGACGTGGTGGGAATCTTCTCCACTCCCAGAGGTTTCTGTCCTGGTAGCCCATGTTGTCCTTGACCTCAGGGACACCAAGGTCGTGGGACACCGGCACCAATTTCTCAGAGAAGCTGTGGCTGCCCCATCCCTGGAAGTGTCCAAGGCCAGCTTGGATGGGGTTTGGAGCAACCTGGGATCGTGGGAGGTGTCCCTGGCCATTAGAACAGGATGATCTTGAAGGTCCCTTCCAACCCAAACCGTTCCATGGTCACAGCTGTGATTGTCACCAGTGGAGTGTCCCCATACTGAGGTGCATCCAAGCCCCATCCACATGGCTCCAGGACCTTCTCCCTTGAGGATTCCCTAATTCCAGAGGTGACATCACAGTAACCCCATGGGACAGGCAGCAGGTCACAGCCACTTGCAGTTGATGCCCAATGGTTTATCTCCTTCCTGTAGGCCAGAGCATTCCCCAAGTTCATTTAAGTGCTAATTAGAGCTAATTAGGGCTGACTAATTTCCTATTGGCTCTGGCAGCAGAGGATCCATCACATTTCACTTCTGTGTCACTCTCTGTCCTGACCATGTTATCCTTGGCTGGAGAAGGTTGATGTTCCCAACCAATGTGGTCCTTTCCTTCTCCTTGGGTGTTCTTGGTGGCTCTGGTCCAGCCCATGGACCAGAGTTTGGAAGAGCCAAATCCCCAATGGCTGCCAAGTGAGAGACCTTCAAGCATCTCCTGCATCTTCTTTCACTCATGGGCCTTCAGCTGACCAGGCTGGAGGACACAGAAAGACCTTTGGGGTGAAGTGGCCTCCACAGGGACAGCAGGGCTGCATCCCTTGAAGGATGAAGCTCCCATGTCCCCCATCCCATGTCCCTGCCATCATCACCACGGTCAAGATGGGAGTGGAGTGATGTCATCTGCAAGATCTTGACATTGGAACATGTCGGGTTGTTGAGGAGACAAGAAACTTGACTTGCTTGAAGAAGCAGAAGCTCAGTCACCTGCCAGAAGCTCTGGTGGCCCTTTGGGTGGCTTCCTTGTCCCCTCCTGGATTTTCTACCTCCTGGGTCTTTCCAGTTTCTGCTTTTCTTCTGTTCCTCCTCTGAAGCCCAACTCCAAGTCTATGGCAGCACTGGAGTCATCTTGCCCAGGGACTGCTCAAGGCCACCAATGCAGCTCCTCCACACAAGGTGGGGAGAACAGCGGTGTCACCTCTGGGTGGTGTGGCATGTCCTTCCCTGACATGGGTTGTGTCCCCAGGGTCCCCAAACCCAGGTGGTGCTGGCCTGGATGTTGCAGAAGACATGATGAAACCACCTTGGCTGGTTGCAGGACCACAGAATTGTCCGTCCCAGTGTTCCCTTGCTGGCCTCCTCCATGCTGGTCACCAGCTGCTGGGGTGTCTCTCCACCTCCTGGGGTGACATCAACGAGCTGTGCTGGTTCCAGTAGGAGGAAGACACCGGTCTGCAGGGGTCCTCCTAGCTGGATGTTCTGCAGAGGTCATGGGTAAATCCTGAGCATCTCCTGTCCCTCAGGATGTTCAGAAGGACCATCCACGTCATTCATGGTTTGGAGGAGCCACCAGCTGCCTCCTGTGGCTGCTGGAGAACCACCCTGGAAGGTGGTGTTGGGTAGAGGGGGTTTCTTGGGGGGCTGTTAAAGGTGAGTGTGTCCCCAGAGGACAGGTGGAATCCAAAGGCACTTGTCCTTTGCTTCCCCCACATTGCCACCAACTTCTGTCCGTGACTCCATTAAGCAAGTATGAAGAGAGTCCAGCCTGTCACTTATCCTCACCAGTCCCCTCCCTCCTGATGCCACTGAGTGCCACCCACCTTGGCTGCTGGCACTGGGTCAGCTCCACTTGGCCATGATGGGATTGAGAAGAAGCTCCTTGGAGAGGATGAGGTTTATGGGAAGACCTCTAAATGCTGCAACATTTGGTTGGTTGGTTGGTTGATTGATTTATTAATTGATTGATTTATTGATTTGTTGGTTGATTAATTAGTTGATTAGTTGGTTCATTGGTTTGACTGATTGATTAGTTGATTGATTGGTTTGTTGGAACGATTCATTGGTTGGTTGGTTGATTTGTCTATTGGTTTCTCCACTGATCAGTTGGTTGATTGATCAGCTTGTTGGCTGATTCATTGGTTGGATGATTAGTTAGTTGATTGATTGATTGATTGATCTTTTTTTGGTTGGTTGGTTGGTTGGTTGGTTGATCAGTTGATTAATTGATTGATTGATTGATTCTTATGTTTGTTGGCTGGTGAGTTGGTTTATTGGTTAGTTGATTGATTGATTGATTGATTTGGTGGTTCAATTCATTGGTTGGTTGGTTCAACCATTCATGCATTGGTTGGTTGGTCTTTTGGTTTCTCCACTGGTCAGTTGGTTGGTGATTGACTGATTGATCAGTTTGTTGGCTGATTTATTGGTTGGATGATTAGTTGGTTGGTTGGTTAATTGCTTGGTTGATTGATCAGTTTGTTGATTGACTGTTTGATTGGTTCATTGGTTTGTTGATTGATCAGTTGCTTGGTTAGTTTATTGGTTGGTTGGTCGGGTTTTTGATCCGCTGGTTTCTTAGTTGTTTGTTTGTTTGATTGATTGACTGGTTTGTTGGTTGCTGGTTTGGTTGATTGATCCATTTGTTGGTTGGTTGATTGGTTTACAACCTGGTCGTTTCATTGATCAGTTTGTTGATTGATCAGTTTGTTGGGTAGTCAGTTTTTTTATCTGTTGGTTGATAGCTTGCTTGTTTGATTGACTGATTAACTGATTGGTTTGTTGGTTGATTTGCTGGTTGGTTGCATGGTTGATTGACCCATTTGTTGGTTGGTTCACTGATTTGTTTAATGGTTGTTTCATTGATTAGATTGTTGGTTGATTGATTGATTGGTTGGTTCATTGATTGATCCATTGCTTAGTTGGTTCATTGGTTTATCGGTTGGCCATTTTTTTGATCTGTTGCTTGCTCCATCGATTGATTGACCGATTGATCATTCCATCAGCACTCCCACCCCACCAGCATCACTGACCTGTCCCACCTGTTGTCCCCCAGTCCGAGGACCTCGGCGCCTGTGCGCAGTTCGAGAACAGCCGGCAGACACGGAACATGATGCCAAGCGCCAGCTGCGTCTTCCCCACCTTCAACCTGCGCAAGCCCTCCTCAGAGACGGACATTGAGAACTGGGCCTCCAAGCACTTCAACAAGCACACCCAAGGGCTCTTCCGACGGAAGGTCTCCATCGCCAACATGCTGGCCTGGAGCAGCGAATCCATCAAGAAACCCATGATCATGACCAATGACCGCAATGTCAAGAAGGAGGCATGCGAGATATTCAAGCTCATCCAGATGTACATGGGCGACCGGCGGGCCAAGACGGACCAGCTCAACGTGGCCTTGGAGATCGCCACCAAAGGTTGGAGCATGCAGGGGCTGCGAGACGAGCTCTACATCCAGCTGTGCCGGCAGACCACCGAGAACTTCCGTTACGAGAGCCTGGCCCGCGGCTGGGAGCTCATGGCCATTTGTTTGGCCTTTTTCCCACCCACTCCCAAATTCCATTCCTACCTTGAAGGATACATTTACCGGCACATGGATCCAGTGAATGACACCAAAGGTAAGTGAGGAACCATGGCCTGGTGGCTTCTGTGGTTGTCCTTGATCCCCCAGAAGTGTTCCAGGCCAGGTTAGATGGGGATTGGAGAGAGCTGGGATAGTGGAAGATGTCCTTGGATGGTCTTTGTTGTCCCTTCCAACCCAAAGCATTCCATGATTCCATGTCCCAACCAACTGATTTGGTTCTTTTCCTCTTGGCTGAGTGTCCTCGTGGAAAGGTGGATGAGGAACTCACCCAAAACATCTCCTGGTGGTGCACCCAGTGCTGTGGGCCTTTCCCAACCTTCTCCTGCCTGGAAATCCAAGAGGAAATGAGCTTTGACACCTTTGTGGTATCAGCATCACCTCCACTCCTGGAAGTTCTCCCACACCTGAAGTTCCTTCCAACCCAAACTATTCCATGATTCCATGGTTTCCATCATTCTCACCTCCAGATGTTTCCTGTCCAGTGGCTTTGGATCCAAAAGTCCGTGATTTCATGGTTTCCATCACTCCCATCTCCAGATGTTCCTTTTCAAGTAGCTTTGGATCCAAAATTGCATGATTCCACAGTTTCCATCATTCTCACCTCCAGATGTTTCTCCTCGAGTATCTTTGCACCCAAAATTCCATGGTTTCCCTCATTCCCACCTCCAGATGTTTCTTCTCCAGTAGCTTTGGATCCAAAATTCCATGATTCCATGGTTCCTATGATTCCCACCTCCAGATGTTTCCAGTAGCTTTGCATCCCAAAAAACCCCCCGTTTTGGGATGGAACCCAAAAGAGTCCCATCTTCCGCAGTTTTTGGTCATGGCCAGAGATGGAGACAAAAATTTGGGAAATACGGGAATCTTAGGAGATCCTCTCCAGCCTTGGGATTGGTTGTACAAAATTCTTCCCCATCTGAACATCCTCAGAAGTTGACAGCCCTTCCAGGTGGGTGGTGGATGAGGTGGGATTGGGAATACGAGGATTTGGGAATTTTGGATCCCAAATTTCTTCTGAGGTTCCAAGGTGTCCTTCAGCTCCTGGGGGACGCCAGGAGATGATCCCACCCCAGGTGGCCACAGAAGGTGGAGACGACCCTGGAGCGTTCCCGATGGGAATTCCCAGGAATGTCACAATGGGTTGGGTTGGTCCCACCAAGTGTCGAACTCATTTCCCACCAGATTCAGGAGGCTCCTCCCCCGACTCCTCCTGATCCAATCTGGGAATTCCCAATTTCCACCTTCATTTTGAGTTCTCCGTGTTTTTTCCAGGAATTTTGTTGTCTTTGTGTTGATTGGTTTTGTTGTCAATTTGTTTTAATTTGCATTTTCAATTCCATCTCATTTGGTTAAATTTGTATTTTCATTGCCATTTTATTTGGGTTTTTATTCCAATTTTATTTTCATTTTTTTCAGTTTTAAATATAATTTGTATTTTCATTTTATTTTCTTAATTTCTTCTTTTTTCATTTCATGTTTACTTATTAATTTCTTTATTTTTTTATATACTAAATTTATATCTTATTTTTATTTTTATTGTCTTGCTTTATTTTCTATCTTATTGATTTCCATTGTACTTTTTCCTAATTATTAATTCTCATCTTTATTTTCTTTAATAACTGCTTTAATATTTATTTTATTTGTATTTTCATTTTTCATTTCTATTCCATTAAATTTTTAAATTTACACTTTTCAAACTTTCTCAATTTTTGCTTACTTATTTTAATTTTTAATCTTTGCTTACTTATTTTTATTTGGTTTCTTTAAAATTATTTAAATTTTATTTATGTATTTATTATTTCATGTGTTTCTTTTATTTTAATTGAAGGTTTTTTCATTTCAATTCTTTATTTTCATTTCCATTTTCACTTCATGTCAATGTTTCATTTAATTCAACTTAATTTCAATGTTTTATTCTCATTTCCACTTTCATTACCTTTCAAATTTTATTTGCATTTTAAGGTTTTCATTTTTCTTTCAATTTTTCATTTAATTTTCATTCAGTTTTTCATTTAACTTCATTTAAAAGTTTTAATTTCAATTTAAGCTTCAGTTGTTAATTTGAATTAATTTCAATTTGATTTCAATTATTTTTTTCATTTCATTTCTCTTTTTAGATTTTCATTTTATTATAATTTTATTTTATTTTAATTTTAGTTTCAGTTTTTATTTGAATTTCATTTCAAGTTTCATTTTATGTTCAATTTTCATTTAATTTCAATTGCCATTTAATTTCAAATTTTAATTTCCACTTTAATTTAATTTCAATTTTTAAATTTTAATTTAAGATTTACTTTTTATAGAGTAAAATTTTTATTCTAGTTTAAATTCCCATTTCATTTCAAATTTTAATTGCAAATTTAATTGCAATTTTCAAATTTTATTTTAATTTCATTTTTTAGTTTTATTTAAATCCCTATTTAATTTTCATTTAATTTCAAATCCTCATTTCAATTTTTATTTCAATTTTTCAATTTTCATTTCATTTCAATTTTTATTTCACTGTAATTTCTTTTTTAAAAAATTTATTTTATTTTCAGTTTAATGTTAATTTAATTTTAATTATTTCAATTTCAATTTTTTTTTCTATTTCAGTATCAAATTTAATTTCTATTTTCTATTTTAATTTAAACTTCAATTTCAATTCCTATTTCAATTTTAACTTCTCTTCAATTTATTTAATTTTGATTTTTTTTAATTTTAATGTTAATTTTAAATTTAAATTTTATTTTAAATTTAATTTTATTTTTATTTTAGTTTTAATTTTGTTCTTAATTTTTATTTTATTCTTCATTTTCTTTTCATTTAAAACTTTAATTTAATTCTTTACTTTTAATTTTCATTTTATTTAAAATTTAATTTTAATTTGAATTCTTTTTTTTCCCATTTCAATGCCATTTCAATTCCGTGTTCATTCCCGTTGTTCTCCCGCTCCTGATGTCTGTTCCCCGTGGGAATTCCCGGTGTTGTTCCCCAGTCTCGCGGCACCTCCGGCACCTCCTGGCAAGGACCAATCAGAAGAAACCCAAATTGCGAAAGAAACCAAAGCCTCAGTGCGAGGAGATCCCGGGTAGGGACTCCGGAATTGCCGGAATTTCTGGAATTCCCGGAATTCTTCAGGGAGTCGAGGGAGGGCAGAGGGGCAGCAGGGACAGAGAGATGGAGCTGATCCCAGATGAATTCACCAGGAGGAACCTCCAGGGTGGACTTTAGGAACCTCCAGGAGTTCCAGGTGGGGCTGCTCCTTCAAAATTTGGGATCAGATCCCATCGGATCCCATCGGATCCCATCGGAAGTCATTGATCCAGCTTCTCCTGGGCTGCATCCCAAAGTCCAGCCCAGTCTCCTAGCAGGAGTTTAGGTGAGATGGTCCTCAGAGGTTCCTTCCCACCCCAAGTGTTCTGTCATTCCATGGCTCCATGAGTGGATTCCATGATTTGAGGCCACCCGGTGTTGGAAGACCAGAAGGTTCCACCAGGTCCCCAAGGGCCTTCTCCTGGGATCATCTGGAAGGTTCCATCAGGTCCCCCGGGATTCTTCTGGAATGCCCAGAAAGTTCCACCAGGTTCCCAGGGTTTCTTCTGGGATAGTTCAGGAGGTCCCACCAGGTCCCCAGTGCTCTGGGAATGATCCAGCAGGTTGCCAGGGTTGTTGGGATAGTCCAGAAGGTTCCACCAGGTCCCCAGGGCTGATGGGATGGTCCAGGAGGCCCTACCAGCTCCTCAAGGCTCTGGGAATGATCTAGAAGGTTCCACCGGGTCCCCAAGGCTCTGGGAATGATCCGGAAGGTTCCATCACATCCCCAAGGCTGTTGGGATGGTTGAGAATGTCCCACCAGGTCCCCAGGGTTATTGGGATAGGCGTCGTCTCCTCACTCGAAGACATCAGAAAGAGGATGAGATGAAGATGGAAGTGGTGGGATCTGGAGAAGATAGGTGGGATGGGAGTGGTGACCATGGCAGTGGTGGCCCCCAAAAGATGAGGCCACCACGGAGCTTCAGAGCTCCACATTTGGTAGTTCCTCCAAGGTTCTCATGAAGTTTGAGGGGGGACCTCGTCCTCCTCAAACCTCCCCTGGAAGCTGTGACAGGGATGGGGAGGGAACAGGGAGGGGACAGGACCTCTTCCAGGTCCTGGAGGTGACATCCCACCACCCAGCGTGTCTTCTCTTGCAGGGGTGGCCATCAGCACTTACGCCAAGTACTGCTACAACAAACTCCAGAAGGCAGCGCTGACCGGGGCCAAGAAGGTACCAGAAAATGGGGAGTGCTTGGGAAGGGGTGGACAAGGAGGTCACTACCCACCGGGGTCATCCAGGAGCTTTTGGGATTGGGGAAGGGGCTGGAGGAGGGAGAGAGGTGGTGCTGGGTGGTGATTGTGGTCAGGAGGACTTCTGGAGAGCTCCTGGGGATCTTCTAAGGACCTTCTGGAGAACTTCTGAGAACCTTCTGGAACATTTCTGGAGAACTTCTTGTAGGGAGCTTCTGAGAACCTTTTAAGGATCTTCTGGAGACTTTCTGGGCACCTCCTAAAACCTGTTTGGGGATCTTCTGGAGTTCACCTGGAAAATTTCTGGAGATCTTCTGAGAATATTTTGAAGATTTCTCAAGACATTGGGGGAACTTTTTGGAGACCACCTGAAAACCTTGCAGGGATCTTTAGAACTTCTGGAGAGCTGAAGATCTTCTGGAGAGCATTTGGTGATCTTCTAAGGACCTTCTGGAGACCTTCTGGGAACCTTCTGGAAACTTTTAAAGGACCTTCTGTGGGCCTTCAGAAGACATTCCAAAGACCATCCAGGGATCTTCAGGAGACCTTCTGGAAACTTTCTGGAGACCTTCTGAAAATTTTGCGTGGAGGACCTTCTGGGAACTTTCTAAGGAACTTCTGGATAACTTTTGGGAGTCTTCTGGAGACCTTCTGAGGAATTTCTGGAAACCTTCTGGAGACATTTTGGGCATTTTTTGGGGACTTTCTGAGGCATTCCAGAGACCATCTGGTGATCTTCAGGAGACCTTCTGCAAACTCTCTGGAGACCTCCTGGGAACTTTCTAAGGAACTTCTGGAGACCTTCTGGGAACTTTCTGAGGAACTCCTGGAAGCACAGCACGAATGTTCAGCTTTCCAGAAGCTTCCCAGAGCCGTGTCTCCTCCTCCTGGCAAAATCCATTAGTGGAGATCCTCCAGCATGGCCATGGTCCCACCAAGCTCCAGAGGGTTGGATCCATTTCTGAATCAAGATGGTGGATGATGGATAGAGGATGGATGGATGATGGATGGATGGATGGATGGATGATGGATGGATGGATGATGGATGGATGGATGGATGGTGGAACTACCTTGACCAAGTTGCCCAGAATCCATCTGTGGCTCCATCACCATCGCCATAAACCTCAACCAGGGGAGTGGTGGGATTAAGTAAATCCCATCTTGGCCACCACAGAGGCCACCAGTGACCTCTGGTGTCTCCTGCAGGGCCTGAAGAAGCCAAACATCGAGGAGATCCGTCATGCCAAGAACGCTGTCTTCAACCCGTCCATGTTTGGCAGCTCCCTGCAGGACATTGTGGCCATGCAGAAGGAACGGTATCCAGACCGGCAGCTGCCCTGGGTGCAGACCCGGCTCTCTGAGGAGGTCCTGGCACTCAACGGGGACCAGACTGAGGGCATCTTCAGGTAAAGCCACCCCACGCTCATGGGGACATCTCATGGTGGTGGCAAGCTGGAGGTTCTCATAAGAATTGTCTCAAAATGGGGCAAGTTCACATTTCTGGGTGTTCTTCTCCTCTGGTGGGTCCTCCAAGGCCTTGAGGGTTTCTTCATGGTGGCCACCAGAGTCATGGTGGGTCTTGATGCCACCATCCCCTGGGTCCCTTCAATTCTCCTTGCTTCATGGTGGTTTCTCCATGGTGGCCACCAAGTCATGGCAGCATCTTGGTGGCAACCATCCACTGGGTTCCCTCAACTTTTCCTTCCTCCAAGGCCATGGAGATTTCTCCATGGTGGCCAGCAGAGTCATGCCAGGGTCTTGGTGGCACTATCCAGTGGGTCCCTCCAACTTCTCCTTGCTCCATGGGGGTTACTCTACAGTGGCCACCAGTCCTGGTGGGGTCTTGCTCCATGCACAGCTGATGTCCCCTCCTGGTTCTCCTGCAGCGCCCAAAGCTGTTGACTTGGGAGGTCACTCGGCCACCAATGCCTCTTCCTCCCCACAGGGTCCCCGGTGACATCGATGAGGTCAACGCCCTCAAGCTGCAGGTGGACCAATGGAAGATCCCCACTGGCTTGGAGGACCCACACGTTCCTGGTAGGACCATGGGGTGATTTTTGGTGGAACAGAAACTCCATCTGGAAGATCTCACATCTTCTTCTCTTCTCCGTGTCTTCTCGCAGCATCACTGCTGAAGCTGTGGTACCGCGAGCTGGAGGAGCCACTGATCCCGCACGAGTTCTATGAGCAGTGCATCTCCCACTACGAGAACCCCGAGGCTGCCATCGCCGTCGTCCACTCCCTGCCCCGGATCAACAGAATGGTGCTGTGCTACCTCATCCGCTTCCTCCAGGTAGGAGCTGCACCTTCTGCTGGTCCACCAGGTGACCACCAGGTCTGGTTTCTTCTCCTCAGGTGGATTTGGGTTCGCTAAGGTCACCACATGATAGCCAAGAACCGGGAGTTCCACCAACCCCATCACTTCTGTCTCCCTTCTGTCACTTCATGAGTTTGTGCCCCTGGTTGATCCTTCTGGTTCCTTCTCCTGAGGTGGTTTTGGGTTCTCCAAGGTCACCACATAGTGACCCCATCTCATCCAAGAACCAGGAGGTCCATGTGGTCCTTCCACCCATCTCGCACCAACACAAACACCTCCATCTTCCTCTTCCCACCCCATGAGTTCAGGCTCCTGGTTGACCTTCCTGGTTCCTTCTCCTGAGATGGTTTTGTGTTCTCCAAGGTCACCCTATGGTTACCCCAGTCTCCTCCATACAGGAGTTCCATGAGGTCCTTCCAGCCATCTCCCACCAGCCGCATCACCTCTACCCTTCCCAAGTGCTCATGGCCTCCTGGATGACCCTCCTGGTTCCTTCTCCTGAGGTGGTTTTGGGTTCTCCAAAGATCACCATGTGGTGGTCAAGAACCAGGAGTTCCACCAATCCTATCACCTCCACCTTCCCCTCCCACCCCATGATTTTGTGCTCCTGCATGACCCTTCTGGTTCCTTCTCCTGAGGCGGTTTTGGGTTCTCCACCTTTACTACGTGGTGAAGAACCAGGTCCTCATGTACCTCCCACCAATCTCCCATCAATCCTTTGACCTCCACCTTTCTCCTCCCAACACCTCTAGGTCTTCGTGCAGCCGGCCAATGTGGCCGTCACCAAGATGGACGTCAATAACCTGGCCATGGTGATGGCCCCCAACTGCCTGCGCTGCCAATCAGACGACCCGCGGATCATCTTCGAGAACACGCGCAAGGAGATGTCCTTCATCCGTGTCCTCATCCAGCACCTGGACACCAGCTTCATGGAGGGCGTCCTATAGCGGCCGCCGCCGCACCATCCCCACCCCACCACCGGCCCCCCGTCCCCTCCAAGGGTCGAAGTCCCCAGGTGGTGGCACCTATCTCTATCAAGAACCAGGAGGTCTGTGAGGTTCTCCCCCACATGGTGAGCGCCATCTCCACCAAGATGAAGAGCCAGGAGGTCCATGAGGTTTTTTCACCACGTGGTGAGCTCCATCTTCAGCAAAAAACTGGGAGGTCTGTGAGGCTCTCCACAACGTGGTGAGCTCTGTCTCTACCAAGAACCAGGAGGTCCATGAGGTTCTCCACCACATGGTGAGCTCCACCTCCACCAAGAACCAGGAGGTCCACGAGGTTCTTCACCATATGGTGAGCTCCACCTCCACCAAGAACCAGAAAGTCCATGAGGTTCTCCAGCTACACTGTGTGGTGAACTCCATCTCCAGCAAGGGCCAAGAGGTCTGTGAGGTTCTTCACCACGTGGTGAGCTCCATCTCCACGAAGAACCAGGAGGTCCATGAGGTTGTCCAGATTTACCGCATGGTGAGCTCCATCTCCAACCAGATCTCATGGACAGAGGGTGTCCAGCAATTTCACCATCCCTTCTTGCCTGGACACAGGGACAAGGAGAAGTCCTTGAGGTCCATCACAACCTTCTGGCTGCGTCACTGCCTGGTTCTTCGCTGGGGGAGTCACGAGGAACATCTCAGCTCTGTGGAGTCTCCATGGGGTTGGGAAGGTGGGAGAAGTTCACCTGGACACCAGGGAACCACGGTGACAATTGTCCCCTACAGGGAAGAGACCTGGGATGTCCTCATGGGAGTGGTGGCCCAGGGGGGTTTATGGTGGCTAGCTGTCCATCCTGGAGGAGCTGAGTGGGCTGGATTTCCCCACGTGTCCCTGTGTCCATCCTGTCCCACACACATCGGCACCACCAGGACCTGTCCCAGCACACACTGGGTTGGCCTGGCCCTGTTGGACCTGTCCCAGGACCTCCCATCTGCTCCTGGTTCTAATCTCATCTTGGTGTCCACCATCAACTCTTGGAGCCATCTTGGGGTCCAGCATTTCCTCCTGGTCCTCCTGAACGCATCTTGGGGTCCATCATCAACTCCTGGTCCTTCTGAACCCATCTTGAGGTCCAACATCTCTTCTTGATCCTCCTGGACCCATCTTGGCCCTCATCATCTCCCCCAACTTCTCCTGGACTTGTTTTGGTGCCCTTCCCCTCCTCCAGATCCTGCCGAACCCCTCTTGGTGGCCCAAATCTCCTCCTGGACTCACCTTGGCACCCAGCTCCTCCTGGTCCTTCAAAATCCACCCAGGACAGCTCTCCTTGACCTTTCTGGACCCATTCTGGTGTTCATCATCTCCTGCTCCTGCTGGACCCATCCTGGTGTCCATCATCTCCTCCAGGTCATCTAGGACCCACCTGGGCACCTGTCTCCACCTGGTTCTGCCCAGCCCACCTTGGTATCCCTGGTGTCTTCCAGGACCCATCTTGGTGTCCCTGATCTCCTCCAGGTCCAACCTTCCTGGCTCCCATCTCCTCCAGGTCCAACCTTGGTGCTCCTCAGTCTTTTCCAGGTCCTCCACATCCCACCCTGGTGGACCCCAATCTCCACCCAGGGACCCATCCTGATGACCCCCAAATCTCCTCCAGGTCCCAACCTGGTGCCCCCAAATGTCTACCAGGTCCCACCTTGGTGCCCTCACCTTGTGCAGGACCCATCTTGGTGACCTCAAATCTCCTCCAGGTCCCTCCTTGGTGGCCCCGTTCTCTTCAGGACCAACCTTGATGCTCCTCAACCTCCTCCAGGACCCAACTGGGCACCATCATCTGCTCCAGGTCCCCCCTGAGCACTCCCCCAACTCCCTCCAGCTCCTCCTGATCCCCCCCAAATCTCCACCAGGTCCCACCTTGGTGCCCCCAACCAACTTTGGTGCCCCAACCTCTTTCAACACCTATCTTGGTGCCTCTCAATCTTCTCCAGGTCCTCCAGGACCCACCTTGGTGCCCCCACCTCTTCCAGGATCCATCTTGGTGACCCCAAATCTCCAGGTCCCACCCTGGTGGCCCCAAATCTCCTGCAGGACACACCTTGGTGTCCTCAGATATCCACCAGGTCCCATCTTGGTTTCCCCAAATTTCCTCCAGGCCTCCACGCCCCACCCTGATGGATCCCAATCTCCAGCAGGACCCACCTTGGTGACCCCAATCTCAACTAAGACCCATCTTGGTGTCCTCAAATGTCCTCCAGGTCCCATCTTGGTGCCCCTCAATGTCCACCAGGTCTCACCTTGGTGCTCCAATCTCTTCCAGGTCCCACCTTGGTGCCCCCAGATCTCCAGGTCCTCCACGTCCCACCTTGGTTTCCCCAAATTTTCTCCAGGTCCTCCATGTCCCACCTTGATGGACCCCAGTCTCCACCAGCACCCATCCTGGTGACCCCAAATCTCCACCAAGTCCCCCAAAATGGAGGGGTCCCCAAGGCCAGGAGGGTCCCCAAGGTCCTGGGATGGTCACCAAAGTCAGGAGGGTCTCATGGGTGGGGTCCTCAAAACAGGAGGGGGTCCCCAAAATGGCGGGGGGTGTTGTCCCTAAAATGGGGGGTCCTCTGGGTGGAATGCCCCCAAAATGGGGGAGGGTCGCCAAGGCCAGTGGGTCCCAAATGTGTGGGGTCCCATGGGGGGATCCCCAAAATGGAAGATCCTCAACGTGGGGACAGTGCCCATAATGGGGGGACCTCCAAGGCCTGGGAGATCCCCAAAGTGGGGACAACCCCCAAATTATGGGGGCCAGTGGGGAAAGTCCCCAAAGTGGGAGGGGTTCCCAAAATGTGGGGTCCTATGGGTGGGGAGTCCCATGTAGGGGGTCCCCAAATTTGGGTGGGGGATGGTTCCCAAACTGGGGGTGGTGGGGACAACCCAGCACTACCTCCCAGCTCTACTCACTGCCAGGGGACCCCCACTTTTTACTCCACGTCCACTTAAATAAGTTTTAATTAATTAATCATTAATTTCTGGCACCTGTTCATTAATTTTTAAGTGATTTCCCCTCCTTTTTTCCGGCGGTTTTTTTTTTTTTTGGTGTGTTTTTTTTTAAAGCCTCAAGGTTTTTATTTATTATTATTAAAAAAAAAAAAAAAAAAAAAAAAAAAACGACTGGGAAAAAAAAAAAACTAATTAAAGGGATGGACCCGCCCTTCTCTCCCCGGGATTCTCCCAGGATTCCCCCTCATCCCGGGAATTCCCTCGGGAATTCCTTCGGGAATTTTCCTCTCCCCCCTGCTCCCCAGAGGGGGTTTGGATTTTGGGGTCCCCCCCAGGGGCCGCCGAATTCTGTATTTAGGGGGGCTCTGGCCCCCCTCCGCGTGTGAATAAAGCTCCGTATGGAAAGCGCTGCTCGTTCCTGGTGCCTTTGGAGCGGGAAAAGCCGGGAATTTGGGATGGGAGACGGGAATTTGGGATTCAGGGCGTCCCCAAGATGTCACTGGGGCCGTGCTCTTTCGGTCCCCCCGCTGCCGGTTCCGGTTCCGCCCGGAACCTTTTTAACTGACGCACCCTACCGGGG
>VRYO01001956.1:30254-40328 GCA_009812075.1 Sialia sialis | reverse complement strand
TTAGTCAAAGCATTTCTTGATGCTTGATTCTTAATTCTCAATTTCTCTGTCTCATAGGTCTGCCAAATTTTACCTAATTCCCACAGCTCGACAGAATCCATGGATTCCCTCCTTTTCCTCTGTGCCTGCCGTGTCGTCGCCCAGCACCCTCTTCCCAGCCTTCACGACGATTTCTATCCCGTCCTTTTCCAAGCGGCATTCCTGGATGGGAGACCCCTGGTCCTGCGGGATTTGGTGGCCACTTGGCCATTCCCAGAGCTCCACTTCCAGCAGCTCGTGGGGCACCGGGAACTGGTGCTGGATCATGACTGCAAGCTCTGCATCGAGGCCGTCATCCAGGGCGTGTTGTTAAAGCTCAGGCAGGAGCTGGAAGAGCCTGGCAGTGATTCCAGGTGGGTTTTGGGAATTCTAGCATGGCTCTAACCTCCAAGTCCTCCAATTCCTCCATCCTCATGGTTTTTCCTGATGCTTTATTCCTGTTTTTCCAGCCTGCGCGTGCTGGACATGACTGGAGTCCCGGATTCTGTGTCCAACTGCACTCTCACCGGGTTGACCGTCTGGTCCACCACCATGGCATTGGCTGACGCTTGCGTGGAGGTGTCCAAGCAGCAGCAGGAATTGCAGAGGCAGGAATCCAAGCAGCACAAAGGCCGATCCAGAGCCACCAGGGAATCGGCCGCTCTGCAGCCCCTGGGCGTGGACATCCATGCCGACCTGGTTGTCAACAGATTGTCCTACTTAATCCTGTGCAGTGCGCTCCAGACCGGAGCTGCCGGCCCGCTGCGCCTCAAGTGCCGCGAATTCAAAGCTGAGGACATCTTGGCATCTGAGATCATGACTTTGTTGGAATCTCTGGATCCATCCTGTCTGTGGAGGATGGATCTGCACTTCATCAGGGTGGAATTGATCGGACTCTTGGTGATCCTGTCGCACGTCTCACGCTTCCCGGTGCTGCGCAGCCTCAAGCTCCAGGGCAACAAGCTGGATGTGCGGCACACAGCGCCAGAATCGGACATCGGAATCCACCTGGCCATGCAGCTGGGAATGCTGCCCAGCCTTCAGGAGCTCAGACGGACATCCTGGCTCTTCGGGAATCTGCGCCCGATCCTCTGGTGAGTTCCTCATGGAGCAGGGCCTTCCCGCGCTCTGGGGGGATTCCTAAGGGTTGAGCACAGGGATCTTAGGGGTCTTATCCAACCTTAGTGATCCCATGATTCCAAGATTTTATTATCCCAATGTTCCCATGATCTCATGATTCAGTTATCCCAGTAGTTCATGACTCAATGATTCCATCTTCCCATAATTCCATGATCCCAAAATTCCATATTCCCAGGATTCCCAAAGGCTGAACTTCATGATCTTGGAGATCTTCTCCAATCTTAGTGACCCCATGATTCCAGGATTTCATTATCCCAATATTCCCAAGATTCCATTACACCAATCCAGAATTCCCAAACTTTGGGCTCAGTGGTCCCTGACATCTTTTCCAACCTTAGGGATCC
The DNA here is from genome assembly GCA_009812075.1 of Sialia sialis. Taxonomy (NCBI): domain Eukaryota; kingdom Metazoa; phylum Chordata; class Aves; order Passeriformes; family Turdidae; genus Sialia; species Sialia sialis. The sequence goes on along the minus strand of VRYO01001956.1, from coordinate 38,826 downwards.
CTGGTTCCTGTGAATCCATTATGCCATGATCCCATAATTCCTTGATTCCAGGATTCCCAGAGGTTGGATGTGATGATCCTGAAGCCTTTTCCAACTTTCATGGCTCCATGACCTTGTAATTCCATGATCCCATAATTCCGTGACTCCCTGATCCCAATATCCAATGATCCCTGTAATTCCAAACCTCTGTGATCCCAAGACCCCATAACTCCACAATTCCACAGCTCCATCATCACATAATCCCAGGATTCTCAAAGCTTGAATTTGCCCAATCTCAGTGATTCCATGATGCCATAATTCCAAAATCCCGGGATTTTCAGAAATCAAAATTGACAGGCCTTGGATATCTTTCCCAACCTCAGCCATTCCGTAACTCCATGACTCCTTCATTCCAAAAATCCCAGGATTTTCAGGGCTTGAACTCAATGTTCTAGGAGCTCTTTCTGAACTTTAGCCATTCCATAATTCCAAAATTTAATTCCACAATTCCATGACCACTTGATCCCTTAATTCCATGATTCTCAAATCTTGAACTTGATGGTGGCAGAGACTCTTCCCAACTTTAGTCATTGTATAACTCCATGATCCCATTAGTTCAAAAATCCCAGGATTTTCAGGGGTCAAACTCCATATTTCTGGAGCTCTTTTCCGCCTTCAGTCATTCCATTATTCCACAATTAAATTTCACAATTCCATGACCCCTTACTTCCAGAATTCCATGATTCTCAAAGCTTGAACTTGATGTCCTTGCAGCTCTTTCCTAAACTCAGCTGTCCCACAATCCCGCGATTCCACGGATGCAATCCCAGCTCACATTCCCTTCATTTCCCCCAGGAATTCTGACATTTCCAGCTCCCACCAACCCTCCTTTGGGCCTCACCTCTCCCTTTTTCCTCCCGCCAGCGAACTCCAAGCTCCGTTGGAAAGCTTGGGATTGCCCTTCTGCTCCCTCCTTCCCACTGACCTTGCTTTCCTCTCCCAAAGCTTCCCGGCCCTCAAAAGGTTGGATCTGAGCAGCCTCAATGTCTCCAAAGGCCTCCTGGAGCCGCTCCGGCTGCTCCTGGAGGAAACCTCGGCCTCTCTGCTGTACCTGGATCTGAGGGAATGCCGCATGGCCGACTCCCACCTGGCCACGCTGCTCCCCACGCTCCTGTGTTGTTCCCGCCTGCGTTTCCTGGGACTCTACGGCAATCCCCTGTCCACGGCCGCGATCAAGGATCTGCTCCTGAAAACCTTGGAGCTGCGGGATCTCCACGTGCTCGTGTATCCCATCCCTGTGGATTGCCACAAGCAGGATCACGTGGATTCTGGATTCGATTTTGTAACGGATAAAGAGCTTTTGGCAGCAGCCACGGCAGAGTTTTCCCAAATCTTGGTGAATTCAGGGAGAACTGACCTCGTCTGGACTGACAATCCCGACAGCCTCGAAGCCCTGGACTACTTCTCCTTGTGATTTGGGAAACACTCAGAGGTGGGAAAAGCTCAGAGCCTCCGTCACAGAAAAGCACTGCCTCCTTCCCAAAATCCAGGCAATTCTGCTGCATCCTAGTGCTTCCCTGTCGCATTCCAGTGGTTTTTTCCCTTTCATTTTAGTGCCTTTCTGCCTGCTTTTGTTAGTTTTCCATCTCATCTCATCTCAATCTTTTTCCTCTCCATTGTGAGATTTTTCCCTGGTTTTGTAGCTTTTCTGCCATGTTTTAAGGCTTTAAGGTTTTTCTCCCCTAAGAACTGTCGTTCTCAATTTGACATCCATGGCAAACCTTTGTGGCTAAACTCGAAAAGGAGCCCGGGCCACCGCAGTGGTAGCCAATCAAATGGTTCTGGTACCTCAGTCACTTATCCCTCAGTCAAGCATTCCTCAGATGGTTCCAGCTCAGTCCACTCAGCTGCAAGGTTGGAATTGGCCTCCTCAAAACTGATACACCGTTGAAATAATTTTTTATATGAAAGCATTCCTACTGGAAATATTAGTTCTTTTCTGCAAGATTTTTTGATCATAGGAAAGGCCAGCAACAAAATGTCTGGACTTCCAGTCCTTCCAGCTGTTGCTTCAGTAAATTTTAAAAAGAGCTAATGATGTTAGCTCTTGCATTTTATGTTCCTGTGGTAATTCCACCAAAACCACCTATAGCTATTGCATTTATTTTACCCATGATTACACCCAAGCAAAACAACTTTCCAGAGCACTCAGTTATGTCTGTGCCATTTGGAACCTCAGGCCCTGAGGTCTTTTGAATGCAATATTTCGACTACAACCAACCAAAAGTGACTTGCAGCCTGACTCACCGTGGGAAAACAATTTTCCTTACAGGCATGCCAGATACTGGTGCAGATGTCACTGTAATTTCTCACATGTTTTGGCCCAGCCGTTGGGCTTTGGTAGCTCCTGCAGTTTCCCTCACAGGGGTTGGAGGTGCCGCGGTGTGTTTGCAAAGTGCATCCATAATTAACATTACAGGTGCTGAAGCAAAGACAGTGACAGTAGTCCTTTTGTTGTTCAGAGGCCTTTCACACTCTGGGGAGAGATGTCCTGTCCCAATGGGGAGCAGGATTGGAAGTAGGACTGTGATGGAAATCACGTCAAAACCTGCCACTTTAAGGCTGAACTGGAAAACTGATGGTCCTGTATGGATTGATCAATGGGCTTTAACAGAGAAAAAAAATTAAATATCCTTAAAAAATTGGTAAAGGAGCAATTGCAACAATATCGTGTCACACCCACAAATAGTCCCTGGAATTTTGTCATCCACAAAAAGACATCGGACTCGTGGAGGTTTCTTCATGACCTGAGGAAGATCAATGAAGTGATTGAAGACATGGGAGCTCCTCAGCCTGGACTTCCTTCTTTACCAATGATTCCAAAACATTGACCTCTCATCATCGATTTAAAGGAGTGTTTTTTCCACATCCCACTTGTCCTAGTTTGGAGGAGAGGTGTCTGCTGAGAAAGGCAGGAGCCTCTTTTTGAAATGGAGAATGTAAACCCCCTCCCTCCAAATTATTATAATTTTGAAATTAGGGGGCTTTCAGGCAAAGATATGGGAATTAGGAATAACAGTTCTTTACTAGGAAAATTAAAATCGAAATACAGTACTACAAAGAAACAAACATCAAACTCTGACAGAGTACAACCTGACATCCCGTCAGGCAGGGTGCTGGTTGCAGTCCGATTAAATGGTGGCTTTAGTCCTTGTGCAGTGTTAGATGTGGTTCAGTTGGAGCAGTGCTCCTGTAGAAGGTGCAGTTTCCCTCCAAAGATCCAGTGATGATGTGGAGAAGTCCGGTTTTTCTCTGGAGTCCAAGGGAACAAGGGCAGCCTTAGAGTCCCAAAACCCCTGGTTTTATCTTGGTAAGAAACGTTGGGCTCTTCCCCCTGGCTGGAGCATGTCCCCATGGGATGCAGTAATTTTATCAGTCCCACAGTGGGACGCAATGGCCATGAGCAGAAGAGAACTCTCTGGAGGAAGGATGGGTTGTGAAAAGATAAAGAACACTGCCCCACCTGGTTTCAAGGGATGGCCCATTAGCAGAATATCTCCCACGGAGATCAGGATCAGTGCCCCCACCCTCAACAGATGGTGACAGAATAGACACCTTTTATCACATCCTGGACTGCAACCCAAGACACCACTTCATCCTGATGATGCTCCAAGATTTGCTTTTTCAGTTCCGGTCATCAACCAAAGTGAGCCCATGCAGAGATATCACTGGAAATCATTGCCTCAAGGAATGAAGAATTCATCTACAATTTGCCAATATTTTGTTGCACAAGCTTTGTCTCTGGTTCTACAGAAGCATCCAAGATCCATGATTCTACACTACATGGATGGTTTGCTCATCACAGCTCCAATGCAGACGGAGCAAACTCATGCTAGTGTTGTTACTGAAATCCAAAATGCTGGACTTGAAATTTCTATAACCAAAATTCAAAAGTTCCACCCTGGAAGTATCTGGGATGGAAGATGACTGAAAAAACAATTACACCACAGAAGATACAGCTCTGGTCCAGTGTCAACAACGTGCAAGATCTACCACAGCTTCTAGGAGAAATCAACTTGGTCAGACCTGTTTTGGGAATTACCAACAATGAAGTAAGTGCACTTTTTAATCTATTAAATCTATTTTTAATCTAATAAGAGGAAGCTGTGACACCAACTCTCAGAACTGTAACACTTGAAGCTCATGTAGGCCTCAAGAAGGTCATGAAAGCTTTCCAAAGATGACAAGCTCATTGCTGTATTTCAGAAAAGCCATTCTTCCTTGCAATTTTAGGGGAAAAAATGCAGCTTTTTGGTCTCATTTTTCAATGGGAGCCTTCTGAGAGAGATCCCTTGTTGGTAATAGAATGGGTTTTTCTTTCCTACAGGTTTCCAAATACTATCTTTACATGATGCACAAATTGTAATTTGTGAACAAGATTGTTAAGTTTAGCAGGTCTAGAATTTGCAGTTATCTGTTTACCATTGAAAAAAGATTATCTTGACTGGGCAATGCAAAATTCCGATGATTTGCAATATGCATTGTTGAATTTTCCGGGTACCTGTTCAGCCCATTACCCAGCTCACAAATTATTGCAAGCAAATTTGAGTTTTAGAGAGAAACCTGTGTTAAGCGAAGAACCTTTAAATGCAGTAACTGTCTTCACTGATGGATCTGGCAAAAGTAACAAGTCAGTCATAACTTGGGTGAACCAAACAACTGAAGCTTGGGAATCAGATATTCAAATAGCAGAAGGATCTCCTCAGATTGTGCAGCTTGCTGCCATGGTTCAAGTTTTTCAGCTCTTCCGACAACTTTTTAATTTAATTACAGATTCTGTTTATGTTGCCAATGTGGTTAACGTAATAGAAGGATCAGTTTTAAAGGATTTTAGTGATGACATTTTATATTGTTGGCTTTCATGTCTTTATACAATTTTGCAATATTGAGCTAATCCATATTTTGTTTCTCATATTAGAGCTTGTTCTTTGCTTCCAGGACTTTTAGTAGAAGGAAACATGAGAGCAGAGAAATTGACAATTTCAGTAGATCCGTTCTCTGGTGCAGTTTTCCCTTCTGTCCACACAGGTGAAACATTTTTTGTCAACATTTTTTGCAAGCTTTTGCTTCATTGGGTGTGCCCCCAAGAAGTAAAAAACGACAGTGGTCCTGCATATATATCTCAAAAGCTGGCCACATTTTTAAAGGACTGGGGTGTTCGCCACATCCTTGGTGTACCTCATTCTCCCACAAGTCAGGCAATTATTGGGAGGATACATCGAACATTAAAATGTATTCTTGACCAACAGGAAGTGGGAGTAGAGGTCACACCACAGATGAGGTTGAACAAATCTTTATATGTTTTTAATTCCTTGAACAGCTCTTTTGCAGAACCTGATCCACCAGTTTTTAGGCATTTTTCAAACAATACACATGCAAAATTGGAAGAAAATCCTCCTGTTTGAATTAGAAACTCTGTGACAGGACAAATTGAAAGTTCTTTCCCATTAAGAACCTGGGACAAAGGGTGTGCTTGTGTCTCTACAGGTGCAGGAGTTAATTGGTTCCCAGTGAAAAACATCAAACCACATCGCACTCAAGAACGTGTTGACGAGTTGAAGACTGTAGAAGCAAAAACACGGACGTGAGCCGAACAGAGGGATGACGGGTCACGCCTGATGTTCCTTGTTCATCGGTGGAAGCTGCAAACTCTGATTTTGTGTTTTTTATAGTTGTGTTAACTGTTGGCTTCGTAGAGCTCTTTTTGGCAAAAGCGTGGGGTTTTTTTTGTTACGTTATAGATCCCCTCTATTGGTGTTTTAAAGGTGAAATTTTTATGAAAGGTCAAAAGCAAAGTTTTTTAATTGAAATATTTGGGAAAATCTTTTGCCAAAAATTAGCTCATGAAAAGGATGGAGAGAAATTGAATGTTACGCTGGTCTGTGTACCATGTATGATGGACAAAACTATCAAAGAAGTTTTTATCTTACCAGAGAGAGGTGGGAAATGGAGTCGCAGAGAGTTCTCAAAATCTTATAAAGATAGTGGATGAAGGTATAGACATGGAGGAAGATTTTTAATTAAAACCTTGGAACAGGCGAGACTTTTTCAAACAATGGCTTGTAATTCCTATCAGATATGAGTTACATCCCTTAAATGGACTGGATTTTCACAGCATTAAAATTGCTCTGTTGGAACATAGCAACGCTTAATGCCAGCAAAAAAGATGCTTTAAGCAAGTAATGAGCAGATATATTATAGCAAAGCTATGGAATGCAAGGTAGTTAATAAATGACAAGGTTATGGAAGTTTCTTTTTAGTTGTACCGAGAGGGGGAATTGTGGGAGTCATTAAAATCAGAGGGTTTTGGGAAAGCTGCAAAAAACAGGCCTCAGAGACAACAGAACTGCAATTCAGCTGAAAAGTTCTATGAGGTGTAGAAAGCAAGGACAAACAGAACAAAGGTCTGTGTATTAACACTTGGCTAGAGTAACTCTCTAAGCTGCAGAAAAGTACATCTAGCAGGATATTAGGAAGGTCTAGGCTTAATAATGGAGCTCAGTGCATTGTATTTTAAGGCTTACAAGCAGGAGTTGTATTTGAAATAAGCATTGTTTTAACCAAAGATACGTGCACTTACAGTGGGCGGACAGAACTACTCTCAATTTGCTTTTGCTTTTGTGATCGGTCAAAAAAACTTTCAAAGTGCCTTGTAACATCACGCTTTCCGGCTGCTGCCGAGGACATGAGCTGCTGGCACTTCCCTCTGTCCCATCCATGTAATGAGACTGAAGCTTGGGTGGATAAAAAATAAAATAAAGCAGCTCGAGACGCGTTCCACAGCAGTCCCGTCCCGTTCATGATTCTGTGCATAAACCCGTGGCCGGCATTATTTTCCCTCCTCATTTTGGCGGGTTTTGCCTCATCCCGGTGTTTTTTCACCTTTTCCCGGTGATTTTCCAACTTTTCCCAGTGTTTTCCCCCTCAACGTGGTGGTTTTCAGCCTCATCTTTCTATTTTCCCCTCATGCCAGTGTTTTCCTTCCTCATGTCACTGGTCTCTGCCTCATTTGCATGTTTTCCCAGCTCATTTTGGGATTTTTTCCTCATCCCATTCTTTTCCCTCTCATTCCAGTGTTTTCCCCCTTTATTTTGGTTTGTCTCCCCCTCATGTTGGGTTTTCTATTTTGCATTGTCCCAGTATTTCCCCCTCATTCAGGAGTTTGTCCAACACATTTTTGGCATTGTGAGCCTCATTCTGTTGGTTTCCACCTCATTTTGGTGTTTTAGTCCTCATCCCATTATTTCCCCGCCATATTCTGGTCTTTTTCTCCTCATTCCAGTTGTTTTCCTCCTCATTTGGGAGGCAGGATTTGCCTTCTCTCATTATTTTCCCCCTCATTCACGTGGTTTTCTCCTCATTCCAGTTTTTTTCCACCTCACTTTGGATTTAGGGTTTTTTTTTTTCCTAATCCCAATATACCTGTCATCCTTTTCCACCTCATTTTGGAACTTTGGAAGCTTATTCTCTTGTTCTTCCACCTTTCTCCATTTTGGTATTTTTCCCCCTCATCTCAGAGTTTCCCCGTCATCTCAGAAGTGCGCCGTATTCGCCGGCGTGCCTCATATACGGACAAAGTTCGGAAAATCGCCAGCCTGGAAGTTCCTGTCACTGAGCCGCATGTGCTGCAGTGGATTCAGCGAGGTTGTTTCTAGCACGGGATTGTGTGACCGGCGCGATTTCCACGAATCGCTCGTTTCTGAACTCTGCAAACCAAACAGAGAAAAGCTTCTTACCTCGTTGTGGCTGCAAGCGTTAGGGGATGGCGGGGGCGTGGAAAGCGGAGTTTCTGCCTTTTCCCATTGGGAAGTCGGCAAGGCCATGTTGCAGATGCTGCCTGAAGCTGTACATGGAAAGACACCGAGGTTCTTTCCTTATTACACACATCCATGTCAACGGCCATTGTTATGACCCATCCAAATTAAGAACCTGTGAACAAAATGGCAAAAAATTAAAAAAAAAATAATATAAAAAAAAAATTGTACTGCAGAAAAGCTCGGAATAAGCAATAGCCAATTGGAAAGTGAATGTCCAAAAGGAGAAAAATGGATTTGTTTCACATATATCATTGAGAGTAAGGCCCAAGATTTGGAATAATATTAACATATTAATATATTAATATACTCTATAAAAGGAATATTGCTCAAGGCAAATGACGTATAGAATGAAAGACGGGGGAGTATTTTTATAAGTGCATGACATATTGTTGGCTTTTCACAGCTACTGGGATAAATGCTATATGTATTATGTTAAAATGGATTTTCTGTATGAATAAAGTTTTTTTTTCTTTTCTTATAATAGCCAAAGTTAGACATAAGTTTTTCAGAGATAGTGTGTTTAAACTACCCGCCTAGTTGAGGTAACAGCCCGTGAATGTGTGATGGGGACCCTGCAGCTGACACAACAATTATCAACACTCACGGCTGCAACAGGCCGGGACCACCACCCAAATTAAAAGATGATAAGAAGAGGATTGGAACCACAAGCCGAGAAACACGCATGCTCTAAAATGGCGGACCCAAGGAGTGGCCGT
>VRYO01000192.1:333520-343831 GCA_009812075.1 Sialia sialis | reverse complement strand
CAAATGCCTGGTGCTGGCAAATGCTGGGATATCTCTGAAGCTCAGAACCTTCCTGGCCTTTTCGAGCCCTTCTGAGCCAGGCTGGAAGCTGTGGGACAACACCATGCCTCAGCCCAGGACACCTTCTTCTGCTTCCCCCTTCACCCCAACCCTAAGAAATTGCTGCAGGAGTCTCCGATCCTGAGTGCATCCGCAACCTCACCCTCACAGAGGCCCCTCTTGCCTTCCTTTTTTTCCGCCATGTCTTGCCGTGTGGCCCTGCAGCATATGACCCCTGATGAGGTCCAGACACTCATGGGAGCACTTGTGACATCCCCTCAGCCTTTCTCTGTCCCTGTGCCATTCAAGGAGTTGTCCCTGGAGATGCTGCCAGATACGGCCACCTCTGCAGAGGATCCCGCACTTCTGGCCACACTGCAGTGAAAAGAGATCTGAGACTTGGGGGCCCTTGGGATCCCCCAAGTTGGGCAGCCATTGAACAGCTCTCAGCCTGTGAGGAGGAATCCAGGACAATATGGCACCACCTGGTTTTGGTCAGGGTGAGGAGGAGGAGCTGGAATTGTTTCACCAGAACACACAGGCAGGACTCTATCCTCCACCTCCCATGGCTGGTGTAGCCCTTCCCCTTTGCCCCAACCAAAAATGGCAAGTGGATGCCATATCTGGATGCTGAGGAGGGGCAAGTTTTCTGCCACTTCCCCATGCTGGTCATCTCAGGGCTGCTGATCCACCTGCATGGGGCCTTCTCAAATCTCAAATTTTGAGAGTATCTGTTATAAATAGAGCACAATAGGCTTAATTATCCAATTAATATCAAATTTATTAAAGCAGGGAAGGGAAAAGCAAAGTAACAGCGCTGGACGGCGGGGGAGTAAATTGCTCCGCCAACTGCCGTAACGTGGCGGTTTTCTCCTTCGGTTTTTAACTTGTCCCGAGTTTTCTGATTGCGTCACAGTTGCATCAATTTCCGGAGGACATTTGCGGCTGCGCTGTCAGTTGCTAGGGGGTCGGAATTCGCCATCTAGTGGTCGTAGATGAAGGCTTCAGTAGTCTTCCTCGTTGCCCCCTCCTTGACTGCAGGCTACTGGGCATGCTCAAAACGGTTATACAAGTGATCTCGTCCCCTTTAGTCACAGTTCATATTTGGGATGTTGAACAGACTGTAGGATATGCAGTTTTTTATCTACAGATTATGCTCAAGGATATAGATATGGTCAGTCTCCCGTCGACCTCCCCAACAATGAACAAAAAGGTCACCAGTTTCTCATAACAGTATCCTCTCAAGTCACAAGGGGTTGTGGGACACAGTGAAGCAGGGCAGGTGGAACCAGGTGCTGCTCCACATCGCTGTGCTGATGGCCTGGCTCCGGGCACTGAACCATCTCTGTGCCATGCACAAGGCAGGTGAGTTGAAGAATTATGAGTATCATCTCTTCTGGCTAGACATTAGCACTGCCTGTTACCCCTTTAGAGAGGCGATGACTGGTTTCTGCTAGGCTGTGGCAGCGAGAAGTGGCCCCAGGCTCTTTTCTGTTGGCCACTCCTGGTGCTCGCTGCTGGACACCTGCTTCCTGCACCAGGCTGTGGAGAGACACCCTAAGCTGGGTTCTGGAGCACAGTGAGTCTTTGCCACTACCGTGCCACATCCCCTGTTAGCTGTGGCCTTGCCTGGGAAGGTGCAGGGCCTCAGGAAGGTGCTGGAGGCTGGAACCTATGGCTGAGTCCTGGCTTTCTCTGTGGGCTTGTGCTTCTTCCCAGCTTGACAAACCTCTCTGCTGTTGAGACTGAAACCCACTGCTTCTCCATGTATGGATAATGTCTCATGATGTGGACTGGATATGTCTCATGAGGATGTGGACAAAGTACTGCAGACAGTGCCCTACATCCCTGTCACCCCTTGTGGCCACCTGTAGTTCATCAATCACCTGGTACATCCCAGAGGCCCTGCTGCCCCTTTATACGACCCTGAGGATGGGTGCTTCCCCACTGGGAATGCCTTCCTTTCCCTGGAGAGACTAAGCCAACTGGAAAGGCTGGGCATAGTGAAGAACACCATGGCCCTGCCAGATTTACTGGAGAGGGCAAAGACCTGGACCAAGAATCATGCCCAGTACTACCAGAGGGCTGTCTGCATCCTTGAGTTACTTCAGGATGCGGTGAAGAAGAGAGCAAGCAACACCCTGCAGGCTGCTTTCCAGACTGTGCCCTTCCTCCCTGCTGCACTGCTCACTGGATCATGACCTGCTGCCAGCTGCCAGCTCTACCATCACCTTCATGACCTGCTAGTGGTCATCCACCCTACCTTGGCTCCTAAAGTGCTGGGGAAAAACTTCAGCCTCTCCAGGGAGGTAGCATCCTTCTTGGGGCTGGACCAGCAGATACCATCAGCTGCAGTCCTTAAGCAGCTGCAGGCACTCAGCCATGGCTCCAGATTTCTGCCTTTGGAGACCCTGCAGGACAGCACCAACTGCTGCTACAAGCACCTGAATGTGCTGCTCCAGGAGCATTGTTCCAGATGGGATGAGATGGCTTCTGCAGTGGCCCAAGGGGAGCCCTTCATCTTGGTGGGCTCGCAGTTTGTGCCAGTCACAGCTGTAGCCGAGCAGTACAAGCCCTACAGAGAGCTCTGGGAGTGTGTGGGACTGTGCCCCACGTTTGCCTGGGAGGATTATGCCTGAGTGCTCTGCACCCTGGCAGAGACACATGCTGGACAGCTGCTGCCTGCCACAGAGCTGGATCTGGCCCTGCAGCTGGTGTCTTGTGGGCTGATGGAAGATGGCAATCAGCCAGATGCCTGCCAGACCCAGCAACTCTTTTTACCTGATGAGGAGGGCATTTTGCGCCCCTCAGTACAAGCTCCACTTCAATGATGTGACATGGATGCTGTTGGACAAGAGATGTCCTGCTGTGCCATAAACAGCTGTCCCGAGATGCAGCCCTGCACTATCGGGTGGCTACCACATGCCACCAAGCACTGGAGAGGAGCGAACTCATCACCGATCACCTGAGCCTCTGGGTGCAGCCATTTGGTACCCATGAAGATTTGCCAATATAGCTGAAGAGCACTCTTGAAGGAGTACTCAGCACCCACCCCGATATGGTGAAGGAGGTGCTCCAAAATGTGGACGATGCTGGTGCAGGGCTTGTGAGCTTTGTGTGGGATCGCCAGCAGCACCCAGCAAAGGCAACTTCTAGTGAGAAATGGAACATCCTTCAGGGCTTTGCCCTCTGCATCTACAGTGACTATCCCTTCCAGCATCAGGATATTGAAAACATTCAGCATCTGGAGGTGCATGGCAAGCAAGACTGGCAGGAAGTCACAGGCAAATATGGGCTTGGTTTCAACACTGTCTACCACTTTACTGCTTGCCCAGCCTTTCTGACCAAAGATAGTACCCTGTGTGTCTCTGATCCCCATCTCTACTACATCTCTACCCACAGCCACAACTGAGAAACCTGGTAGCACATCTGTTGTCGACACTGAATTCACTAAGAATTTTCCAGACATTTATGACACCTTCCTACCGTCCTTCTTCAATCTGAAACAGGGCATCCTTTTCTGGCTGCTGCTCCACACTGCAGCTGAGGGTCTGACATGGTCATGCAGGACCAAGACCTCAAAAGCATGGAAGAAGCACTGGCTAATGAAGGTGAGGATTTGGTGCTCTTCCTTCACCATGTCCACACCATGGTATTCTTCAAGATCCCCCCAGGTGGGAAAGAGTTAGTGGAGAAGCTGTGAGTGGCCACAGAGTTCATGGGTCATGATGCAAAACAGGATTTTCAAGCAAGATTAAGCCAAGCCATGGATGGGAACAGCCCCACCTCTCTCTCCTATACCATGAAAGTAAAGAATAGCAGGGCTGACACCACAGGTGTGTGGAGGGTGATCTCCCAAACTGGGGTGCAGAGCGGGGCTGAAGAGTCTCCAGTGTTTAAATGGCTGCCTTATGTGACTGTAGCTGCCTGCCTGGAGCCTCTGAACCAAGTCACAGACAGGGCCTTCTGCACCCTCCCTCAGCTGGAACAAAGGCTGGTCAGAGGCAACCTGGAATGACTTCTTGCTCTGGTGTTTGGTAGTTACACTATACTGTTACTTTCTCACCAAGCAGTGGAAAGCCCTGGGGCCAGAAAAGCTTCAGTATAGGTCCCTGAAATTCTGCCAGCAGCACCTGGTCTCCTACTCCCTCCAGTTTATCGCTGTTATGAAAAGAGTGCTACCTGTCTTTCAGGACGTGGTGAGAGAGGTCTACAAGCACTTCAGTTATGCATGCCTGTCCCTGGTGCCTGTGTATCATGAGAAGTCACCTGGCAGCATGATGAAAATAACCTGGACATCTCAAGGTGCTTACAGAGCCAAACTTCCTCGAGGAGATGCCAGAAGTCCAGGAAGTGCTGCAGCAACTCAACATGAAATTGCATCCAGTGTTCACCCACCTGCCGCAGATCCATGAGGAGTTCATTGAAGCCCAGGTGAACCCTGTTGTCTTAGGGCCAGCCTCTCTCCAGTGCTTCCTCAAGGCCCTGGCTCTGCCTGTGCCCTGCAAGCTGCCTAAGAACCCCCCTGAGGACCCCAGAGAGCTGCTTCTACCTGCTGCAATACTTAGCAGGAAGCAGTCCCAAGTACTCCCAAGGTATTCCCAAGGATGGGGACAAGGCAGAACTGGAAGGCCTGCTATTGCTGGCCACTGAAGATGGTTTTCTGCATGCTTTCAGCATCTACCACCCTGTCTTCAAGAACTCCTTTGCCTACCTCTTGCCCAAGCACAGCCACCGTTTTGCCCAAAAGTGTATTCCTGAATGGATCCCACCTTGCTTTGTGAAGGAGCTTGGCCTCCCAGAGGCCACACTGCCCATCCAGGAGGCACTGGGTCAGTTGGAGTGGACCACAGAGGGGGAAAAGTGGCTCAAGGGGCTGTGGATTTTCTTTGTCAGTGTGGACCCCACCAGGATCTCAGACGAGAACATGGAGTCACTCATGGACCATCTCCTGGATATGGCAGTGCTGCCTATTCAGGGGAGTAAGACAGGCTTGAAGCACCTACTACCACTATCTTTACTCTCCAGGGTTCTTTTTGAGTGTCACTCTGAAGTGAAAAAGGTACTGCACAAACTGGGCATCCCTGTGCTCCAGCAGTCCCCGCTGCTCTGTGTTTTTTTCCGCTGTTGCCTGAAGCCAAGGGCACTGCAGATCCCAGGGCTGTAGTGGCCCATCTGGCAGACACAAGAGCTGATCTCTGCTGTGGGGATTTAGGGAGCAGACATGACAGCCCTGCTGAGCTTTGTCCTGAAGGGAAGGCTGGATTCACATGCACTGGAGCAGCTCCGGCACCTGTGTCTCTTCGGAAGTTTGTGGGGGGCTATGTAGCTGTGCCTCCCTATCACAAGGTGCTGTTGCTCCACAGACAGTTCCTGGGAGTGCCCTTGTGTGCTCAGGTGCTGTATGACCTGACAAAGGCATGCTGCTTCTCACACGAAGCCTGATCCATGAATGGCTGGCTGAGAGTTTGAAGTGGAAGTTCACAGATGACCAAGAGCTCTTCATGACTGTGGTGCTTCCCCAGCTGTCCCAGCTCACATGGCAAAACCTTAAAGAAGCTGTATGCTTGCTCTTTGTGCTGCAACCCATCTGTGCCACTTAGAGCGTGGCAGCTTTTCAGGAGGTGGCCTTTATACCAGATGCCCACAGAGCACTGCGCCTGGCCTCCTACCTCTACCATGACATGCCTTCCTTCCACACCCTGTGGCTCCAAAACCGCTTTGTGCCTAAATCTTTCTTCAAGAGGCTAAGTTTGAATTGGAAAGCTGTGGATTTCCTCCTTAAGGCAGGCGTCTGCATCATCCTCTCTGTAGAGGATTTGGTAGCACTGGCTGAGGAGATAGAGCATGACGCCACTTGGGCTACCTGCCATGCTACAGAACTGCTGGACTGACAGCAGAAGATGCTCAAGCAACTTGCAATCCTGTTGGGAAATCCTGAGCCAGAGGATTTCCTGAGGAAAATTGACTCAATCCAATTCCTGCCTCCACTGGATATCCCCCCAAAACCGATGAACCTGCACCCTCCTTTTGCAGACTGCACTAAGGCCGTGGCTCTGAAAGGCAGTGTTTCCTACCGCAAAAATGTGGCTGAGCTCCTGTGGACATCAGCCACCATTGTGACAAAATGCCTTGAACTTGAGAAGGGGTCCCTGAAGGACATGGGAGTCCTTGTAGAGATATCCACCACCCTGGTGGTGGCCAACCTGGAGCATGTGTGCAGGGCAGCCTGCTCGACACAACTGCAGGTACGCACACGGGCCAGGGTGCTCCACAGGATGCACAGCTTCCTGCAGACCCATCTGAAGGAGGTGGATGCAGAGCACCTTGTTGAGCTGCCCAAGGTCCTGGTCAAGTCATGGGACATGGCCAGGCCATGCCAGGTGGTGACATCACTCCTGGACAAGTCTGACTTTTACCCCTACCTCCTCATGCCTCACCCCCACGTGGCTGCCTTTGGAGAACTCCTGCAACATCTTGGTGTGCTCCTGGTGCCCATACTGACTCACTACAGCCATGTCCTGGCCCAAATCTACCAGGAGAGCCATGGCAGAAGGGACCCTTCCCACTAGCCAGAAGAAGATATCCTGCTGGCCACACAGCATTTCTTGTAGCTGCTGCGGGAGGAACCAGAGCCCCCTGATTGCTCCACTGTGGCTGTGCTGTACCTGCTGAGCACTCCTGGGTGCCTGGAGCTGTCCCACAGACTGTGCTTCAGTGACTGCATGCCCTCAGAGGCTGCTCAGGCCCTGGAGAAGACCTTTGTGTTCATGGCTGCGCTGTCGGTGTCTGGGTGTAATGGCAGGTGGCTACTGCAAAGGCTGCTACCACACCAAAGGCTGCCAGGGGTGCTCTCAGAGGTGATAGAGAAGCAGCTGGAGGAGAGTGGTCCACAGCCATGTCACTGCAGCTCTCAGTGCACTATGCAGAGGCATCTGCTGACCCTGCTGATATACCCATGGTTTAGGCTGGGGCTGGAGTCCCTGCTGCAGTGGCAGAGCCACAAGGCTATGATGGGAATGGAGTGGGATGGTGACTTTGCAGTGCAGCAGCTGAAAGTGCAGTGCTGCAAGGACATCTGCACCATGCTGGTGCACAGTGCAGCAGAGATGGAGGGCAGATCCCACTCACAGGTTATCCATGTGTGCCTGTCTGGTGGTGCCTAGCAGCTCCTCTACATCTGGCATGCAGAGATGGTGGAGAACTGGCACCAGCTGAGGGTTCTGCAGACACTGGCACAGGAGATCAGTAACATCCTGGGTGGGCAGCTGGAGGCACTGGCTTTGTCTGTGCTGCATGAAATGCTGGTCTTCCAGGAGCCACAGGACGTGGCCTTGGTTCTGGAGGAGAACAACATGGCACTGATGGGTGCTGCACTAGGGCTGCAGGAGGAGGCTGTGGCAGAAAAGGGGCCATGGAAGGATCCCAGCCTGGCAACCTTGAGGCCTCTGTGTGATGTCAGGCATCCAAAGGTGTGGCCACAGCTCTGGGTCCCATACAAACCTGTGAGCAATGCCTGACACCATGGACAGGGATGTCATGGCTCCTGGCTGAGCAGCAAGGAACTCATGGCCCTGACTCTGTCTGTCCTTGAGGCCCTGCATTTGCTGCATGAGGCCACAATGCAGCCCACAATAACAGCCAGCTCTTCTGCCCCAGCTTGGTGCTCTTCAAAGTGCACCAAGCCCTGGAGAAGGCACTGATGGTGGCTGTACTTGGCCATGGCAAAGCCTTTGTGGGCCGCAGGGAGCTGATGGGTATGGCCCAAAGGCTGGAGGTGGAGGAGCTGGAGCTGAGGGGCATTTTCCTGGATGTGCAGTGGTTGTGAGACTGTGGCATGGATGGCAAGGCCACACAGTAGCCAAGCTACCGTGTCTTCCCCATGACCCCCAGAGAGGCCTTCCCCAGAGTGGATGAGGAGGAGGTCCTGAAGCAGGCACAAAAAGTGCTGGTGACACTGAAGGACCATGTGGGTACAAAGTGAGCAGGTCCCTACTGAGGGGCCTGGGACCTGGGCCAAGGGACCACCAGGTGCCCATCAGAGACTCACCATGGACCTGCTGTGGACTTGCCACAGACCTGCCACAGGCAATTCCAGACTGTCCAGCCCTGGTAGGGAAGTTGTGGTGGCAGATGAGGGCCCAGATCACTGCACATCACAGGCTAGCCTGTGCCATTGGCATGTTCTTGAGTGTGCAGTAAATAAAGTGCAAAATAAATGCTGCAGTGCTGGCAGACCCTTCACTGGCAGCAGAGTCAGGGACATGGAGAAGTCGTGGGCATTGGGTGTGGAAGCAGAGGTGGTGATGAAGGACTTTGGAGAACTGGGGTGGGTCAGTTTTGGCTAGCCAGGTGCCCACTGAGCCACTCCATCACTTCCCCTCTTTGACCCAAAAGGGGGAGAAAATTTGATTAAAATCCCATAGGTCAGAAAGATCACTCACCAATTACTGTCACAGTCAAAGCAGACTCACCTCGGGGAAATTATTTTATTTTATAACCAATTAAACAGAGTAGGGAAATGAGAAATAAGAACAAACCTGAAAACACCTCCCCCTACCCTCCATTATTCCCAGGCTCAGCTTCACTCCCAACTCTTTTACCTCCTCCCTTGAGCAGTGCATGAGATGGGGAATGTGGATTGCTGTCAGCTCATAACACTTGTCTTTGCTGCTCCTTTCTCCTGACGGTTTCCCTTCTCCATGGGAGACAGTCCTGCACCAACTTTTCCCACAGGCCACAGTTCTCTAAGAACTGCTCCAGCAAGGTCCCTTCCCAGAGGATACAGTCTTTCAGGAAGAGACTGCTCCAGAGTCCTGCCAGCTCCTGCATGGACTCCTCTCCACAGGGCATAGCCCCTGCCAGGAGCCCACTCGAGCGTGGGCTCCTCCCAGGCTGCAGCTCTCTCCAGGGCATCCCTACCTGCTGTGCTCCGGGTTCTTTACATGGGGTGAAGTGAGGATCTGCTCCTCTACTCACCTCCACGGGCGATGGGTCAAAACCCTCCTCCCTATGGGCTGCACCATGGGCTGCAGGGGAATCTGCTCCAGCACCTCCTCCATCCCTGGCCTTGGTGCCTGCAGGGCTGTTGCTCTCACATCTTCTCCCTCCCAGCTGCTGTTGCACAGTAGTGTTTACCCCATTTTTAATACCTGACCACACAGGCCCTCCCAGCATTGCTGGTTGGCTCAGCCTTAGCCAGTGGTGGGTCCATCCTGGAGCCCTCTGGAGCCAGCTCTGCCCAGCTTGGGGGCAGCTCCTGGTGTCTCCTCATAGAGGGTCCCCTGAAGGCCCTGCTACCCACACCTGGCCATGCAAATCTGCGGCAAGGATGATGAGGTGATACCAAGGGGAGCATGGAGGTCTCAAGGAAAGCATGAGGTAGGGGAAGCAGTAAGAGGAGCTCAAAGATTCAGTGAGCTGGAGTCATTGCCATAGGCCCAGAGATCATCACCAAAATCCCAGTGTGACTCTGCTGGTATGAGGCCAAATGCAGGGCCTGCCCCTGACTCAGGGCAATCCCAAGGACAGACTCAGGCTGGGCAGAGGGGGGATCGAGAGCAGCCCTGAGAAGGACTTGGCGATGCTGGTGGACAACAAACTCAGCGTGCCCCAGTGTGGTGACTGAACAGCAGGCCTGTAAATCTTCACAGACTGGACTTTGACTCAATCAGACAGGGCTGTGAGAAAGCTACCAGCCTTTCCTAAGAACAGAATCCTGTAACAGTGAAAAACAGTTTGTTTCCCTGAGAACGAATTCTAAGATTGGGACTTGGTTTCTTGCACCTGTGTAAATTCTTCTCAACTGTCAAAGAGAAAAAATGAAAACAATACCTAAAAACAGATGTTTGCCTGCACATAGACACCTCTGATGAACTGAGCAATCCTCACAGGGTAACAGCTTGTTACTGACCAACTGGAGACAGACATGATGTGTTTGTAAAACTCCATATAGAGAGATGTGTCAATAAACTGGGAGCTTTTCTTCGCTCCATGAAAAGAGTGTGTCTTGTCTCTCTATCACAAGGTCACAGTGACACCCCAGCCCACACACAGTGACAACCCACTGTCACCCAGAAACCCACCTGTCCTGGGCTGGCCCCATAGCATGGGCAGCAGGGGACAGGGGGGATTCTTCCCCCTCTGCCTCACTCTGGTGAGATGTCACCTGTAGAGCTGCCTCCATCCCTCAAGTCCAACATCAGAAGGATGTGGAGCTGCTGGAGTGAGTCAAGAGACCAAAGAGATGCTCGAAGAGCTGGAGCCCCTCTT
>VRYO01000192.1:260166-308645 GCA_009812075.1 Sialia sialis | reverse complement strand
ACAAGTGTCCTCTGCTCTTTCCTATTTCTTGATCAATGTTCTTGATCAATGCCAGGCTGGATGGACCAAAGTCCAGAGTATATCACTGACGTTAGTAAATGTAGCACAATTCCAAATACTCTGACAAAGCACTCCCTACATGTCTCAAAGTGGTACCCATAGAGAAAAAAAAATCAATTAAAGTTATATTCTGTACCTCAGGTTGCCCTTGCATGCAAACTGCAATGATTTCACCCTTCCACAAACTGAGATGCACATTTTCAAATTCAGTTCTGCCTTTCAGGTACTATAATATTGTGGTGGTGGCCTTCGGGAGACCCTGGTTAGGAAACCAGTGATGTTCTACCCTGCATCGTGGTTTGCTGAAGAGTGAATAATCCCCATGTTGAATAATGCAGATGAAAGAGGAGGTGTCTAACTGCTATTCCAGCCAGCACAGCTGTTCTGTGCAGAGGGACACATGGAGTGTTGGATGATCCAGTTAGATCACACCATCCCAAATGTCATAAGGTGCTAGTGAAGACACCAGTGATGCCATCGCTGGTGTCTTCTAAGCAAAGTGCTTTGTAGTCTGACACTTCTGAGGGCTCCAGCCAGCAGTACAGAATGGCTGAGATCCATTTCAGTTAATACTGTCTCCATCCACAGAAATGTTTATATTATTGTAGCAACCATTTGCATCATGATGATTCTGCCACTTACCCCAGTGAAATTAATTTTAACACATTCCAGTTTTACTGCGGCTGACTTTCTCCCACCCTGTCGGTAAGTAAAGGCTTTTGCACTATGCCAAGTCCTGATGCTGTAATGGTACCATCCCTTCTCACTATGAACTGGCCAACAGAGGGCAGAGAGAGCCTTCATTTTGCTTCCCTTGGAATAAAGACAAGCAAAAGCTGGGTATGATTGAGTTGGTGCCTTTCGGGAGGAGTGTAGTTAGTCCAAGGGTTAAAAGGTGACTGTGTTTTTGTTTCAAGAATTCTAGAAATTATTTACTCATGAACATGCTGTGTGTACATCCAGTGCAGGCAGAAACTGAAGCAAGATCCAGAAGACAACAAATGAACTGGTATGAAGGGAAGCTTGGACTAATTTTATTACCTCTTGCCTCTTATTTTCCTTATACCCTCAACAAGAGGAAAACCAGAACATTTTGTTCCTTGAGGGAACCCTGGGGCCAGCCTGTTACACAAGAGGCTGGTTCAGCCCCTGAGAGGCCCAGGCTCTGGGTTGGTGGTAAGTCAAGTGCATCATCTTCTCCGCCCTCTCCAGTCATAGCAAGCATACACAGCACATCAACTGAGGACCAAACCTTGGGCCTTGCAGAGCAAGTTTAACCGAGTAAACTCTTCCTTAATTCAGTCTGAAAAATCGTGAGCACTGCACCTGGTATGTTAATGGCATGTGCTAGGACTGGTACAGCAACCTTCTTGCCCCTGCTGTTACTCACCCTCAGATTGCAATTCAGTGCCCAGTTGCTCACTGCACACTGAGCATAAGAAAGGCTGAATAAAAGAAAACTTGGAGCTGCAGCTTCAAGGAACAGAGGGAGGTAGTGAAATACACAACTCCACCTCTCTCATCAGAATTGAAAAGCTTGCGTGCAGTTTTAAATTTTAGCAAAGGACATTCAGGTATCCTGTTATGAGGTGCTACATAAGGTAAGGAAGGTACAGACCCCTAAAGTTGATAAGGACTATTAAAGAATTATTAATGGAAATCAGTTCATTAGCTTTATTTGGCTTTGGATCAAGCTCCAGGTATTTAAATCATACTTCCTCCCTTTGTATTAGTTTTGATGTTACATGGCTTTTCATCAGTACCCATTCTTCTCTGAAACACAAGCTGATTTATACCAGAGCAATTTGCAAGGACGCAAACCACTCAGGGGATGAGTCTGCCTTATAGATGTAGATAATTCACAACTGTATAAATGAGGGAGGTGATTAGGGTGAGACGGGAATAGATCTTTGTCTAAACAAAAAGTTCTGTCTCTACAAACATCTACATGTGAAAAAACTCCTCTTAAAAAGCCTGGCAAAAGTAGGCATCCAACTCACACTGACACTGAACAGCTGCTCCCATCGTGTGTCCTCAGTGCATCATCCAGAAGGCAAAGCTGTAAGTGGGATCCAAGGGGACACTCTGCAGATCTGCTGTGCTGCCTTCCACAGGCCCAGCTGACCCTGACTGCAAGGCCCCTGTAGAGACAAGAGCTGGACACAACCACCAGTTTAGCATTGCCTGGTGTGGTTTGCCTTTCTCAGCAACAGCATCTCATGTCTGCTTCTGAAAACCCCCTAGCACATTTACAGTGTCATGTTCGTCACTCCCAGGGAAAAATAATTTTCAGTCTTTTGCATGGAGAAGAGAGGCACAATTTTCCCTGTAGCTTCTCCTTCATTTAAAACATCTGCATATCTTGGTTGTGTCATTTCCGTTCTCAAGACAACTAATCACTCCCTCCCACTTCTCTGATTATGCACTGTAGAGCAATTGAGTAATAAAACACTTAATTAAATAGCCACAATGTCTTTGTTATACCCTTTAATTAGATTACTTGGAAATAATAATAGTTTCTCGCCAACCTGAAGGGTTCATTAATTCCCTCTGCAGATAACAGGAAGTAATCAATCTTTTCCTACTGATATTTTTCTAAATCCTAAATCAAATGAATCAATTCCGATGCTAAAGTCAATTAGAAATAGATACACTCTGACACTACACCATTTTCTTCATGAGTGAAATTAATTCAGACTCTCCTTACAAGGCAGCTCAACAAAATTTCCCCTCCTAGGGATGACCATTTCAAGACAAGAAGTCAGATTTTAAAACATAAAGCACTTCCTGGAATAATTACCCAGCTGACAAAATGCTCCACAATAAGAAGATTGACTTTACAGTACTTATAAAGTGCTTTAACACCAGTAAAGAAAAATGATGTGAAAACATAGTAATCTTCCATTTACAAATCATCAACTTTACACAGCCTTAAGTCAGACAGCAGCATTAAGCCATAGTTAAAGACTGACAGTTGCTTAGGAACTAATGGGTGCTGATGACACCTGGTGACTATTCCACAGTCATTGTGTGATACTTGCTCAGGGCTGTGTCTATCCCAAACCAGGTAAACATCCACACTACCAAAACTGCCTCCATGGTGAGATGGTCACTGTGGTCTCCCCCGTACCAGGACCAACTTTATGTTGCCGAGTTCATCAGCAATAGGGACTGAGGTTCTACAGGAAGGTGAACAAAACCCTCAGGAAACTCAGCAAAAACAAATGCAGGTGATCAAAGATAGTTCTGGGTCTGGGAGGGAGTAACTCAAATTCAGCAGGACATGGGGTGCTGCCTTGAAAGCAATTAGATGGAAGAGGTGCTGTGGTCCTAGTAAGTTGAGTAGGACCTCAACCGAGCACCCTGTGCCAAAGAAGGACTTTCAGGGCTGTGTCACCAAGAGCGCAGCCAGCAGGGAGAGGAGCCTCACCTTTTACTCCGCAGTTATAAGAACCCACCTGTGAGTGCTGGGACCAGCCTGAGCTCTGAGCTCCCTGGTGTGTGTCCTATATAGGCACTGATGTACCAGAGTCCAGAGGAGGTCACCAAGCTGTCAGGGATGTAGCACAGGACACATGAGGAGGTGCTGACAGGCTGGATCTGTTTAGCCTGGAGAAGAGGTGGTGAAGGGGCACCTTACTGCTGCCTGCAGCTGCTGCTGGGAAGGTGTGAGGAGGACGAGCTTGAACTCTTTGCAGAGCTGTGAAGTGAAAGACAAATAAATATAAGGAAATAAAATGGACTGTGAGGGGCATCAAACATTTGACCAGGACACGAAGAGGCTGTGGGATCTCCAGCCTTGAAGGTACAGTAATTTCACGATTATAAGCTGCACCTTTTTCATTGAAGAATCCAGCCTACGCCAGTAGTGCGGCTTATATTCAGATGCGGCTTATTTACGGCCCCTCCCGGCGCAGCCCTGGTGCTGCCTGGCCCCTCAGCAGCACCTCTACCCTGCCACACGAAGAAAAAAAAAAAAAAAAAGAGGGGAAAAGAAAATGCGGCTTATATTCGGGTGCAGCTTATATATGGACAAATCCTGTGGTCTACCCGGCTACCCAGGTGTGTGGCTTATATTCCGGTGCGGCTTATAATTGGGAAATTACTGTATTTATCTCTTCCCTATGCAACATTATCTAAGTTGGTTCTGGTTCTAGCATGGGGTGGACCTAGAGGCCCCCAGAAGTTCCTTCCTACCTGAATTATTTTGTATTTAAGTGATTATGTCAGGATTTTTGTGTGCCCCACAAAAAACCAAAAAAACCAAACCAAACCAAAACAAAAACCCCAAAAAACCTCAAACAACAGCAACAACAAAACCCCACACCACTAAATTAGAAAATCATTAATTACTTGTCAAGGAGTTAAGCTCTATTCTATCCAGCCCTATTTCCAAGTCTGACAAAAGACTTTAGGAAATTATGTAATGTTGGAAAGAAGAGGTTTTTCATGTGTGAGGTCAAGGAAGTTGGTTGAGAGTGAAAAAACTGAGAGAATGAAGGCAGGATCTATTTCAGGAGAGGGAATCCCATACTCTAGGGATAGGAGAATAATAAGAGTGTTCAGTGCTTCAATTACACAGTCTTGTCCCAGCCCTTTAGCTGAGGGAGCCCAGGGCCCAGAGGTATCAGACAGCAATCTTTATTTGCAGACTGCTGCTCAAAAAAATCAAACAGAATCCAAATATTTTAATGATATTGCAGGATTTTTTTTTTATTACCACACAAAAGGTTCAAACATGTAAATAATTTATACCACTCTGCCACACAGACCCTTGTCCTCAGTGGCTTCCCAGTCAGCTCTCAGCACCAAGAGCACTCACTGAGTGTGCAGCTCTGTTACAACAGGGTAAGTTTCCAGTAGGGATGTGAGTATTATCACTTACCATAGCCCAACCAAGAATAAATGCTACACATTTTTTGCTACCAGCACCAATCTGTCTCACTGACAAGTCTGTAACTGACTGAGAAATAAAAGAAAAATATTATGAAAAATATTAAATATTACTTCTCAGAAATTATTTCCTAGAATCACAGCTTCACCCTACCAAACCTAGCAAATGTGGAAAGCTACTAAACATTCGTTTTTCTGAAAAGCCTTTGCATAAGACCTTTCTGCTTTGTGGGAAACTTTCCTATCTGTTGGGGTTTGTATTCGTCAAAAGAAAGCTATCACAGGGAATAGGATAAAATTCCATCCTGCCTAAGTATCTTGTAGATATAAACAGCATAGAGGAAAAAAGACAATAATTAAGCATTCTACTCCTCTCTTCAAAGGTAAAATCTTGGATACATAGTTCTTCTGCCACTCAATTATATCATTCTTTGCTCACCATATATTCTGTGTTAATTGTTTATTTGTTTTTCCAGTTCACTGACAGGCCATGATTTTTACCAGAGAAAATGATACCTGAAAGAGTGTGACTGTGAGGATTGCTCTGCGTTCCTCTTGTCCTGACAAGCATAAACTGTTCAGTATTCTGCACCTGGAATACATTCTTTTTCTCATTAATTTTACAGAGCAGATGGAACCAATGGAATTTGACTGGAGGCATCAGAAGCTGAAAAACAAAGAGACTAGGGCTTCTGAGGTTGAAAAACAAGCACTATGTCTGAAAAGGAGGGGAAAAACGGTAACACAGAGGACAACTGATGTCATGTTCTTAAAAAGAGAATGTTATTTACGTCTGCTTTAGCAACCTTTACCTACGAAAACCCAGTAAGACAAAAAGAGACTGCAAATGGTCACACTGCCCAAGGGATGGGTATATGCATATCTGCTGAATTCCACAGGGGCTACAGGGATGTGTCCTTGGGGGCAACATCTGGCTTCTTCTTCCAAACACTCAACTCTGCTAAAGGTAAAATTAATCCAGGAGGCTGGGGAGAAGGGTACAGTGCAATGTTCCCATTGTTGGGAATCAAACCACAGGCAATCTGCAAAACCAAACAGTGTTATGTGTCAGCTGGGAGACAACAAATTCACCTCAAAGGATGCCCAGCTGGGCAGAACTCCAGCTGCAGTCAGCCAGAGTCACTGGCCAGGACAGGAACTGTATAAGAGACCACTGTTTATGTAGGTGATGCATGAGACAGAGATCTCTGTTAAGCAAGGCTTGTAGAACTCATTTTTATCATTATTAATTCAAATAGACTATGGAACTTTAAATGTAGTCACATATCTCTAAAGGAACAAAGCAACTTTAAGGTGCATAGAAAAGTTTTAGAGAAAATAAAAAATTCTCCAGACCTTATTTCAGCTGTTTAATTTACTTGTCCTTATACTGGGCTGTAACATTGGCTCCAAACTTGCTTCCCAGGGATTCCCACTTGTCTGACAAAGCCGCATGCTCCTGACTTTTCCACACTTAGCCTCTGGCTGAGCAGCACACATTGTTCTGTGCTGGAGTTAAATTGATTTCCATGCCTGAAGTGATGTGCACATGTATCTTGGTCAGTGGAAACCACAGATGGCTGATTGGCCAGCATGTGTGTTGGTCTGTCGGGGAAACAGTTGGAGCTGTTTTCTTGCTTAGGCCTTATCAGCGGAAACAGTCACTTAATTGTGGCTGTGAGATCTTACTGAAGTTTATGTGTGGAAGTGGATTTTCACATCCCAACTAGCTGTAAGAAAATGCTAAACTTTCTACTTTCAAAGTGTATAATTTTTCTGAAGAATTATTGAGGATATTCTCCTACTCTCTGAAGACTGGGTAATCTTTCCTCTGATTTCAGACTGTGGACTCTCTCATTCCTCAGGAGGTGTATTGTATTTTCTATGCACTTATGAAATAGTGTGTTCAGGTTAAGAAAAAATACACTTGAAACAAGATTTTAAGTAAAGGTTAAATACTGTCAATGGCTTAAGCACCTGCAGCAGATACTTTAAAATCACAAAAGTGATTTTATTTTAAAAGGGTTTGCCCCAAAACCTACAGGGCGATGTCCCAGCTGCCTGACCGTCACAGACTCATGGTAGCCAGGATGTCCCTTTGTGCTCGCAGGATTTTCCCATTACTGTTGTCACTGCAGTAACATGGGGATGGGGATGGCTGTGGGTTCATCAAGATGTTTTTCTACCAGCCGAGCCCTCAGGGGTGCTTTGATTATCCAAGATTTTTTCTGTAGTGTGTGTATACATACACACATATCTATATACTCTTTTTACGGAATCCTAGATTCATGGAATGATTTGGGCTGGAAGGGACCTTAAAGACCTTGTTCCACCCCCTGCCATGGGCAAGAACACCTTCCACTGTCTTAGGCTGCTCCAAGCTCTGTCCAGCCTGGCCTGAGACACTTCCAGAGATCCAGGGGCAGCCTCAGCTTCTCTGGGCACTCTGTGCCAGGCCCTCCTCACCCTCACAGTGAAGAATTTCTTCTCCATATCCCATTTAACCCTTCTCTCTAGCAGTGGCAAGCCAGTGCCCCTAGTCCTGTCACTCCAGGTCCTTGTTCAAAGTCCCTCTCCAGCTCCCTCGGAGTCCCTTAAGGCACTAGAAGGCGCTCTAAGGTGTCCCTAGAGCCTTCTCTTCGCCGGGTGAACACCCCCAGCCCTCCCAGCCTGGCTCCATACCATTCGGATGCCTGCTCATTCCCTTCCCTTCCCTTCCCATCCCGTCCCGTCCCGTCCCCTCCTCTCGCTGCCGGGCAGTCCCGTGGTCCGCACCGAGCATGCGCAGTGTCCGGCGCGGGGCACTGTGGGAGCTGTAGTCCTTACGCGGCAGCCGGGGAGCTCGGCGCCTGCGCACGTCGCGCCCGACTTTGATAAGTCTCTGCCGGAGGCCGGGCGGGCCGCGCTGCCATCTTGGACCTAAGGGACGGGGAACCGCCGCCGGTGAGCGGAGCGGGGGCACGG
Organism: Sialia sialis; assembly: GCA_009812075.1. Lineage (NCBI taxonomy): Eukaryota > Metazoa > Chordata > Aves > Passeriformes > Turdidae > Sialia > Sialia sialis. The sequence goes on along the minus strand of VRYO01000192.1, from coordinate 300,728 downwards.
GGGTAGCGCTCGGGACGGGACCCTCCGAATGGCGGGGAGATATGGGGGGACGCGGGAGCCCCGCAGTCGGGCCCGGACTCGGAGGGGCCGCTCTCCCCGGGAGGGGCTCGCTGAGGGCGGACCCGCCGCTCTGTACCCCCGGGCCCCGCGGGCAGCTCCGGGAGCGGGGCAGCACTGTTCTCTTCCCGGGGCGCGAGCAGCGGCCCTGGGACCCCCACGCTGCCCAGCCCCGCCTCCCTTCGTGGCTACCGGGGATACCTGCCCGCACCCCGGTGCCTCTAGTTCTGAATCCCTTCCCCAACTGTCCCCGGCAGTGTTGCCTCCCTGCCCGGCCGGACTCCGCCAGCCTCTCCCGGTTCCTGGTCGCCAGGGTCTCCCCCTAAACCTTCGCTCTCTCGGGGCCTCCTTCAGCTCCCTTCAGGGCTGAGCTTTCTGCAGCTCTTCCAGCACAGCCTCCTTCCCCTGTGTGTGTCCCCCCTGTCCAGGGGCTCCTGCCAGGTGTACGAGGGTTCGATGTCTTTGTCTCGGCCGGGTACAGCCGGACATTGAAGGAGTGTTTCGTAGCGATAAAGCGTGAGTACAGCCAGAGGTTTATCCCGAACGGTGTTCCCTTTAGTAAACACGGTAGAATGGCAACGTTGGTGCCACCGTTCTATTTTGGAAACGCGGACAAGTTCTGGCTCTTAACTCTTCCGCTCCCACGCAGGTTGTCTTTGACCTTGTGTGCCAGTGCTATCGAGATAAAAACAGACAAAGGTGCTCGAGGATGGGTTTCTCTAAATTGCTCTGATATGCGAGAGTTCAGCTTGTTTTAATCGCTGTGTTTTGTGATGTTAAATTGGCAGAAGACCTTTGGATCTGTGCATAATACAGAGAAAGGGGCAGGTGTAGCATTTGGGGTACCTGTGTTATGGTAGCCTATACCCTTGATGCTTCAGGAAATACCCCCAGCAAAACTTACCTTTATAGCTTTGTTAGGGCTATCTTTTCCCAATATATTATTTGAAAGAAGGCATTCTGTGCTGAGAGGGTGACAGTAGATCCAGCAATTGCTTTTATTTACCTGAGAAAAGGCACAGGAGTTTAAGAGTAAAACGTGAATCACAGACCATCTTTGGTTCTGAGGATTTTAATGCTTAAAAACTTACTGTTTGAAAAAGCAGTAAATTCTCTTCTGTTTTCTTAAAGTGAAAGTCTAAAGCAGTTCTAATTTCATTGCAATTACTTTGCCATTCACTACAGCTGTTTAAATCTGAATTGTGTCTAGTGTGCATTCTTAGTTGTGATTTAACTGGCATTGAATCATTGCACTGAGTGCATTCAACTCCAAGTAATCTTTAGAATAATATGTAGTTTTCCGACCCAAAGTGAGTTTTCTTGTCTTTAAAACAAGAACTTAGACAGTAGATGTGAAAGATGATGTTGGAGTGGAAAATAACTGAGACTTCTGAGTGCAAACTTTAATCTGTAAGAAGCTTTCGAAGTTATTTTGGGGCTTAAGAGAGATTGAGAGAAGGTTATTTATATGAATTTATTAGTTAAGCAGCATCACCTCTTCTCTCAGTTTTCTCTCCCTTCTTAAAGTTCTGTTTCTTCTTTGTGAAATAAACCTGAAACATGAGTTATCTTATTTCTTTGTTTCTAAGTTTCAAAATGTTTTGGGGAAAACAACAGAATAAATAATGTAACAGGAAGAAATGCAGTTAAGTAGCATGGTGTTTGCCTTGAGGAGTTTATTATTTTTTTTTAAAGATCTTGTCATAGACTGCTTGAAAAATGTTACATGAGAGATTTACAAAGTAATTTCTCCTATTTTGCAACTTGTGCAAGAGATAAGATGCTTGTCAGCAGCATTATCAGTATCAGTCAATGATAGCATCTAAGTAAACATCTTTTGTGAGTTTAAGTACTTTTCAAGCAGTAAAACCAAGTTGATTTCTTGTTGAAAGCAAGGAAAAGAGTCTGCAGGGTGAGAGTAGAAGAAAAACCCACACATGGTAGTGATGAAGCTTCTGGGAGTTTATTTTTAAGCTTTTCTGTTTGGGTGTCCAGTTATGTTTATGTACTGTTCTAGCTTTTGTCATTCTGTACTTACATGTAATTGCAGGAATGTCTTTGTGCCTTTACAAGTGAGGAAAGTGAAGGTGTATGAATAACTCAGAGGAGTGCTGGTCATAGTTCCTCACCATAGCCGTACTTTGCCCAGCTGCAGAAGCATTTTGAAGTGAGTGCTCTCCTCAGAAGACGAAGTAGACAAGCCATGATTATAGTCTAGCTTGGGAGCATTCTAGAGATTTAGTTTTACTATCTCATAACTTGTGTATTTTTAAAGACTTTAGGTAGTCCTTCTTGAGCTTGGTTGGACTGTTACCTGAGCTAATTCTGTGTGCACATTTGGGTGAGAGAAAAGTTCTTCATCCTTCTCTCTGAAGACTAAAGCAATAGAGATTTAGTCATTTTCTCTAAGAGACTGGCACTCAGATTTTATTGTAGTGCAAAGTTGCTGGAGCTGATGGATTGATACTTTTCTTCATAAGAATTGCGAATTACACATAGTAGAAATGGAAGTATTGCAACAAACTGGGAAAGAGTGTTTTGAAGAAGCCAAGTTGCTGTTTCATATGACCAGCTCTCAAGTTATGTCTGGAATTTCTACTTTTACTATACCAAAGCACAGCAGGTTTTTTTCTTCCCCTCTGAGGAAACACGATACCAGATCTTGTTGTGCTGGTTATTCAAATAGTTTTTCAAGCTTGGCAGTATGTTGCTGTTCTTTCTTTCTTTTTTTTTTTTTTTTTTTTTTTTTTAATTTTATTACAGTCCTCCTGTTTAGGAACTGATAATTCCTGCCTTCCACCCACCTGCCGAAGCTATTCTCACCTCTGCTGCTGGGAGAGGCCTGTTGTTTCAGTAAGGCACAAAACTCCTGTCATGTTTGCATTTACATCACTGGTTCTGAAGATTGGTCTCAAATGGTGTTGTTGCTCAGCAAGAAAAGGCCTATTCAGGGGAATTGTTCCAGTTTGATTGTGTGGAACATTGTTTCTAATCAGGAAGGGAAATTTAGGTGACTTATCTTTACCTGAAATGTGCAGATCTCACATTCTGATTTGTTAGTGATACAGAAGGTGGAGCTTTCAAGAGGAGTGTGTTGTTATCAGCCCCTATAAAATCTTCACATTCTCAGTTTTCTGTTCTTTATAGGTCTATTTTTCCTCCAATTGTAGCCTTTACACATATTGTTTCTTTAGCTATTAGCTGGGTACCTAGTAATCTTTTTGACGTTTATTAGTAAGGAAAAGAAAGATCAGGTAAAAGTTTAAGGTGACCTTGAAATAGAAAAGGACATGGTAAGACAGGTCTGCACTCTGCTTCTGATTTATCCATTAATTCATCAAATGAATAACAATTTGCAGTAAAATATCCATCAGGAATATAAAATTTGTGACTGGAAGCCTGTTAATTTACTGAAAAATAAAATAGGCTCTTTGATCCCTTCAGTTTAATGTGATTGAAATGGAACTTTTGCCTGGGCAAGTTATTCACAGCTTACTATTCATTTTAGCTTTGCCTCATTAGGTGGAAAAAGTGAAGGGAAGCTCAGTGCTGAGCAAGCTGAAGAGATGAACTGAGACATAGGAGAGTGGGTTCTGTTAATTTTTAACATGCTTTTGGTCAGTATCTGTCCTTAGTGCCTCCCCAGTCCCCAGTGCTAGCTAACTTTTACTTATGTATTAACAATCACTACTCTTGCTTAACAGAGTGCTCAGATACCCAGATTTTTATTCACTGCTGGCTTCATAAACATTTGAATGGATTAAGACTTGTTGCTCTGAATACTCCTCTTCTACTTTTCTGACACCCTGAGGTTTCTGCTCTGTCAGTGCTGCTCTTTTCATCTATTTGCAGAGCAGCTAGATTGAGTGAATTTGTTCTCTGTAAGGATTCCTCATCTTTAAAGTTTTTTCGTTTGTTTTTTTTTACTTTGGCTTTTCAGAGCCTGAATTAAGTGATCTGTGGATCACTCTGATTAATTTTTTTAATAAGGCTTGTCTCTACAAGTGAGTGTGCCTTGTATGTGTGCATGTGTATTTCCCACTGCTCTAAGTATATAATTTCGTAGACTAGATAAGAAATGTGAGGAGCAGTATATTAAAAAGTTAATAAAATGGTAATGGATTTGGCCTAATATTTAACCAGGCTTGCTAACTTCTGGGAGAGTGGTGAGCTGGGTATTTTCACCAGATTTTACCTCAATACCCTTTCCTATCTATTCAGATTAAGACTTCCTGGGCTGTCCTGCGTAAGAAGGGCACTTTATAAAGGAAATGAGAAAAAGAAAATTTGTGTGTTTAGAAGATAAAAAGTGAGACTTGTGACACTGACTTTTTGTATGGGGATCACAGCATGGTTTGAGTTGGAAGGAACATTAAAGACACCAGTTCAAAGATCACAAAGCTGCTTTGGTTCTTAAATGTATGTGATTGACCCAGTGCATGTGATGTCTTCAATGATGAAGCCGTCAGAGCAGTTTTATTCCAGCTGTTTGAAGAGGAATAATGTGTATGATGGTAACAGGAAAGAGGAGGGAAATGCTGAAGGAAGACACTTTGATCACCTCACTCTACATGCAAGAAGTTTCCATAGCTGTCCAAACTAAACAGTTGTCACCTGTGTTTTCAGGTGGACCTCACCACATGTAACATTTCTAGTTCCATTTAACTGCTCATCACCTAAAGATATAGAGGAAAACTTAGGATCCACAGGCAGTAATTTAATTGGCATGTTCCACTTTGTGCACGTTAAATTGAGTTTACCAGTAAGATTCCAGAATATCTTTTTTTTGCCTTATACCAATTAAGCATTTTGTGAATATTAAAAAGACCAATTTCCAGAGCAATGCTGCATTTATTAAACATTTGCCTGAACCAAATTGAGTTCAGGTCAATGAAAAAGCTTTTGTGAGGCAGTGGTGTTCTCATTGTTCTTCTGTGCACCCATTGAATCAGCATGTTTAACTCCTGTTCTGAAATCTGGTTTGGGCAGATGGATTTGCTCTGTGTGGAGACCTGTTGACATTGCTAGTGGTTTATTTGATATTCTTCATAGTTTAAAGGTTTTAAACATGGCCCTTTGAGGTGTGGCACGGCGTATTTTTTTTCTCCTTTCCTTTTTCCACTTGTCATGAGGCTCTCAGAACTACAAGACTTAAGGCACTAGTGAGAGCTTGAGTTGTTTAAAGAAAAAAAAACAACATTTAAGCAGCGTCTTGCTTTCACACCTGCAATATGAACAAAATAATACTGTCCTGAGTGGGATAATAAGGGTGAAAATATTTTCAAACTAATTCCTGTTCATTGTACGGCTGGAAGCTGCCCAATGCATTTTGTGTTTTGAGTGGAGAAAGACACCAACAAAGTGAAATTCATAGTTAAGGGTGGCTGATGTGGGAGGTGAGAGAGGAGGGAACTTACAGACTGTAATAATAGGGGTGAGGTCTATTCTAAGAGAGCTTGTGTCACAGCTGGGATTTCTTGGCTTTTTGGAATTTCACTTCCTGTTTTAAAAATAGTAAACTCTATACTTCATATTCTATATTTCTGCCTTCAATTCTTCATGACTTCTAATCTCACACACAGTAATGTTCTAATGTATTGCAAGTTGGATAAAGTATCCAAACAGAATTCAGAAGAGAACTTTCTGAACTCATCACATGGTTCAGACTCAGGATTTGTATCTGTAAGGATGTTTTGCTGATTAATGTGGTCATTGCACAGCTTTATAACCCTATGGACCTGTTCTTTTGCTCCAGTATGTGGGTTCCATTTTGTTGTTCCACATGATGCATAGCTAGGGAAACCATGAAAAGGTGGATATATGGTGTAGTGCGTTCACAATGAATTACTCTCTCTGCACAGAATATTTTGCCAGTTTATGCAAAGTGTGCCTATTTTGTTTTTAAAAAATACACTGTTTCATAGTTATCAGGCCCTAGGCTTTTTTCCTGAAGACTTCCTGGATTAAAACAGGTCAGTGAATGTCCATTTATGACTCGAGTTGACACAAAGATAGGGAAGGACTGTGAGACAGTGTCATGGGGAACAGGAGCCCACTCCTTGGGCAGTATCCAGCTACAGGAGAGGAATTCCCCGTCTGCACTACCAGAGAGCTGCAGCAGCTGTGCTGCTGACGCACAGGTGGTGCAGTTACCTCTGGTTCACTTGCAAGTCTTGGTTTAGTAGCTAGTCCTAAGCTTCTTCACCAGCCTGTGGGCTTCCAGTTGTATCCCAGCAGCAAGGTGGGTCTCTTGAAATTGAAGGATACAGTCAATGTTTGTTGTTAAAAGATGATCTTATTCTTTTGGTTTTATTTAATGTGCAATTATCAGTTTTTCACACAGAAGATATAGGATGTACAGACTGAAACTTTTGTTTGATTTTGCTTATTACTTATTATTAGTTGTAAGAATTAAGTTTTCTGACATCTGCTTTATCTTTTGATGAAGGTCAAAGGAATTTTAGGGCAGCCCCACAAAACTCAAGTTTAATGGAAGTGTTGCGAATATTGGAATAGTGGTATAGTTTCTGTGTTATTTTACATGAGCTGGAATGTAGCAAGCAGTCAGATTTTGCTGGGTTGGGATGGGTGTGTTGTCCACCCATGGCTGAACTTTCATGTTGCCATCTGATCACTTATAAAAAATTCCTGGGAAGCAGGTAATGGACTTCTGTTGAAATTAGAAAACATGAAAACGACTCTTCTGGAACTCAAGGTTTTGCTTGCAGTAGTTTGCAGTTTTGGAAGAGAGAGTGACCAATATCAGACTTCCAGATACCTCAGGGTTGACTTAAATAATCTCAATACTTTTTCCCTCTCCCTGAAATTGTAATTTCCATTACATCTTTTGGCTTTACTTCAGTAATAAATAATGTAGCTTGGAAAAATGCAACCTTTATTTTCAGCTGACAGTTTTTCACACTACAGTATTACTTCATTTTGTTGCAAGTACTAGCTTTTCACTTCTAGTTTCTTTGATTCTACTGTTTGAGAATACTCAGAAGCAGCTTGTTTTTCTTAGAGGGGGGTGTATGTGTAGTCATACCTTGGTAACAAGTTACCTGTCAGAATTTCAGTGTGTTGTCTACAGCAGTTCTTTTACCCACACCTGAGTAAATCAACAGGAACTGTCTTACACACTGTACTTTACTGAAGTAGGTACAAGCAGCAAGTGACAAAGAGCATTCTTTTTCAAGAGATTTCAAGTGATCAGCACACTTCAGATGTCTGGCTGTCACTGGTAGTAAGGAATGATTCATCATTTTTTTGATGAGCCTTGCCAAGCTGAGTCGCAGAGCTGTGCAGTCTATTTTGCTTTCGTTTATTGCTCTGGTACCTACAGTGATTATCTGTTTAGCAAGTTTTTATAGGCAGTAACTCCTGAAAGCTGCATGCGTCTTTCTATCTGTGTTCTTGGGTGCAAAGGAGTGGCGGTGTTTCTGGGGCTCTCTTCATTGCTGTACCCACAGAGGGAAGTAACCTTCACCAGTGCTGTTGGACACTTAAAACAAAGTGCATTGTGTGCTGCACAGTCCTGTACAAAACATCCTGAGAAATCATGTTTAGGTTCATGTAGACACCAGCACTGTGCTTTTGAAAATTGTATCTGCTCCATTTGAGGCTTCGAGGTGGGATGATCAGGGTTGACATTTTGCTGGTAGACAACAGTCTTTACAGAAGCAACTTGTAAAAACATTACAGCTGTATAATTTTACAAGCATATAAACATGTATAACAATTGTAATGGCTGCTAAAGTTGTCATTCTTAGTAATGACTACAGGTAGCTGGGTAATTTACAGTAATTTCACAACTATAAGGCACACCGTTTTGACTGAAATTTTGATCAAAACCCAGAAGTGTGCCTTATAATCCGGTGTGCCTTATATATGGACAAAGTTCAGAAATTTGCCAGCCTGGAAGTGTGAGCTGAGGAGCCGAGCTGCGAGAGCCGGGGGCGGGCAGGAGTGCCGGGGCCCATGGGCACGTGGAGGGTGCCTGGGGCTGCATTTAAAGGCTACACCGATCTGTGAAAAATGTTAGCAAATTGAGCACCTGCCAGTAAACCCCATGATTGCATGTTTCCGTTACTAATTCATTACTTTGTTGCACGCGGATCCTCGCTTCAAAAAAAAGTGCGCCTTATAGTCTGGTGCACCTTATGTATGGACAAAGTTCGGAAATTTGCTGACAGCCTGGAAGTGCACCTTATAATTTTGAAATTACTGTAATGGTCAAGCTTTCTGGGTTGTTTTTTTTTTTCATTTTCCAGAGTTAAAAGCTCTTTGCAGGTTTATTTAGGTGTGTATACAAACCATTGATAATGAAATGTAGCTCTGGGAAAGGAATAGAGAAATAATGTGAAGTAAGCACTGTAAATAAGAAGTAAAACTAATAGCTGGAGATGCTGCCCTCTGTTAATAACCGAATGTGTAACTGCTCCTGAAGGGGCTTGTTCCAAAGCTGCAAGGTGGATGGTGAAACAGAAGGTGGTGGCCTCATGTTTTGTTTTACTGTGCTATTTTACAGCAGAGAAAGTGTTTCTTATTGATACTTTGATGTGCTTAGGACTGAGCAGCAAGCCTCAGACAGAGGTGACTTAGAAGATGAACCCAGGGCGTTATGTGACTAACACTGTCAGTATTATTTAGTTAAAAATAAATGATGCAGATGCTTATGCTAGCTCTATGTACATATAGCTTATGTGTAACCTTGTGTAATTACCTGCAAGAAATGTATGATTTTAAGGAACTTCCCAATTGACATGAATAGAGGTTTGTTTGTAGAGTATTTTATGGGAGAACCCTCCCAGACAAGGCCTGGGCTCTGGCCAAGCTCTGGCCGTTGCTGATCAGGAAGTGTGCCATCAGATCCAGGAGTTTCTGTGCTAAAAATATAACTAAGTCACTTTGACTTGCTGATTTGGGCCTATAAAATCTGGACCCATTTTCGGGGTGTATTTGGAGACCTCACCTATGGGTGGATGCACCACATGGGATTTTCCCGATTGCTGGGAAGGGTTCCTCCAGGTCGTCACTGTAAAATGGAGCTCCCCAGTGACTGTGGGCTCTGGCTGATGGTGGAGTGTTCAGGCCTGATGTATCTTTCTCAATCATTATCCTGTCTCCTAGAGCAATTATTAGGTGCATTACCTTGCTTCTTTTTGCTTGTTGCTAAAGCCAAGTGTGCAGTTTTATTGAATGTATTATTTTATTTTTGTGTTGTCTTAATATTCATAGACAGAAATTCTTTCCATTGGTGTCTGCCTTTAAATTGCTCCTATCAATTGGCAGAATATACTTCAAAAGTAATGCCTTTTGAAGTACATTTAAAAATAGCTGTAATAGAAAAACCATGGATTTTCTTCCAATGAGAAATCACAAAATAATGTGTCAAAGTTCAAGTGGTTCTCTTAACATATCCAGTGATACCAGTCTCTTTGTCTCTTCCCATAAGCATCCAACTATGATCTGCATTTCTGAAATTTGCTCAGGAAGGTTGACTATCTCCACCTTTTTAATTGGAAAATAATTTAAAGCAGTAATGTGAGCTGTGATGCTGTGTGAGTATGTCTGTACTAATGAGATAGGGAAGATAAATGTAGGCACTGAAAAATGAGGGAAAGTCAGCGATTAAGTGAAAATCAAGCTGAAGTGGTAGAAGAGCACATTGATGAGAAAGGCAGCTATGTTATGGTATGCAACTGTATTATACCTCCAAAATCAAGTTACCTGTATAGACATCATGAGGATTTTTGGCAGCATCATTTTTGTTTGGTTTTAGTATCATAAGTGAAACTTCAGTACCAATCTTTCCTACTGAGGTTTGGATTAATCTATATAGACACTTAAGAGAGGCTTTTATAAACTGTTAAAAGATCATCATCCTTTAAGTGACTCTCCAGCCTAAATTTGTTGCAGATGGGATATTTTTTAGGTAAGAGAGTAATTAGTTGGATTGAAAATTCCAAGACAGTGGTTTTAAAGAAGCATGGGAGAGATACGGAGCAACATAAAGGTAACTGTCCAGATTTGTTTGGGTAAATAATAACCATGGAAGTTAAAATCAAGGAAATATATGAAAGCATCAACACATTATGATATCATTTTGGATAAACAGACTATCAGCCATGACATCTAATGACTTTCTCATCTCTGATGTTTTTATAATACCAAGGCAATGCTATGTGAATTTTTTATGGGGATTCTTATTAGGGCAAAAGAAAATGAAAATAAACCATGAAACCAGTGTACATATGAAGTCTCGAGTAGCATCTTTATGTTGGGACAATTGAACCAGTTGACTTTTGCATGCTTTTCAGTTTTACATTACCTGATTGCCATTAATTGGAGCTGGCTCACACGTGGGTCTGTATAGTCCTGGACATGTGTGAAATTTACTCAAGCTGTATTGCTATGTTCCTTATAATACACAGCAGCAGTAAGAGAAATAGAAGTACAGTAATTTCACATTGATAAGCCGCACCTATTTCACTGAAGAATCGAGCCAATCCCAGAAGTGCGGCTTATTTATGGACAAATTCTGACTAAATGCCAACCCAGAAGTGCAAGCTGCCCGGGGACGGAGCTGCCACAGAGCCGCTGCTGCCTTTCGCGTGAAACTGAGCCCGCTGAGCAGCTGCTTGTGAGCAGCACGGGGTCCACCGTCGCTGCCCAGCAGGCGGGGAGCCGCAGCAGCCAGTGCCGGGGGCGGAAGTGCCAGGGCCCACGGCACGGGGAGGGCTCCTGGGGGCTGGGGCAGTGTTTAAAGGCTTTGCAGGTCTGTGAAAACTGTTTGCAAATTGAGCACCTGACACCAAACCCCACAGGCAATTCTGTTACTAACTCGTTACTTTGTTGCACATGTATTCTTGCTTTTTTAAAAAAAAAAAAAAAAAAAAAAGTGCGGCTTATCACCAGGTGCTGCTTATTTATGGAAAAGTTCCGTGGTCTTCCCGGCTACCCGGAAGTACGGCGTATAACCAGGTGCGGCTTATGAGTGTGAAATTACTGTAGTTTTTACAAGTGAGAATACCTGGTGTAGACTTGTGCATTGAATTTTAGTGTAGGACTTAGGAAAAGCTGTAGAAATGAAAATATTGATGTTCAAGATGAACATTATTGAACCTGAAGAAAGTGCAATGCTGGTTTACGCAATCTGTGCCTTTCTATTCAAACTAGTAAAACTTAATCTATATTAATAATTGGGCAGTGGAAGGGATCCTCAGTTTGGAAAAAACATAGCATATATAACCAGCTTGATTGATGTCTCTTTAGAGGAGGAATCTGCTACAGGACAGAGATAAAAAGAACAAGAACAGAACAGGTACAACAGGAATTATTGAGGTTGTTTTAGGGAGCTCAAAGAGAGAGACTTCTGCATGTGGCCTGATCAAAATTCATCTTCTTAGAGCAAGGCCAGTTAGAGCAGTCAGTAATGTCAGATTTGGGATGGCTCTGAGAATGATGATTTAACCTCTGCTGTTCAACCACCCCACAGAAAAATAACTCCATCCCCTGTTTTTAAGTTGTATTTCCTATATTTTAATTTGTGCCCACTGGCTATTGTCCCATCTCTGAGTACTGCTACAGAAAGTGTGCCTTCAGCCTTTTAATCTTTCAAGTGTTTATACACATTGATAAGATCCTCCTGATCATTCTCCTTTCCAGGCTTAACAATCTCAGCTTTCTCAGCCTCTTCCCAATCACTTTGTCTCTATAGTGCTTTGCTGGTGTCACATCAGTACATCTGTGTCATTCTTGATTTGTAGAGCCTAGAATTAGAATGAAAGAAAAGGATCACCTTCTTCATGCTGCTGGAGATGCTTTTTCCTAATCCAGGATGCTGGCAACCCTTTTGTTTGTTGTTATTGTGAGGAGCTAAATGCTAGTTCATGTGCAACAGCACCAGTTCCTTCTGCAGTATTGTTTTCTCTTCCAGCTGCCCCCCAGCCTTTACTGGTGCATGAGTTTATTCCTCCCCACCTACAGAACTTTGCACTTCCCCTTGTGGAATTTTTGTTACATCAGCATATTTGCTGAGAGTGAGCTGGGCCCAGGTCATAAATGGGGAACTTAAACAGTACTGGTCAAGTCGGTACCCCTGGGCTACAGCGCTAATGCCTGGGTTCTAACTGGACAGTGCACTTCTGATCCAAGCCCCAGGAACCTTGCCCTTCACCCAGGCTTGCAGTCCACCCCCTAGTCCTGCCTGGCCCCTGCTTCATCCCCTTGTGTGAGGATGTTGCAGGACATGGTGTTGTCACAACTACTAACTCATATTCTCAAAGAAAGGTTAGTCAGACTTGTTTATTTCCCCTTTGTAAATCCATGCTAAGTAATACAAATCACTTTCTTTTCCACATTACATTTGGAAATGGCTCCTGCGAGAATTTGCTCCCTGACCTCCCTGGAGTTGAGATTACGCTGGTCAGTCTGTAGTTTCTTGGATCATCCTTCTTGCCCTTTCAAAGACAGAAATGTAATTTGTATTTTTCAGTACCAGGACTATGGAGAATCACTCACAGGAGTTGGACTTTTCACTTTAATGTGGCACAGAGTAGGCTTTACTGATTTGCTCTAATGCATAGAATGAACAGGAAAAGAAACTTCAGATTTTCAGCATCTCTCTAGATGCTTAATATTTCTGGAAATTTATACTCCTTGTGAAAAAAACCAAAACATTTGTGCTTATACAGATAGCGTTACTCCGTTACTGCTCGTCCTTCTTCCACACAAAATAAGCAGTTCTGTGGTCTGGCTCATCACAGGCCTCAGGGAGACTCTCTGTTACCCTGTTTGATGACACAAATATGTTGTGTTTTGTGACAGACTGTTTTTATTTTTTAACCTACAGGATTCATAATTTGTGTTAAACAGACATATACTCTAAATGTAATCTTAACATATTTGAAATAAAATACTAAATATAATATTAATAACATAATTATAATTAATTACAATATAATAATATACTAAAAATACTTTTATTTTTACTTATACCAGAGCACAGCAGTTAAAAATTCCTAGTAGTTTTGTAGAAGCAATTTTCTAGCTTTGATTTTGTACAGAAGAAGGGAAAAAGCATACCTGTCCCACTGATAGAGAGCAAGAAACTTTGGGATTTCCTGTTTTATAACTTCATAAAGGAAAATGTTCTGAAAAAGACTCTCATCTGAAATTGTCAGAATGGAGTGAAAGGTGGCAGTCCAGAAACAAAGTGGCCAAGCAAGGTCACACATGAAAATACTCCTGTCCATGGGCAGGGAATTAAAGGAGAGCAGAAGTAATGAAAACAGAATGAGCTTGAGTCAGTGGATGTGATAGACCTGTGGACATTTTCCTCAGAGTCAGAATGCATACCAAAGAAAACAGGAAAAGGAACAATCTTCATTAGTGGTGTAATTGTTTTAATTTGGATGAGGAGGCCACTTTGGAAATTAATCCACTGAATGTTCTCACAGACTGCACTTGATTTGACTTGTGAGGTGAGCTTGGGTCAAGGAAGCTGAGTTGCTTTTGCATGAAACCAAACTGGAAGCTGTGGTCCTGCTGGTGTGGGACTGTGCGATCCCAGTAGAGCTGTTCCAAACTAAAACTCCAAGAACATATAACAGGTGGGTTTCAGGTCTGCAGACTTTCCAGCCTCTCCCCACTCCCGTTGCTTGTGGGTGTGGACACAGCAGATCCTTTTGGCGGAGTTCAGAGACCATCACTGGAAAAGGCTGTGCCATTGTGAAAGGAAGTGTAGCAAAAAAGAGACAGGTTGACAACTGAAATTGAAAGGTGTGGGCACAGAGTTTTTAGGAAGATTACAGTGCAGGAGGTGAAAATGGTTTGCTGTAAGAAAATAGGAATCTGTTTTGGCAAGTGCAGTAATTTCGCACCTGTAATGCGCACCGGAGTATAAGGTGCAATTCTGGTGGCTGGCAAGTCCCCCGTACTTCGTCCATATATAAGGTTCACTGGCGTATAAGGCGCACTTTTTTTTTTTTTTTTTTTTTTTTTTTTGCAGCGCGGGTCCATGTGCAACAAAGTAGCAGAATTAGTAACAGAACACTGTCAGGTGCTCAATTTGCAAACATTTTTCATAGATTGGCGTAGCCTTTAAACACAACCCCAGGTGTCCTCCCCGTGCCGTGGGCCCCGGCACTCCCACCTGCCCCCGGCCCGGGGCTGCCCCCGTCTCCAGTGGCCCAACTTGGCCCTGGCACCCGGGGCTGCTGCGGGGGGTGGCCCTGGCCCCACTTGGGGCCGGGGGGGCTCGGCTCAGCTCAGGGCTGCTGCAGTCTCACTCTTCTGGGTTGGCAATTTTCTGAACTTTGTCCATATATAAGATGCACTTCCAGGTTCAGATCAAAACTTCAGTCAAAAAAGATGCACCTTATATATGTGAAATTACTGTAATTCCCACAGTGAAGCTTAGAAGCCATGTAACAATGCAATTAGCTGGTACAAGCTAAAGGGTAGTAGTCTTATTCTTAAATACAGCTTTTATTATTATTTTTATTTTAATTTTCTCTGAATGTGTACTATATGAACAGTTCTGAAAATGAAGAAGCAATGGAAATCTTCAGTAAGAAACAAAAAAAATCCACCTAAATTGAAAAAAAGTGAAGCATTTATATGGATTGTTATTAATAAAAGGGACAGGGAAATATACATCCTGAGGTGTTAAAGGAGTAGCTTAAAAATTGAGGAGAATCCTTCCAAAGGAGTAAACTTGGAAAATCTTCTCAGTCTTTTAATTGAAAGCTATCTGAAATGAATGTACGGGCGTACACTGAAAAAATGATTACACTTCTAAGAGTTAAATAATGTAGCAAAAGAAATCTTGACATACACAATGTTTGGTCGGTTTGTTTTAACCGTTAGACTTTTCCTGTGGTTTTAGTGAAGCAGTTTGATTTGTGGTATGAAGTTCTGACAGAAGTAAGCATCTTGACTGAGCAATCTCTTTACCACATTATTGCCAATATCAAGAGGAATCAAATTTCTAAGGAATGCATCTTTTTGTAATTTTATATTTCATATGTAATATGTTTCCTTGATAGGTTTCAGCAGCAGTGTGGCAGGGAGATGTATAAGGCTGGCATGTTAAGAATGGAAGGCATTATGCACCTTTATACCCTAGTAAAATAGCATGTGTTTGTGTAGAGCCTCAGAGCCACTCACATTGTTGTCATTTTATCTGCAAACATGAATATCTGTTAAAATGCCTTTATTTTACAAAAACTTGTATTTTGCTCCTACTTGAGTGTAGTGAACCTTTCTACATGACACTGAACAGCTTGGGTTAACACTGGTGTTTCTTGTTGGAGGATTTGGATGGGATGACCCTCAGAGGCCCTTTCAAGCCCAAATTATTTTTAGTTTCTATTAAAAAAAAAGAGAAGAAAGAAATTTTAAGCAATTGCTAGAAGTGTGTTCTTGTTTTAAGATATCCTTGCATGCTCTTTTAGTAACCCATTTTCATTTATGTTATTTTCAGATCATTCTTAGATTGTGTTTTGCTTAAATGCACAACATAGGGAAGAGCAGAAATACATGGGAAGAGTCTGAGAGGTAAAGATGTAAGTGTAGCTTGGCACTTGTAGACTGTTTTTAGAAGTCTCTGAGAGTTAAACCAGGCACACTTTTTTCATCCTCAGTGAAAAATTTCCCAAGATTAGGTACCCTTACTTCAAAGTCAGTGCCTATTTTGTGTGTTTTGTCTCCATGCCCTTAATTTTCTGGTGCTTCATAACAGGCAAAATTTGTTTTTTTTTCATCTTTTCAAGTTTTGTTCATGTGTTGTTTCATATTTTTAATGCGTGAATGCTTTTGCTTTAAATCCATAGGTGTTAATTTGACTTTTTCCTGATTATTTCTACTAACTTCTTGCAAACTTGCAGGAAAACTGGTGAAACTGTAAAAAGGTAGCTAAAAGGAAGGCGATTTGAATTACCTCTTCCAGGCAGTCATCAGTTAATAGATTATAAGTAAGAAAATTGCCTAAAGAGGGTAAAATAACATGAAATTTTGACTTAATTTTTTTCCTCAGAGTGTTCACATAAGATTATTTCAAAAATTAATTGAATAACATGAGTAAGTAGCTTATAGCTTGTGGATTTATGTGACTGTTTCTTCTCACTACCATGTTATTCAACTGAAGCAGTGGTAAGCAGAGGCCTCTGGATAAATTCCCATAGTAACAAGGCAGGAAGGGACTTTGGATAAACTTCAGAAGATTCCTTTGCATGCTGTCATAGTAAGGTCTAAAATATTTTTTTGCAAACAGCACCATGAATATTTGAATGAGATTATCAAGCTTGGGGGTTTTGCTTTGTAGGAGCCTGTCTGTCTTTGAGCCACCTGAAGCTAAACATAGCTACAGGGCTAAATAAGCTTTTACTGGGCAGATAGAACAAAACATTGTTTTGGGTAGTTGTTTTGTTAACTACCTTGCTTCTTTGGGCTCAAAGTTGTCCTTTCTGATAAAATGTGAGTTGAGTTGGGAAGTCTGATATCTGAATTACAAAACATAAATGTATTTCTACAGTCGGGGTGGGATGTTACCTGGGTGAGCCATTACCGAGGCTTCTTACTGTAGGACACTGTGTTTATCAAGCAGATGCATTTTGTAGAAAGCGCTACATGTTCTCAGATACCTGGTAAAGTTAATGTCAGAGCAGTTTAACAGTGACTGCTTGGAAGTGTCTGGCCACACTGTATGCTGTTCCTTGGAGAAAATTCTCTTCCAAGGTTACCACTGAAAAAATACTGTTTATACTCCCTAGATACTTTTAAAATAGAAACCTTGAAATGTAACAGTTGGGTTGTTTTTTTAAAGTGAAATGTAAAATGTTTTATTGCCTGTTAGGGAAATGCATGCTGCTGATTACATTGCTTCAGTCTGTCTTCTTCCTCTCTGAGGAAGGATATCCCTGAAGTTACAGTGCAGAATATTTCTTTACCTCTGTTTTCTCAAAAGTCCATGGTTCACACTGCAATGAAGTGGAAGACTTAAGAGGGGAAGTGGTAATTAATTTCTACAAGATATAAGAGTTCTGATTTCTAGAACTTGTTGCCTTTTTTGTTAGAGATCTATAATAACAATCTAACTGTCCTAGTAACAGGAATATTTAAGTTCAGAGGGACTTTGGAAATGCTAAAAGGGTATTTCCCTATGTAGGAAGGGTATTGCTCATTCTGAGAAGTTGGTTTGCTATGTAGCCAAATCATTCCCAGTTCTAGGACTTTTAACAGCATAAACTCTGTGCTCACAGTACTGTCACCTGGTGGGTTTCAGATTGTGAGCTTGTGTTTTGAAAGCTGAACTTCATTTAAACCATTTTGTAAGAAATGTGATGGTCACAGCAGAGCAGTTGGGTGGGTTAATCATGTCTGACTGCTAGGTGCTTACTCTGCCTCCTCAACCAAATATGATTAGATGTGTTGGAAAAGTAAAACTGTTGTGTGCTTGCACCTTTCGGGGTGTCCATTGAGGAAAAGGCAGCCAGCAGTGAATTAAAACTCCTGACCTTCCAGAAAAGGGAGTCTAGGAAAAAGTTTTGCCCATCATGAAGCAGACAAAAGAGCACAGACCCCTATAGATGAGCTTTTACTTTGTGTGTTGTCAGCCCTTAATGGTATCTGGGAACTCTCAACTATAACGGAACAGGCTTGAATATCTGGTTTCTTGAACGAAAAGCAATTTGTCTTGCTTTGTAGGTAGCAAGGTAACTACTTACCTTCCACTCCGCAGACTGTAACTCTGTTCTGGCTGTAAACTCCCACTGGGAAATTTTCCTGAAACTTCATCACAGAAGCATTAGAATGAAGCAGTTCTGAGTCAGTGCAGTGTTGTGTGGAAACTATGTGATTACTGAAGATTTTTTTTGTGAAGAATTTTAAATGCCAGAATTAATTTCTAAAAGCAGTGGTTTATAAGACACAGGAGTTCATGTCCAGTTAATATGGGTAAATCCAGTAATTCAAAAATCTGTTTGAGGTTGTGGTAGTTACTTACAACTATTCCAGTTTCACTGCCTTTCCTCTGTCATCTTAATACTAGTATAATTTGTGCTGGGGGTTACCATGTGTGCCAAGTTTCATAGATGTTTTCCAATGGCAGTATTAAAGAACCAGCCATTTTAAGTATTGCTCTGCTTCAAAGAATACAGCACGGAACCAGTTTTAGCTTAGTGGTTTGCATATATGAATTGTTGTCCTCTTTGAAATGGATTGTACCATGAGAAGGAAATGGCTGAAATAAAAATAGACTATCTCTTTGTTTTCACAAATGGTTTTAATTATCCTGTGCAGCTCTCTGCGGTGGCTGCTCTTGCCCAGCGTTTGGAAATGAAGCAAAAGGCATATGATATTAATGTACATTTTTCTTTTTTCCCCCTCCTATAGCGTTTCTTAGAAGTTAGTGAAAGCTAACATCCTCCTAGTTATGAAGGAAATCCATTGGGAAGTTGTCTGAGTTGTCTGAGTGGCAATGGCAGTTTTATCCCCTTTGTCCTGCCTGCCAGAGTTTAGTCTAAGAACAGCTTGTGGTTGGGGAATTTCTGATGTACTACTGAAAGTGTGAAAAGCTGTCAAATTACACTTGTCTTTCTTGGAATTTTTTTATATTGCAGTTCTATATATTTACATGTTTTTTTCCATTGTTTTATTCAGAATCAAATGCTACATGTGTGTAGAAAAGTAGTGTGAACTATTTCAGCTGAGATGCAGGTTTTACAAGCAGGTTTCTGGTTGCAGAGAAATGCTAATGACTGAATTCTCTATAATTTTGCTGAAAGTCTCCAGTTTGGGAGGTCTGATCACAATTTCATTTGGACTGCAAGCAATGTTGGAAGCATTTTTCTCCTCAGTCTGAAGTTGATAACGAGTTTTTCTAACCTGTGCTATTTGCACAAGGAAAACTACCCAGTGATTCCCAGTATTCAGGGAAAAGTTAAAATTAATATCACTAGGTGTCTGGTTTTCAGAGTTGCTCTGCCTTTCATTGGACAATGTCTATGCTTTGTAGGCAGGGTGAAGGTTTTTCTATATTTCCAACTTAAAAACTTCAGATTCAGAAGATTTCCCATGCCAGTTCTCTCTTGAAGTGCTAGATATTTAGGAATGAGGAATCAGCACTGATTGATACTGTTGCGTAAATAATTGTTTCTAGAAAAGATGTTTAAGGTTGATAGTATGTAATTTCCTTAGTCTTTGCTGCTGTAATTTAAGATCTGTTTGTGACAATCATTTCTTACTGCCATTGTTGGATATCAATATGGTATCACACATTAGCATTCATGTTGCATTGAGGTTGCAGGAAGTTAGTAAAACAAAACTCAGTATGGGACTTTACAGGGTAAAGTCTCACTCTCTTTACCATAGAGAATGTGGTATTTATCTTTAAAATCTCACATCACTTATACCCTCTCACACATTTCATTAACTCATCCTCTCTTTCCTGTGTGTACTCTTGGACACCAGGACATTTCCACATGTTGAGGTGGGATGGTCAGTGTGTCTTTTATGCTTTTCCTAAAAAGCATAAAAGGAGAATGCAACTAAGGGTATCTGTCACTGTTTGCCACAGTTTGTCACAGAAGCACTGTTGTGCTTCTGGTTCCTGTTGGTGACAAATTCACATATGGGTATTTTATAACCTCTGGGAGTCAAGTGGGGTTTTTTTTTGCAAGTCCTTTGCTTCAGAATATGGCTCACTTCAGCTTCCATAAATCTTTAGGGGAGGCTAATGCTGCTTGGTTTTTTCCTTATTTGGAATAGCCATCTCTTTAAAGCTATGGTATGTTTTCCTGTTGGGCTGACAGGAAATGGAATGCCATATGTGATGTGACATAATCTTGTTGCCATTCTCCACTTTGAAGCACAGGCTGTTTTGCTGGTCAACCATCTGTGCTGGAGTCTTATCAGAGTGAAGGCATCCTGGCCTTGACACAAACATTCCTCAGTTTTATTCCTGCAAGAAGTGCCCTTTGTTATCAATCAAAGCCATTTTAACTCTTGTTTTGCTGATTTATGCACGTTTTTATCCCTGCTTTGTTAATCTCAATTTAGCATTTTCATTGTATTCTCTACAAGATATGTTTACTGCTATGAGCAGGAAAAAGATTCAATAGAAAAGTTCAGAATAGTGGTCTAGAGAACAGATTTAGATAATCTCACTTTTAGAATTAGACCTGTTGATTTAGAGATGTGAGTTCTGACTCTTGATAGGGCACCCTCCTTGGAAAGGGTGTAGAAATGAGAATCTGTAAGGAGATGTAACAAGAAAATGATTCCTGTGTTGATCCAGGAGTACAGTAGATCATATATCTTGTATACGTGGATCAGATATGAAAAAAAATATAATTTAAAGACAGGCTAGTAGATGAAGCTTTGAAGTTTCTACTTCAGCAGCAGGGATTTTTCGTTAGTCTACTATAGGGCCAGGATAGAAGTTGGGCCCCTCTTTTCATTTGTTTTGTGGTTTATATATCTTGTTTGTCCCTCCTTGCAGCCTCTGAAGGTCATGTCACTTGGTTTGCTTCTCAAACTGATTAAATTGTATTTCCCGCAAATATATATTTTAGCTGGTGTATTGAATTGGATCTAGTCTTATCTTTCAGTTGGGATCTCTCTTGTTGCTCTCAGCAGCTGCTTGTACCTGGATAACTTGAGCATGGAGGCTGCAGGGAGCTGGGCCTGTGCTGGCTCTGATGGCAGGGGAGACAGGACCACACAGCTCAGTAACCTGACCCACAGCCTTTTTTCAGACCCAGCATGTATTTCACATTTGTTCAAATATCAATTCGGGCATTTTAAATTCCAGCAGTTGTATTCTGGCTCAGATTTTCCAGACTTCTTGAATGGATGTGGTGCTGCTCACAAAGTAATGGCCAAAGGGAGCCAAGCTGCATTCTGTGTTAAACCTCTCTGATCCATTCCATGTATAAATATCCCTTGATGCAAACTTTATAATTGCTTCCCTTTCCAACAAGTACTCAGCACTCTTATAATCTGTGTCTATTCTTTTCTCCCTGGTTGATTACTTAGCAATTTCTTCCTTTCTGTTGTCTGACTTGTTTGAGCAAACCTGACCACATCTTTAAAACTTAATTTTAGGGGAAGAAAAAAGTGTAAACCACTAAAACCAGCTTTGTCAAACCACATTTTACTTTAAAGATCAAACTTGAACAGTTAAAGTAACTGCCAATTTGCTAAGCTAGTAAGTTGCCAAACTCCCTGTCTCTGCCCAGGCTCACTGTGTAGTTATAGCTAACATTAGAGAGAAAACCTTTTCCGTAATCTGCATACCTTCAGTTAAAGAGAGGCTTCAGTGTTTGGGGGAGAAGGAGAGAAAGCATTTCTGTGATTTCTCACACACAAAAAAAGTGCATGTATCTGTCACATATCTGTTGATAAAAGGGACGTACTACATTTTACATGCAGTTTTTTAAACAAAATTTTCTATACTTTAGGTTTTTCAAAAGTCTATTCCTGTTACGTAGTGAGGTTTTCAAAACAGTTTTTTAAAATTACAGTAGTTTCATGAATATACGCTGCGCTTTTTTCACTGAAGAATGCAGCCTTCCCCACTGGTGCGGCTAATCATCAGGTGCGGCTTATTTGTGGACAAATTCCCGCAAAATGCTGACCCGGAAGTGTGAGCTGGCCAGCGGGGCAACTGCTGTGCAGCCGCAGCCAAGTGGGCGGGGGGCAGGTGGGGAGCGGGCTTTGCGGGGCAGCAGAGCCGTGAGCGGGGCCGGGGGAGTGGCGCCATTCCGGGAAGAGCCGGGGGAGCAGGGCTGTTACGGGAGGAGCGGCGGGAGCGGAGTGGGGCTGCTGTGGGTGGAGCGCGGGTAGCGGGGCTGCTGTGGGAGGAGCCGGAGGAGCAGGGCCGCTCCGGGGGGAGCGAAGCGGGGCCGCTATGAGCGGAGTGGGGCCGCTAGCGGCGGCGGAGGGAGTGGTGTTGCTCCGGCGGCAGGGCTGCGTTTAAAGGCTCCTCTGGTCTGTGAAAACTGTTGCAATTTGAGCACCTGACACCAAACCCCCCACTGGCACAATTCTGTTACTAACTCATTACTTTGTCACACGTGGATCCTCACTTAAAAAAAAAAAAAAAAAGTGTGGCTTATATATATATATGGACAAATCCTGTGGTCTGCCCGGCTACCTGGATGTGCGGCTTATAATCAGGTGCAGCTTATAATTGTGAAATTACTGTACTAGATATTAATTAGATATTAAAAGAATTTTTTCATTATGCAGGTTTTTCTTCCATTATTGAAATGGTAAATGCACTTTAAATAGGAATACCTGCAAAGAGCAGCTTAGCCTATTCTTAAAATTAATTACTAAACTTAAGACTTAAAGGAGCCAACAATGTGCAACTATTTCAGGTTTTTTTTTAATTATAAGAGCATGTGCCAACATATTTCCAAAGCTATATGTGTGTAATACAGTCACTGGGTTTCATTCTCACCTCAGTGTTCTTTCAAATAAATACAAAACACAATCACCTTCTTCAGTAAGCTGGTTTCTTACTAGATAAAATTCCAGTGCTGAATAAAGTCAATTCAATTGACACCAAGTTCAATTGGTGTGACACTGAAGGTCTCTCAATCCGTTGATAGCATTTTTCTTATGTCTATACTCCTTGATTTTGTGGGTTGAGGAGCTCCTCCCCAGCTCTTCCCTTCATTTTCTTTAATCATGAAACACTAAAAAGGGTGGGGAGAAAAGTAGCTTTCTCCTGATTTCTTAGAAAAATAACTGAGGATCCTCCTTTGCTGCCTTCCCTTGCCCCAGCGTAGCATTTGTGATGCACTCTCCTCCTTTTCCACACCTCATGCACTGTAAACTGTGGTGGAAATTTGTTGTCTTGGATAAAAATACCCCAGCAGCACTGGGTCAGGCCAAAGGGGAAGCTGCTGGGAAAGCACTGCAGGTGCAGTTCTGCAGAGAACAGGATTAAAAGGATGTGTGATCAGAGTTTCCTGCTGTGAGGCAGATTTATTTTAAGCAGTGTTTGTTCAAACCTGCCTGAGTACTAACAATGGTGCATGCAATAATGAAGCCTAGCATAATGTATCTAATAATTTACATGTTATGGTAGTCTGTTATAGAACCAAACCTCCCTCAGGGCAGGTAAGCAACCATGGAGGAAATTCAGACAATCATTTCAATGGTTTATTTTTAATGGCAAGAAGATATTTTTTCTCTATTCTGTCTTTTTATATGCCAAAGAATTTGTCTTGTTCATTTCTGAGAAAATCATATTTACCTGATCACGCTTTGAACATTCACTACACTGCCCCCAGTCATTCTGTCACAGCTTTCAAACTTTTAAGCTAATGTTCCTAAATTTCAGATTCTGATGGTTTCTTGGAAGTGAGTTGCAGCATCTGGGAGAGAAATGGCAATAGACATTTACTATAATTTAAAAGAAAACAACCAGAGCAGCAGAACAAAACACCAACCAACCAAAAAAACCTCAAAACCCAACCTAAGCCGCATGAAACCCCTAAATATCCATGAAGATGTGTTTGATTTTTCTACTGCACAAAAAAACCCCTGAAACTGCATTCTCAGCTTTGGAATGACAGTTTCAGCTTGCGAAAGTGCTTGTAGCATTACACTGAATTTATAAAGGTATTTGCTTTTCCCATTCCTTTGTACAATTTCTGTTATAATGAAATTAGATGGAAGTACTTTAACGATGATTGAGATTTATTAATTTTGTGATTAGGCTTACAAGTAGCCTTAGGCTGATTCTGAGTTTAAATCATCTGCAGCTTTTAGTAGTTTCTTATTACCAAACAGAGTCTGTGTAGTGTATTTGTTACATAAATAAAGAGGAGTAAAATGTTAAAAAAAATTAAGTGCAAACAGACAGTAGCTGAATATGTGTTACTGCCTTTTGCACTCTTTGCTTCTTTCTAAGTAGTTCATTAATCACCATGGATTCTTCTTTGGCCAATCAATATATTTTAGCTTAGTTTCCTAACAGAATGAGGTATGTATAATTCTACCTGCTCCCTTCCCATTTTCTTGTGTGTTGCACTACAGACTTTCAAAATTACTGATCCATTCCAGCTAAAAACTGATGGAGATGGAGGGAGAGAAGTTGATTAAATTTCTGAGTTGTGAAAAATCCAGATAAAGTATATACATGCATGGTAGGGAAGGGACTTCAATTAGTGCCCAGCTGAGAGAAAAGCTTCAGTGTATTTTCCGTGATTTTTCCAAGCTTGGCATGGAACAAACTATTCCGCTTTCTCAGTGGGCACTTAAGGGGAGTAGAAGAGGCACTGGAGTCAAGGTATTGAAAAAATATGGAAAGACAGGTAGGGATGTTGAAGTGCAGGGAGAGGTAAATTGTTGCTTCCTTCTTTGTCTAGACTCTGTTTTTCCTGGTTAATTAATAGAGCTTGCCATAAATGCACAGCCTCTAGATTTCAGCAAGAGTAAAATAAAGTAAGCTTTATTGTTCAAAAATAATTAGAAACTTTCTAGCAGCTGAGAGAGCTAAACAATGTGTAGTGGTATCTTTTTTTTAGAAGTTTTGACCGGCAGTATATTCCTAGAATTTTCCTTAAGCTGTTCGTTGGTGCAGGCTATGTTTCTTAACATACACTTTTATACATCTACGTGTGTTAACTCAGCTGTGTTTGCAGGGCACTCATTTCAAATGTGGCTAAGCTGCTAGATTTTCTCTGCATATTCTCAATTAAAATGATCAAATATTAGTAAAATCATTTTATTGAGTGTATTTGCTGGGTTAGAAATGAAAGTTAGCTATAACACTGCTTCTGAATGATTGTTGTATGATGTAAATGCTTAGTTTGGGAGTTCAGTTGAGAGTGATCCCCTCCAGGGACCCCAGGTATATTCTGTTCAGTGTTATTTCTCCAGGTGGGAACTGGCAGTTCTTTCATCCAAATCCAAACTCCTTCAGACTATCCAATATGTCTGTGTTGGTCTAGATATAATCTGATTGCTTTCACACAGCATAAAGAATACCCAGGGAGGTTGGTAATCCAGTCACAGGTGCAAAATTAAGAATTTCCCTCTAAATCATTTAAATTTAGGCTACTTTTTAAATACTTAAATTAAAATCTTTCTCACTTGAACATGATTGAAATTTATTATTATTGTGTGATTCACATGTGAAATTTAAAAACAGCTCTGAACTCTACAAATAACACCAAATGGTATTTGAGCAAGTCGTTAGTACCTTTTTTTGGTACTAATTCCTAATTACAAATTAATTACAGTAATTTCACGCCCATAAGACGCACCTTTTTTGACTGAAGTTTCGAGCCTACCCCGGAAGTGCGCCTTATCACCCGGTGCGCCTTATATATTGAGGAATTCCGGAGAATTGCCAACCCAGAAGTGTGAGCTGGGCGGGTGGGGAGCTGATGTGGAGCCGCTGCCGGGTGAGTGGCGAGCTGGAGCCCCTGGTGAGCAGGCGGCGAGCTGCCGCCGCTTTTGGGCAGCAACACTCGGTGCCTTCGAGCAGCAAGCTGCCGCCGCTTTTGGGCAACGCAGCGCTGCTGATTTTGAGTTGACACGGGGAGCTGCCGCTGCTGCCAAGCAGGCGGGGATCCACAGCAGCCAGCACCGGGGGCAGGAGTTCTGGGGCCCACGGCATGGGGAGGGCACCTGGGGCTGTGTTTAAAGGCTTTGCTGGTCTGCGAAAACTGTTTGCAAATTGAGCACCTGACAGCAAACCCCACAATCGTGCGGTTCTGTTACTAACTCATTGCTTTGTTTCACATGGATCCTCGCTTTAAAAAAAAAAAAAAAAAGAGCTCTGTGGACTTCCCGGCTACCGGGAACTGTGCCTTATAACCCAGTGCACTTTATAAGTGTGAAATTACTGTACTTATTTAGTTACTAATTCCTTCTGCAGTAGGGAATACTTGCATCAGCAAGCTGCAGGATGCAAGAATTATCCATTTCATGACTTTCAAATACCTTTGGGATTACAATTTCCACAGTCACTGTCACAAACACTTGCTTCAAATTGCAGGCTCCAAAAAGAAAGTTGCCATATCGAGACCTGATCTCCTTGGACAAATTCTGGTTTCCTTGGTGTGGCTGAACATGTCTGGGGTTAGATAAACTGCTTATGATGTTACCAACTGTAAATTCATAAATGGCATTTTTTGACTCACGATACAGATAGCAGCAGCCTAAGCTAACACTTTCCTTGTTGGAAGTAATGTGTGCAGAAAAGTGCTTGAGAGCTGGCAAGGGATGTTTGCTCTTCGTTGGGATCCTATCTGGTGGCTGCCCAAACCAGAGCATCAGCGGGGGCTCAGGGCTAATGAGCAACTCCTTGGCCACAGCAGCTGAGCCCCATGAGAGGGACGTCGCCCAGAGAGGTGCACAAAAAGGTTTGCAGTAGATTCTGAGCAAGGAAGACAGTGTGAAAGTAGCACAAATGAGGGAACGTGGCATGACAGGGATGCAGCAAGTGGTCTTGAAGTCATATCCATCAGGCTAGGCTGTTCATTTTGTAGTGGAGTTCAGTTGGTACGAGTTGCTGAGGTGAAATGTGTTTCAAAAATAAATAGGTGACAAGGGTATTTCTGGGTATTTCCAGAGTGATGTCTGTGTTTAATGTAATAGTACACTATTTAATTTCTCTGGAACCTCTATGATGCACATTGTCCACTTTGTGTGTCCCCACAAAACCAAATACTGCAGGGAGGAACCTGTGCTGCCTTGGGCTGAGAGGATCAGACGAGCCGTGGTGTGAGGTTTGGGGTGTGCCAGGAAGGAGAGAGTTGTGCAGTAACTAAAAGTTGTCTTGCTCTTCAAAAAGTGTTGTATTCCTTTTTTGAGTGCTTTGTAGAGTTACAGGTCCTGTCCTTAGACTTGATCTGACTAGGTAAAAACAAAAAAGATACCAAAGCGATTTCTTTAAATTTGAAATTCCCTTTTTAATTTAGTAATTTATGTTCAGTCTTTTTGCTATGCTTGTAGATTGTGGTGTTTATTTTTTAAAACCAAGTAGTACTTGACACAGATAAACTTATCCAGTATTTATGACACCAACACAAGCATGCATTTTAGACATAAGAGGCACAGTAAACTTTGGAATTAGAACATCACTCACTCATTAATTGGTGGAAGGAAGTGACAAAAATCAAAGGACCTCTTTTGCCTAGAATCTGAATAGTTATAGGTCATGTAATAGAGACTGAGTCTTTTGTAAAGGATTTTCTTTACTTTGGTGAAATGGAAAAGAAAACTAAAATATGCTGGGTTTGTTTGTGCAATGTGTCCACATGTCAAAAACCAGATTAACTTTTGAGCTTCTGAGTGTTGAAATGTTTGCATTCTCTCTTCATGCAGATTCAAGATCCAGCCCATATTATGGCTGGCAGTGGGTCCAAATCAGGACCAGCCAGTGGGTTGTCCATGAAATCACAGCTTCAGATCACTGGTGAGCCTTCTGAAATTGTCTGTCTTTTCTGGTTAGAAATGTGACACTGTTTTTACACAATTAAACAGAGTTTACTATGTTGCATTTCAGGAAGTTTTGCATTGTAAAATACCCAAGAGAAGTCAAGATTGATATTAGGCCATCATTACTTCATTACAACTATTTTATCCTGAATTTTATCTAAAATGCATTTAGAAATTATACATATTTGTGCAAAAGTAAAAAGAAAGGAATAATTTTTTTGGAGTGCTGTTAAATAAAGTGTACAGGCAGTCCTTCTGGAAATGTAACAGGGCATTATGATACTACTTGCACTTACTGAAACTTGGCATAATATCAAATCTTAACACTTTTTCCTGATACTGCTGTTCATTAAAGTTGACTTACGACTTCTCCCTTGTTGCGTGTTTTTATGGCCACCATTGAAATGGATTAAAAATAAGGATAAAAAATTTAACACAAGTGTTGGTTAGAATATCACTGTGATTGAAAACCTCTGGATTGTTTGGAAATGGATTTATGTGACAGGCTTTGCTTTTTTTGTTGCACCTCACCAAGAGAGCAGCTGTTGAAACTTAATTACCAAAGTTTCCTCACTTTTACTCTCTGGAAATTTAACTGAGGCATCAAAGTGAATGGGAGATCCAGGGGTGTGTGCAGGTCTCTGCTTAGAAGCATCAAGAGTAAATTTTGCATCCTCAGTGTGAAGACCTGTGGGCATATGCAGTAGTTTCAGAAAAGGGATGTGGGGATGAAAAGAATTGTCAAAAATAGATAAAAAGCTTTAGACTAGGAAGGAAGTTGGATCTCACTAACTTACACAGGTTGTAGCTGTCTCCCTGAGGTCACAAGCTTGTGTTTCCTCCATAGGTTGTGAGGCTGTAGAGAAATCTTGTCCCTACAGGTTGATATTGTAGAGAAATTAGAAGAGGTTTTTACAGAGGTACCTGCTCCACACAGGGATGGAGAGCAGACTAAGAATTGAAGTGGTGATTGCTGTCCAAGGCTTTCCCCATTAAAGGCCTGAGACTCAAACAAAGACAGTAAAGCTGAATAAATACCTCAGCATTTAAAATTGAGACTACTGAGATATTTGAATTTCAGGTCTGAATTTCTGTAGATGTTCGGCCATGATCTGCAACAAACCGTTGCTGGTGTTGCCTCCCACCTGCCCTACCCTCAGCACCCCATTCTGCTGCCCTCATTAGTTTTAAATGAAATTTTAGGGTGTCTGGGTAAGAAGAAACCTTGAAAGTTTGCTAGTTTCAGCTGCTCCAAAGCAGATCTCTGAAAATATTAGAAATGTTGAGGTATAGCATAGTAGTACTGAAGACAAGAGGGGAAGGATGGGGAGCTGTTTATGAAAATTAATGGGTTAAATTCCTTGAGATATCTGTAGTACACAGAGAAAGAGTTTGCCCTGGGAGCAGTTCAGAGCAGTTTATACTAAGCTACTTCTCTAAATCTCTAAAGGAGCATAGGCTATAAAGGGAATTTGGGGAGATTAGCCAGATGGGCCTGAATTAGTCATTTCTTTTTAAGGATCTGGTGAGGCTGTGGTGGGTGACAAACACAGAAGAGCAAATTGTTTTTTGTTAGAACAGTGAATTCAGGGGCCAACTGGAAATGATAACATCTTTGTTTTCAGTACTATTTTGTGAATTCAGTGTTGCCAGTGTATCCAAGAACACCTGGGACTCAGACATCGTAAATGAGGCAGCATTGCAGTGGTGTTTGTAAAGGTGGGAATGCTGCAGTCAGTAATACTGAGTGCCTAAAAAACACCCAAACACAAAAAAACCCCTCAGTCAACACCCAGCAAACCCCCTCCCCACCAAAATCAAAGCTCTAGAGCTGCAAGTCCTGTTGAGATTTGTTGTTTCTAGAATAGGAGGTAGTTACTGGAACCCAGGGTTTGGATTCAGCTTTTCAGTAAGTTTGCTTAGCTGCAGAAAACTTGACACTAATTTCATTCTCTCAGTGATGTTCTGTTCATCAGAAGTTATGGCAGTTTTCCACAGTGCCTTGATGAGAGGCAGATAATGTTTTGAGTTTTTTAATAACAAGCAGTGTAATAAACCGCAGGAATTCTCTTGGCTGGTGATAGACAGGAGGAGGTTGTAGAGGATATTTTCTGCTTTGAATACCTAAGCACTTCTGTGGCTCTTGTACTGGTTAATAAGAGTGTCTGATGTTGCAAAAGTACTATTGCACATTTTAGGCATTTGTGTAAGCTGTGGCATCATATAAATGAGCTAGAATGCAAGAGGGTCTTTATCCATCTAATGTGTTTTGAGGGTTTATTTCGGTGTTACAGTCAAGCATCAATGACCTGACACTTGAATATTAAAGCACCCAACTGGAAAATACCATTTGCAATTGAAATCTTCCTGAGTAACTTAATGTTTTTTGTTTCTCAACAGTTATTTCAGCAAAACTAAAAGAAAAGAATAAATGGTTTGGACCTAGCCCTTATGTGGAAGTATCAGTAGATGGACAGTCAAAGAAGACAGAAAAATGCAACAATACAAATAGTCCAAAGTGGAAACAACATCTTACAGTGTAGGTTTGGTTTTATTTTCCATTTTATTTGAGCTAAATTTAGGCAATTGATAGTGGGCTTGAAGACTGTGTTTTTATTTAAGGCAAGGAGTAGAATGTTGCATGAGGTGGTGACATTTGTATAATTCTTAAATATAGTACAGTATGAAATAGATATTTGCAACCTATTACACTGCTTGTGCTTATATTTTCTATTATTATGTATGACATGTCAAAGGAGCTCTAATTCTGTGAGTAGTAAGGACAGTCATTTAATATTAAAACTGCTGGTCCCATGCACATTTTTGTTGTCATATTTCAAGTTACAGTTTTCAGAAGTTCCGTAACTGAAAAGTTTAGCTGTTCTTTGTGTCCCACTTGGTGTACCATGCCATAACACAAGGTAGTTGCCTCTGTCTTGTGCACTTCTAAATTCAAGCACAAATCCAAAATTCCCAATTAATTTATGCAAATTGTCAGTAAAAAACTAATATCAGATTAAAGATGAATACATCTGTTGATGTTTGCTTGGCTCAATATTAGTGTTGTGAATAAAGAAGAAACACCAGTTATGTAATTTAATTTTCTCTTAATATCTCTTGGAATTCTGGGATATAGATCAGTCTGTGCTTGCACATTGGACACAAACTTTTCACAAGGGCATGCCAGGTGGGATATTAGGAAGAAATTCTTCCCTGGGAGGGTGCTGAGGCCCTGGTACAGGTTGCCCACAGAAGCTGTGGCTACTCATCCCTGGGAGTGTTCAAGGCCAGGCTGGATGGGGCTTGGAGCAACCTGGAATAGTGGGAAGTCGGTGGAATGAGATAGACTGTAAGGTCTCTTCATTGCAAACCATTCAGTTGTTCTGTGATTTCTTGTACTTAAATTCTTCCTGAAGCATCTGGAATTTTGCCTGAGGAAAAGCTTTTTTGTATTTGTACTTTTATTGTAATTTAGATTATTGTGAAGTTTTAGTTACTAATATTTACTACCTGACTTTTCACTGAGCTATGTTAAGAAAAATAAAATCTTGCACTTCATATGTGTGAAAGTGTAGAAGAGCAGAATGTTCTTTTGCCTTTTAAAGCTTGCCTTTTTCACTTTTTAGTGGGAATGTGTGTGGTTTGTGCTATGCAAATCTACACAGTAATATATGGGCAATTTTTGCTCTTGTTGAGTAAGAGCTGAGCACAGACACTCTCTGTATGTCAACTTCATTGAAAATTATACTAACGCTACATGGAGCTTAGTGAAGTAAATTGGTTATTAGGCAATATTTTGGCACAGCTGTCTATATTCAGATTCAGGATAAAAAGGAATAGTGTAGTGGCTTCTGCAAATGAGGGTGGACCCTCTTGGGGTTCCTCTCCTTGGAGTTTGTTAGCTGGATCTTCTGAAGGGATTGGCTGACTCTGAAAGTCTAAACTTATCAACCATATACAGCTGAAATTATCCACTGAGAAAATAAGCAGTCATTTGTACCCATTTCTCACAAAGAAAATAATTTAAAACTGTATAAATGTTAGTGTTCCTTATAGAAAAAGAATATCAGTATTAAAAATTACTTTAAAGTCACAGAACTTACTGTATATTACTGTGGAGTTGCTGGCAGCTTTTCTATATTTCCCTGAAAAGAGTAATAATAAATAAATGTATTCAGTCTATGAAGAGCCTTGCAAGAGTCTTGATTGACATGACGTATTCAGGTGACATGCAAATGTGATAATTGGAAATTATTTGTTACCACCATTTTCTTTGTTTTTAAATGACTTCCAGTGACAGTGGAAGTAGATGGCTCAGTTCACCCCTTTCTCCACCAACAAATGCCCTTACAGTATTCAACTTTCTCTTTTCAGAATTGTCACTCCTGTAAGTAAATTAAACTTTCGAGTCTGGAGCCATCAAACATTAAAGTCTGATGTCCTTCTGGGAAGTGCTGCTCTGGATATTCATGAAACGTTGAAGTCCAACAGTATGAAACGTAAGTCTGAGATGGAAGGTACCTCAGAATGCCACAGATTTCCTCAGGAATTGTCTGTTAATGAACATGAATGCTTTGTGCACCTCTGGAAATGGGCCCTTAAGGCTTCCTTTAGGTGCTCCCAGTTGCTTTTATGAGCTTTCTCCTACTTTTTCAGAGTAATCTTTTTTTTTTTTTTTTTGTTATCCACAGACTGCCATGGTGTCCCTGAAAACAAATGCTTTTTACTTTGCTAGTGTGGCAAGACTGAGTAAAAGGCTGATTAAACAGGAGAGTTCCCTTTTACATAGCTTAAAAATTAAAACTATGGTTGGGATTGGTGCTAGACAAGAAATGTGTAGAGTTATTTTTGTTCTAAGTAGAGCTGCAGGGGTACATTGTATTATTTCAATTATCTTGGAACTAGTTAGGCTTTGAGCAGTACGTGCATCCTGGGAAGTTTGAAGCAGAAATGCAGAATTTTACAGACCCGTTACAGCCTCATGGGGCTGCAGTACAGAGCTCTGTGCTGTTCTGCTTTTGTTCCTTCAAAGAAGTGTTGGCTTCCCAGTTGTCATACATGGGTGTTGCAGATGGGACAGTGTTGACAGCAGTGAGAACTGCTCTCCTAGCAGTGTCTGTCCTGCTGAATCTGGGTGAAAATCCCTGTGGGTCAGTGCATTTGCTGTCTCAAACCAGGCACCTGTTGGAGCTCACTGGGATTTGTTTCAAACCATTTCAGCAAGAATGTTTATTTGCTGTTCTGTTTCACTGAAAACCCTGAATATACCATTCGTCTGGGAATAGAATGGAAAATGTTTTGAAAAAAATGTATTCTGAATGTGAGTCTGGATGTCATTAGGTAAATGTGAAGCTTTTTAGTCAGAAAACAAATTATATCTGCTCTTAATCAAGAATAAACTAACTGTGTATTGGGAGCAGGTGCATTAACTGCTGTGGTAATGTGAGACTCAATGTCTCCTGTAATGATAATCCTTTCTAGGCAGCAACAAGATTATGCTCCAGTTTTGCCCTTTTTGTAGAAACAATGACTTTCTAATGATAATATGAAAATGCTCAGTTTTACCACACAAAAAAATAATGGAGAGGCAGAGCTGTAGTTCTGGGGAATGTTTGGGGTGTTTTTCCCCCCTTGATCACAGAGGTGTGTGCAATTGGCTTCTTGAATAAAAGGCTCTTTTTTCTGATGCAGTAAGATAAGCTCCCTTTGTTCTGTGTTCTATTTCAGTGGAGCAGGTAGTGGTGACATTGCACCTCGTCAGTGACAGGGAGCCAACAGAAGTGGTGGGAGATCTGTCAGTCTGTCTGGATGGGATGCAGGTCGACCCTGACCTCCTGACCAATGGGGAAGCCTCAAGTACAAGAAGTGAGTAACTTACAGTCCAAATCTACATTTATCTGCTATACAAAGTGATTTTTTGGGAAGCCTTAACACAGTCTTTAAGTTAAGTATGCCGAGTAACAGCAGTTTCTGTAACTTTCTATTTATAGACATCAGAAATCTCATGCATTTTTATTTGAGGTGGAGTCATAGTTCACAGGGCAGACCTTCAGCCTAATTGCAGCAAAATCAAGATCAGCATCCTTGTTTTCTGGACTTAGCAAACTTTTTTCTAGCAATCCTAAATGTTAATGAAAGCTTCTAGCTTCCCTGAATTTTAATAACTTCATAAACAAAAAATATAAAGTTGATTGGATCCTGGTAATAAGTATTCTGCTTACTAGGAGACATGGGTTTATATTACTTTTTCTTAAAATAGCTCATTAAAATAAATGTATTAATGGATTTAGTTCCTTGTGGAGAGTGGATCCACTTTGTTTAGTTGTTGTGTACAACTACAACTGTTGTGTACAGTTTTTTTAAACTGAAAACTTGAATACATGTAAAGTATCTAGAGTAAAATAAAAAGGTACAGTAATTTCACGATTATAAGCCGCACCTGAATATAAGCCGCACTTCTGGGTAGCCAGGAAGACCACGAGATTTGTCCATATATAAGCCGCACCCGAATATAAGCCCAGCTCTCTCACCAGCCAGCTCGCACTTCCAGTCTGGCCTTTTGCCAGAAATTTTCCATAAATAAGCCGCACCTGAATATAAGCCACACTACTGGGGTAGGCTGGATTCTTCAATAAAAAAAGGTGCGGCTTATATTCATGAAATTACTGTAATTTTAATTCCCTTGGAGTAGGACAGTGGCGCATATCTGAAATGCTGTACATGAGACTTACTTTCCTAGAAAGCAGCAAGAGAGGCTGTCTGCAGTAGTGACCAGCTGGATACTTAATTGGCAAGTTCCAGGTTTCTGGGTTGGGGGGTGTTTATATTCCTAGAGGAAGTTGCTTTGAAATTTCATCTAAGTATCATAGAAAAATTGAATTAATGCATTAATTCTGTAATCAATATTTCTTAGAGCTTTTAGTCCATTTTCTTTGCATTTTGTTAAAGAGATCAATTAGACAGACTGTGTGGAATTTTGTTCACAAATAAAAGCCAGATGCTGGGATTTTGTGGCATTTACAGAGCAGGGCTGAGGTGCAGGGATAGAAATATCAAGTGAAAGTACCAAATTTTCCTTTCATGCAATACTTGATTTTCATCTGTGCGTTCTTATATTTCCCAAAGTTCATCTACTGAGAAAAAGGTGAGAAAAGTCATGCAGGTAGTGGAATTGAGTACTACTTACAGGGGTGGGCTTGACACAGCAAGCCCCAAGTTCAGCAGAAGGTTCCCAGATAATCAGAGGACTGGAGCATAAAAGGAAGGAGTTAAATGTTCAGGTTTAGTCTGCACATTGTACAGACTAAGGGCACTTCAGGCAAATACATTGTTTATGGAGTTGCTTTTAGGTTAAGATTTCTCTTGCTGGGATTTAATTCCTTCCATGCACACTCCACTAACAGCACGTTATCCTAAGCCTTTCTGTGACTACTTCCTTGTCTTTGGCCTAGATTTGTCCACAGTTCCCACCAGAACTGAAAACTGCTTTCTTTATTAATGACATTTGTTTAACTCTATGGAAATAAAGTATTGCTGCTGCACATTCAAGGTTTGCAAATGCTGGCACAAAAGCCAAATAAGCTGAATAAGCAGTTGCAAAACATTTGCAAATGTAGGCTGAGCTGTTGTAATGCTTTTGGAGTGGAGCCATATTTTGTACCTACTTCAATGCCTTTATGTTAATTTACTGAGAAGGGGAAGGGTCTGGTCTAGAGACCCCCAAAAAACAAAGCCCCCCAGCCAACCAGAGAGATTTTAGTGAAATTTTCACCTTTTCTGCTCTACCTGCCATCACTGAAAAGGGAGAGAGTATGGAAATCCAGCTCTGCTTAAAAGAATGTACACTGCTTTATACTGCTAGAAAGACAGTGTTATTAAAACTGTGTGTGTATTTGGGAATATTCATACAGTCAAATGATGTCCTGTTGCATCTTCCATAAAAATTGTATTCACATAAATAGAGACATGCAAAATGTATACTGCTTTGAAACCCAGTAGATAAACACATTGTTTCACCTCCACACTTGAAAGAAGTGTGAGCATTAAAGGCTGCTGCTTTCCTTGGAAATAATTCAGCGTTGCTTATGCTTCCATTTTTTCTTCCTGGTATTTAAGGTCCTACACAGAGTGAAAGCTCCAGAGTAAGGAGTGATACACGGTAAGATTTGATCTTCTTTTTTTTCCTCTTTTTTAAAATTTATTCTGCCTTTTAGCATTCAGTTTTGAAAGAGAAATTATATATTTTGTGAAGAAGACAATGAGAAATTTACGAATATGCCCTGAAGCAGTATCTGTTAGCATGCCCTAAACAAAAATACTGAACTGCTGCTCAGCTCCATTGTTTGGCCAATTTTGCCTGCATACGTGACTGATCTTTTTTATTTTCCCCTTTGTGTTCTTCATCCTTCTCCCAGTGATTACCCAAAGTAAAATATATATTTAAGTAACCCCAAACAAATGGCACTAGTTCTTTTTAAACTGGTTTATAGCATAGAGGTATCAGAATTATATTTAGCTTTGTTAAGAAGATCCCAAAAGCTGTCTGGCACTTACAGTGTGCTAAGGCTGATACCAGATTATGAACCTTGCTGCCTGGTGGGATAAGAGTGTGCCCAGCACCATGTTACTTTAATTAGTTACCAGTGCTGTGAGTATTTTAAGGATCTGTACAACGCACAGCATTCTGGATGACATCTGGAGTAGCCAAGCTAAATTTCACTTTTTTAACATAGTTTGTATTCTTGGCTATGTTGTCTGAAGTCTTCCCATTAAAGTTTGTTTTCGTTCTATTTCCTTTATGTGTTTGAAAGAGTGTTTAGATGCCTGGATATTCAGAATACCTGAGTGTATATTAGAATAATAACAACAAAAATAATAATGGTTCAATTTTTGGTATCATCCAGGGGGCTTCTGGTGGTCATTATGAGGATCATGTAAATGATCAGGAAAGCACCTTTCTACAAGGGCATGATGTGAAAGAACAAGGGAGAATGGCTGAAAAACTGGGGCTAAACCTCCTATGAACTTGAGGTCACTAATGATTTGGACCCAATTTCAGAGTAATTTACTTTGAAGTTGGTGTAGTATTAATTACATGCACCACACCTGGTATAGAGCAAAAGTGTGTTTTACCATGATATTGAGGTTAAATGAACACGATTTTAACTTTTACTTTATGACTTGGGATTTACTTAGCTTTACCTACTGGGTTTTATTTTGTGTACATTTAAAAGAATGTAATTTTAGAGGTACTGGGTTCAAACTGTAACTTTTTTTTTTGATGTTTATTTGCTTGACCTGTAAATCCACTAGAATTTTTGTTGACAACCTTTTTGTATTGCCCAACATATTCTGAAAATAAAATGCTTTAGAATAAATACCTAGATACCTCCGACTCTGCTTAAGGAGCTACAAATATATCAGAATAATACTCTGCTAGATGTAAGTGAACAGCGCAGCATGGGCAGTACTGCTGTGTAGTTTAATTCTTGTAAGTTTGAGCAGTTTGTATTCATAGCTGTTGGCCTAAACTTTAATGCTTTGTCCTAAATTCTCCAGCATATTCCAGAATTGAGTTTAGGGGAAAAAATATGTATGCATAAGTAAGATTTCTAAAAATTTGTAGCATTTTATTTGTTCTAAGCATATGCCAGCCCTGTGGAGTAAAGGCATACAGACTGTTGTCAGGTGTTAGCTTTTCATCTGATTAGGAACTCATGGGCAGAAATAGCTGAGCAGCAAAATCCAGAGCCTGGACATAAGGGCAAGTGTATCAAATGGGAAATGAAAGAGGAGATTTTGATGATAGATGTTATATACATCTATTTCACCACCTTTCCATCAGCTGAGGTTTCAAGTACCTTAGGAGATAAACTCTGAGTGTCTTTATACAGATGTATAGATACTTGAAATTACTGTGAGTGTTACAATGTCACCTAGTTATAACTATTGCATTCGAGTGACTTTCACCTGTCTTTTCAACCCTCCATGAAAGTGTCCCAGGCCAGGCTGGATGGGGCTTGGAGCAACCTGGTCGAGTAGAAGGGGGCTGGAATGAGATGAGCTTTAAGGCCTGTCCCAACCCAAACTCTTCTATGATTCTGTGATTTGCAACGTTTCATGTCACCTGTGCGCTACTAGAACAGTTCTGTCTTTTCCTGCAAAAGGACTAACTCAAATGGCCTTGAAAACGCTGAGGATGCTGCTTCCAGTGAAAACAAGACTGTTAATGGCAGTGACTCTCCGTTACTCACAAATGGAAACTGCAAACCTGCCAGACCTCCCAGGCCTGCCAGGCCCCCACCCCCCACTCCCCGCAGACCCCTGTCGGTCGCTGGTATGTTCATCGGGCTGGGCACTCCTTGAGTGAACCTAACTCTTTCTGCTTTTGATGTTTAACTGCACTTTTGATGGTAAATTCTTTGGCAGGTCATTTCTGAAGGAGTATTTTTTTAGTTTGCATTCAGTACATGTTATTTAGTCATTATTCCTGTTACTGGAAATTTCTTGTTTCCACATCCACTCGTGGATGGTGGCAGTCAGTGATGGTGCTACAGAGAGTGGAGCTGGGACCAGGAGAACACAAGTGAGTGCTGCTGCACTAAGGCACCCACTGACTGTGACATGAAATCCACTGAAGGACTCTCAGAACTGCCTCAAACTGATAATATTGTGGGTTCTGAGATATGAGTTATTGATTTCTGCAATTGCAGTTAGGTTCTGTGAAATTGCAGCTCTTAAAGCATTAATTTATCTTCTTTGCTGCATTGAATAGATTTTTATTTTTTTTTTAAATCTAGTTATTTTAAAACTACTTGAAGGCCACAATACTGAAAAGTTATTTTATGTTTTTAGGGTAATTCCTTTACCCCCATACAATGCAATGTTTCAGTAGTCTCATTGTTACAACTGATAAATGCTGGGTCTGGATGGGCGCTGCAATACAGTAATTACTTTAAAAGATTAATCCAGTGCAGTTTGTTAATCAGACTTGACCTGTGTTTAAGTTCTAACCCCACACACCAAATGGCATTAAGATAAAACTGAATATATTTAAAGAACGTCTGTGTTCCCCTTCCATTGTGCTTGTTAATTTCCATGCAATGGAAGATCTCCTCTTGAAAATATTATGCTTATCACTTAAATTATTATTCCAAATAATAAATGGAAAATAATTAATTAGTATAAGGAAGTAGTTTTTTATCATCATTGCATGTTTACAGAATGCAGATAAGGTAAATATTTATCAGAAATACCAAAATGCTTTTGATGGCAGTTCTTGGATTTAAGCATTTTTACACTGAGACAGAATTGCTGTTTAGTTTGTTTGAGCTGAAAATGTGGCTGTGGAAACAGCAGTTCTGGCAGGTTTGTTTTTGTAATGTGTAACTTCTATAATAGATTGGTAATAAATGTCAGTTAAAGGCTTTTTCTCTTCTCTCTCTGATATCATAGCAAGTTCAAATGGTCCTTCATCTGCATCCACCGAAAGTGATGGGGCCAGTGCAGGATCACTGGCAGGTACAACCTCAAATACACCTTCAGAGCAGAGCCCTGAGGGTGCAACAGCCACAACCACAGCTCCTGCTTCTCCTGCACTCACCACTCCTCCGGTGTCGAGACAAGTCCAGCCAGTAAATCCTTCACCTCAGGCCCTTACTACGGTCAGCCAAGGTCCTCTTCCACCTGGGTATGGTTTTAATGACTTTTTTCTCCCAATGTGTGCTGACTTTTTTGGTTTTACTTTATTTTGCTTAGAGTAGGTGTAACAAACCATTGATAACATCTGCCTTTTGCTGCCTGACAGAAATCCCCCAATACCAGTTTGGAGAGTTTATAGCTGTTTTGTATGGTTGGCCTTCAAGCATTCAAGGAAAAAATTACTTCTGATATTTATCATAAGTTCCCATGTCAGTGAAACATAGGTTTAAAATAGTGTGACCGCTTGTTGTCTTCAAATTAAAATAAAGTCAGGTACAGATAAGTGGAAGAAAATGTGCTGTTGCAGTCTTGAGGATTTGGATTTCATACTACAGCTCCTGAGAGTAGCGTGGACATGCTGCTGTGCTTTGCGTACATGTGGAATTTGTCAGATGGTTGGCCTGTTGCCCCAAAGCTGTCAACTTAAAAAAAAAAAAAAAAAAAACCCACAACAAAACAAAAGCCCACAAAAATGTTTCTGGACCCTCTGAGTGAGGGAAATCAAAAACTTCCCCATTTGAGTGGTGTAATTGGTGAATTACCTATTTTCGTTTGCCGGTAGTAGAACCAAAAGGTAGAAGAGGTCTGAATTACCTCACAGGATAACAGAAATAAAAAAGTGGTCTTGAAAACATCAGTTGTTTTATCATTTCAACAGAAATGGCAAATAGCTTTTTTTTTTCCCTCCATGATGTTGCAGCTGATGCAAATACAGGGGTAAGTCATTGCCCCAAATGCTGCATATGCAGAAAATGGGACCAGTGCCCCTAGGGTGATATCTGCATATACTTGATCACTGAAAAATGTGCACATATTGGATTAATGCGACTATGAAAGGGAATTGTGATCTACAGTTGTTCCGTTTAATGGGTTATTGATAACCCTTGATATCAAATACAAAATTTTGCTAAAAGTGTACACCTAGGCATGAATTTGAGCTTCTGATTCCCAGAAAGGTGGTCATGTACAATGTTTTCTTTATTTTAGTTGACATAGAATCACTGTTAATATGAATGGTACCACTGTATGCTGCACACTGTTCTGGTGCATCTCATGAGCCAAGGGTTAGTTTTAAGCATTTCATTTAGAAATAAGCATTTTATGAAAACAAGTGTTTCTCATCTTTACACTGTAGATGAATGGTGGGAGTAGTTTGATCTGGAGGAAGATTAAAGTTTTTGATCTATTTTCAGCTGGGAGCAAAGAGTAGACCAGCATGGTCGAGTGTACTATGTGGATCATGTTGAAAAAAGAACAACATGGGATCGGCCAGAACCTCTTCCTCCAAGGTGAGCCAGGATCAGCCATACAATGATCTCAGATGTCTGGGTTTTTCA
>VRYO01000192.1:227869-253608 GCA_009812075.1 Sialia sialis | reverse complement strand
GCCATTAGCAGAAGATGCCTCCCTGGAGGAGGGATGGCTTGTGAAAAGATAAAGAACAATGCCCCACCTGGTTTAACGGATGGCCCATTAGCAGAATATCTCCCATGGAGATAAGGATCACTGCCCACCAGGTCTCAACAGATGGTGATAGAATAGATACTTTTGATCACATCCTGTATTGCAACCCAAGACACAA
The DNA here is from genome assembly GCA_009812075.1 of Sialia sialis. NCBI lineage: Eukaryota > Metazoa > Chordata > Aves > Passeriformes > Turdidae > Sialia > Sialia sialis. The sequence continues at coordinate 253,412 of VRYO01000192.1, read as the reverse complement.
TGAAAATACAAATGGCTTTTGTGGATAGTCCAATTTTTTCAAAGGATACGTTTCTGGTTGCAATAGTTTGTGTTTCTTTGGACCTACATACTAGTTTCATCTTTTCCCATTGCAAGCATAGCTGAGCAAACATAAAATGAAAGGCAATCAATTATTTAGGTTTCAGACAACTATCTCAAGCCTGGTTTTCTTCTAACTTTTAATTATTTTCAACAAGGCCTATCTATCCATTTGCTTTTTAATTAATTCTAATAAATAACTTTAAACTAGAACTCTAATGTTTCTAAGATTATTGTTTCATTAGCAATATTTTAAATGAGGAGTTGAATTTTTTCTCCTTTTATATCTTTTCAGAAAAGAGAACCGACAGCAATGGCAGAGTGTATTTTGTCAATCACAACACACGAATCACTCAGTGGGAAGACCCCAGGAGTCAGGGGTAAGAAATCAGTTGCAGCTGCATGTATGATGAAAGTATAAATGAAATTAAAATGGGGTCAGGTAGTAAGAGCTGAGTGAGCCAGGAATTGCTGCCCACAGGTGAGGCATGGATTGTGCTATGCAAACATCAGAGAGCTCGATTAAAAGTTGAGATACTGGCCAGCCAAAATGGAAACTGTCACAATGTTACTTTGTCATCCTACAATTATCTGGAAAGCTTTGGTCAACAATAAGCAATAAGCTCATTCCCCAGGATGGTTTCTACTTTGCATAAGTAATCAATAACATTTGGCTAAGCATCTGTGTCATTGGAGGAAGGAGAGATTTCATTTGTATGATGATGGGATAGTGCAGAGTCTTGAAAAAGACTTTGGTTGTTTCCCAGACAGTCATAGAATCACAGAATGGTTTGGATTTAAACAGAATGGAAAGGACTTTAAAGCCTATCTCGTTCCACCCTCCTGCTATGGGCAGGGACTACTTCCACTGTCCCAGGTTGCTCCAAGCCCTGTCCAACCTGGCTTGGACATGTCCAGTGATAGGAAGGAGACAGAAAGAAAGCAGACTCAAAAACCTATAGCACCTTTTCTCACACCTTTTTAAAAAAGGAGGAATAAAGGAGACAGAGAAATTGAGGCACTGCTAGACTAGAATTCTGTTTATTTGGGGCTGTCTCACTGCAAAGCCTTTGAGGTAAGGAATGGAGACAGGAAGTTGCAGGTGAAGTGTGTTCAGTCCCAGCTGCTGTTTGAGCTGAAAATGTCTGTTTGGTGAAGCAACATCACCTGTGCTCCACGGAGGAGGGAAAGGAGGACAGCCAAGGCTGTGTGAGAGGGTCACAGCTGTAGCCACTCACCTCTGCAGCAGCCAGCTGTGGAGAACAGTTACTCTTGGAACAGCCCAGCAACAGAATGTTGGGGCTGCACGGTCAGGACATGGTATTTATGGAGGGAGGCCACTGGGGAGCACTTCACAGTGATCCTACTCAAGTTTTCCAGATATATTGGGATCTACAGTAATTTTACAACAATAAGGTGCACCAGATTATAAGGCGCACTTCCGGGTTGTCGGCAAATTTCCAAACTTTGTCCAAATATAAGGTGCATGAGATTATAAGGTGCATGTCTGGGTTTCGATCAAAATTTTAGTCAAAAGGGTGTGCCTTATACAGTCATGAAATTACTTTTGTATAGCAAAACCAAGGTGGAAATTGTCAAACAGTTCTACGTCATCAGTATTTGCATTTTCTTTTAATTTTTGTCATTCTGAAACATTTATGGCTGTTGTGATTATGCATGAGGTACCAAAAGCTGCTTATGAAGATTATGTCCGTTTTTGAGTAAAAGCCTCCTAGTTAAAGATAAAATTCTGTTTGTGAAGGAAACAATAAATCTTGCTTACGCTTTTCCCTTTTTTTATTGCATTTATTGCAAATGATCTAATGTTTACTTAACTGGTCATTTTGGTCTAACTGAGAGCTGATTGCGAATTTAGGAGGGGAGGGGGAAAAGCTAAAATAAATCCAAATGGAAACTTCCTCAATCTGTAGATTTTCTAGGTTTTCCGAAATGTTTATTGTCTCGAGTATTACTCAGTTGATTTAATAGATGAAATTAATCAGTTACCATGTATTTTCTTGTATCCATAGTCAGTTAAATGAGAAGCCCTTGCCAGAGGGCTGGGAAATGCGTTTTACTGTGGATGGAATTCCCTATTTTGTGGATCACAATAGAAGAACCACTACATACATAGATCCCCGCACGGGCAAGTCTGCTCTGTAAGTGTTCTTCACATTTTACTAAGGTTCCAAAGTCAAGTTTAGAACACATCGTTTTTTAAAACTTTATATTTTTTCCTTTCACTACATTATTAGGCAGGAAGGTTTACATGGAAGAGTGCCACTTAATTACGTGGGATTTTTAATTCACTGAAAGTCCCTGAAGAAGGCAGAGTTCTGAACACTGCAGAATCCTTCTTGCCATGCAGTGTCTGAGATTTGAGAGTAATGGAGGAGCTGTATCTGTCCTGTTGATGACCAGATCCCTTCCTTAGAGTTACTAGTCTCTGTCTTTAAAAGGCACCCAACCTGTTCCTTTTTTTTAATTTTTAATTTTTTTTTTAGGAGCCAGAAGGAAGTTGAAACCAGAGTTTACCTCCCAAGTTAACTGAATGTCATCACATCTTTAGTGTTAGAATCTTTTTTTACAGTTAATGATCGGGTAGTGTTTTAAATGTTGTGTTAAGTGTTTCACAGTTTACAAAGGAAGATTTTTTTCTTTTTAGTTTAAAAACAAGAAATTACACCCCCAAATCAAAAACTGAGTAGATTGCCAGCTAAGCCATACAGTTGTGTAACTAATGCATTTGCAGGCTTTTACTTCAGTTACAAAACCACTTGGAAATGCATTATTTTTCTCCTTTTGGTTGCAGAGACAATGGACCCCAGATAGCTTATGTGCGTGATTTCAAGGCCAAGGTCCATTATTTCAGATTCTGGTGTCAGGTATGGATTCATCTATTGGCAATATTTCCTTGCACTTCTGGTTTTGCTTACATGCTTCTAATGCCTTTTTCAGCGCCTTGCAATAAAGGGAATCAAGCTACTTTAAGGTTAAAGGTGGGTTAAATTAAGATGGAGTAAATGCAGTAATTGTATCATCTCATGTAAGCTTTAAGATGGTATAACTTTTGGCTTTAAAACATTTTAGAGTAAAGGAAAACATGTATTTCCCTGCTTCTTTTGAAGTGGTGGTTTTCTGAATACTGTTTTCTTGCTATTTTTAATACAAGAATATATAGAGGCACAGTACTTCTAAAGTTAATGCTTTCTGTAGGTTGCTTCCTATAGGACCATTTCTACTTTATTTATATATATATATAAATATATATACATACCCACTTCGGGCAGAAAATGCAGGGCATTTGAAACACAACAGACATATCTAAGCACTGAGGGATATGCTGTGGTGCACATTAGGTTGCTCTAACATATTATCAAATTACAGCGTGTCAGTCTTGGTCCTCTAAGCTCCTTCTATCAAGAGATGTTTAAGGAAAAAGTATTTGGTTTAAATGTTCCAGTTTTCAAGAGTCACTGAATTATCCCTTGAAAATAGTGGAGAGACTAGCCTCGTTTTTCACTTGGAATTTTGTGCAGTACAGCCTGAATGTTCTAAATTTTTTACTAAATTAATAGAATCACAGAATGGTTTGTGTTAGAAGGCAGTTTAAAGATCATGTCATTCCAACTCCCTGACGTGGGCAGGGACACCTTCCACTATCCCAGGGTGCCCCAAGCTCTGTCCAAACTGACCTTGGGCACTTCCAGAGATCCAGGGGCAGCCACAGCTGCTCTGGGCAATCTGTGCCAGGGCCTCAGCACCCTCACAGGTGTTTGGAATTCCTTCCCAATACCTCACCTAATCTTTAATGGCAGTGGGAAGCAATTCACTGTGTCCTGTCACTCCAGGCCCTTGTCAATAGTCTCTCTCCTTCTTTCTTGTTGATCCCTTCCAGGTATTGGAAGGCCACAGTTAGGTCACCCTGAAGCTTCTCCAGGCTGAGCAATCCCAATTCTTTCCACCTTTTCTCATAGGAGAGGTGTGTCTCATGTGTCTTATCAATTCTGGGATAGAAAGCCTTACTCTGTTGGAATATGTTATGAATCTTCATGTTTTCCAGTATCTTGTAGGAGTGCAATATTTAACCTTTTCTGAGCAGCATCTGGAGGTGTGTTCATGTCACTGTAGATAGCAATATTGGAACCGATCTATTCTTGGATTAAATTGCAATTCAGATAGCTTGATTGCTAGGTTTGTTTTCTATCAATTCAGCTGTACCTTTTAATATATACTACAGATAGCAATCCAAACTTAGTAGTGGAAACCTTAAGTGATTGTACCCGTCACCTCTAAAAAATTTCCTTTCAGCAACTGGCAATGCCACAGCACATAAAGATCACAGTGAGCAGGAAAACATTATTTGAGGACTCATTTCAGCAGGTATTGTATTAAAACATGGGAGTAATGGGCATGAAAATTGGAGTTATTAAATTTATTCTCACATGTCATTTTTGAGCCTTTGATATCTTGCTATTGTTGCTTTAAGTCAGACTAACAAAAAAGTACTAGTTTAATGGCTAGGCTGCATTTGCACTTACAAGATCATACTAAAATATGAAGTTCTGGCACTGATTTATCTGATGAAGGGGAGGGGTTTTTTTCCTCAGAATGATTTAAAATTTGAGTTAATTTGAGGGGAGTTCTGGGGCAGAGCAGCACCCCGTTCTCAGGATGTTTTTGTGTTGTGCTTATGTTTGTTGGTGCATTTTTCCTCAGTATGTTGTACTGGCATGGGCTATATACAAAAAGTCTTTCAAGTTAATCTTAGTCTGGTCATCTTGAAATGAGTGATTTTTTTAAAAGCAAAAATTATTAATCCTATTTGCATTATTAGGAGTGAAATTCTTATTAATCTCTGTAGATCTAAGATTTAAATTTTTAGGTTTTGTTAAGGTCTGTAGACCCTGATTAAAATTTTTCCAGATCATTAAATGCTCTAGTGCTTGTTAGAAAATAGTAATTCTAACCAGTGCTTATAGCTGTTTTCTTAAAGAATTGATTGTTTTTCTTTCACTAAGATAATGAGCTTCAGCCCTCAGGATCTCCGGAGACGTTTGTGGGTTATTTTCCCTGGTGAAGAAGGTTTAGATTATGGAGGTGTGGCAAGGTAAACTACGCTGAAATAGCAGATAATAACTTGTTCAGCAAGTGGTGGTGTGAACACTTCCCCAAAGTAGATACTTAAACTGCAGTGCTTTCACAATAGGAGTGAAGTTTATTCCTTATCTTGGAACATCCGAGAAAGGCAGTTCTGCAAGATGTTTGCATGTCTTAAAACTGTATAAAATGATTTTTAGTTTGCATTAGGAATGACTTTAATCATCTCCACGATTAAAGAGATGCAGTTTACCGAAGTAAAGTAAGCCTTTGACCCAATTGTAAATATCAGAGTAGAGTTTATTGAAAAAGTGAACAGAAATCTACATTTAAATCCAAAGTCTTGACTGGAATGTAACTGAAGTGCATATGTTAATTGGCATTCCTCAACCCCAGATGTTTAGATCAGTGGTACAATTGTAATGTGCTCATTTAGATAAGAGTAGATTTTATCCAAGACACTGAGAGTTGGGTGTCATTGCAATTTTGCATTTTAATTTATAATTTGCTGTAGTTTCCCTTCGGTGTCTATGCGGGCCGGCTGCTCTCTGGGGAAGGAGGCAGACTGTGCCAACAAGGGCCTGAGTCAGCATGAGTTAGCTGTGGTAATTTCTGCTGTGATTTATTTTGAAATGTGTTTTTATTGTGTGATTTCAGGGAGTGGTTCTTTCTATTGTCACATGAAGTCTTGAACCCCATGTATTGCCTGTTTGAATACGCAGGGAAAGATAACTACTGCTTACAGATAAACCCAGCCTCTTACATCAACCCAGACCACCTGAAATACTTCAGATTCATCGGGAGGTTCATTGCCATGGTAAGTCCTAAAGCAGGAAGCAGGTCTGTCCTGTAATTTTCCTGTAAATAAATATCGTGCCATCAGATGAATAATTAAAAAACCCACTTTTGAATTGACAAAGTGAGGTGTTTTGGCTATAACATCTGTTGGTGTAAGCTACTTGGCATTCATGATACTCAGGTTGGTTTAATTCTTTGACTGTCAGATTTCATGGGCATGGAGAACAGAATGTTGTCATATTAAGTACTGAAGCATCCTTTGCATTATTTTGTCTGTTTTTGTGTTCCTCAGGCTTTGTTCCATGGGAAGTTCATTGACACTGGTTTCTCTCTGCCATTCTATAAACGTATCCTAAACAAGGCAGTAGGACTCAAGGATTTAGAATCTGTTGACCCAGAGTTTTACAACTCTCTCATCTGGGTGAAGTGAGTTTGACTTCATTTTGTTCTTGAAATAGCAATACAATGTTTTTGATTTTCACTTCTGCCTGGAAGTAGGTGTAAATCTATTGCCAACAACCCCACAGAATAATACAATCTAATATTGCAGAGCAGTGTGAAATTTTTACTTTGACTTTAGATACACAAAGAATGATTTGTTAATGCAGAGCCTTTCTGATTCATTGAATATTCTGTGCAGCATCTTCTGTTGTGTTTGTTGACTGTAACTAATTCTAGTTAGACATTCAGATGTGGCAGTCTAGAACATGGTTACAAATAAAATGACTTGAGTAAATTCAACTGAGACTTCCGAGATAATGGGTTTCTGCTGATTTCTTTTAACCAGTTTAATATTTCTCTAGTATCTGATTTAGTTAGAAAACAAAATTTTTAGTGCTACAATCACACAAAGTTAACTAATGTAGTTTATTACTTACTACCACATAATTCTTCTGTTAGTCACACTTGCAATTTGACTGCAAGGTTGGTATTGAAGATTTAATGCCTTAAAGAAGTTCTAGCTGTTCTGGTATTTTTGCCCCAAGCTTAATGATTCCAGACCATTCCTACCTGCAGCCTTCCACCTCTGCATGATCAGGCACCTCTCTGTCCGTGCTCTTGTGGAGTCTTTCTCTTCCTGGAGGATTTCGCAAATTCCTTTCCAGAGACTAGCAAGTAAAAAGGCCACAGTTATTTTGGAATTATGTATATACAGATATTTTAAGAAATTATTTTTAGAAACCCCTTCAATCTAAAGCATTGTAATTCTATACTGATTTTGTCACTGGAGGATGCCACATGTTTTAGTCTATGGTTAATATGCCCCATTTGTTTCAGTAACACATCTTTTTTTCTTTCAGTTAAAATGTTAAATATATTAGAAGAAGAAGAAAAACAAACTGAGTAATTTTTTTCTTCAGCTATAATAAAAACAATTTTGCAGAAAAACTAGTCTGTCTTGCGATTAGAGACAAAACATTTGACTGAAGAATCAAGTTAAGAATAGTTTTAAATATGCTTGGAAAACTTCATAGAAGGTGTGAAAATAGATTGGGTTTTAAAATGAAAAACTAAATATAAAAGCCAGGTTTTTCATCTCCTGTAGTGGTGATTCTTGGAAGGTTTAACTTAAATACTGAGGAGCAGCGAAAGCAGCATATGAAATGTTTTAGAATTTAAATAGGAATTGTGTTTGGTTTTCAGAGTAGTATGTTCTGCGCTCCAGGATGTGCTGCTAATGTGCCTTCACTTTAATTCAAAGCAATTTCTGTAGTGATAGAAATCCTCTAAGCTGAAGTCAGAAAAGGCTTTGCCCCTTTGAAAAAACACTTAATGTGAAAATAAGAGAAAAGGCTTCAGAACTCCGAGGACTGTAGAGTCTTTTCAATCCAGACCCAAACCTCAGTGTAGCTGAGCCTGCTTGTCTCTAGTGCTGCTGGAGGTATCCCTGAGGAAAGGACTGCGCATTTGCAGGGGAGAAGAGACATGTCTGTCAGGACAGACACAATTTTGCTCCTTACAGGCAAATTTTATAACTTTGCAGCAAGTATTCCTTGGCACTTGTATCAGGGGGCTGTTTTTCTCATTCCCACAAGTTTGAGGATTTCACAGGTTGACTGAGATTGGAGGGGGAGTTTGAGGTCATCTGCCAAACCTCTGTGCCCAAACTGAGCTGGAGCATATAGCTTTTGTTTTAAAAGGGATGGATGATGAAATAAAATCAGCCCTTCATCTGAAACCTTCCCTCCTCATGCAAGGTTTCATGCAGTACCATGTGTTTTGGAAAGATGAAGTTCAGAAGTGCAGTTGTCATGGGGCTCAATAAACCATATCCATGTTTTCAAGACTGACATTGTTGTGTTATGGGTCAGGATAAATATCTGGATTTTGCACTTTATTTTGGAGGAAAATTATTACCAAAACCTCTGTATATACAGGCAGTTCTCCACTTTGGAAAAGCATAAAACAATATATAAACTGCAGGACTTCTTCCAAGGCTATAATTACTGTGTAAGGAACATTTCCTTATCCTGACTATTTAGCTCCAAACCCTCTACCTTAAGGTTCTTCATACTCATCTTCTCTACAATGTGCAAGTTCTAAACACAGTTATTTAAAACTATATTTTTTTCCTTCCAGAGAGAATGATATTGAAGAATGTGGCTTGGAAATGTTTTTTTCTGTTGATAAAGAAATACTAGGTGAAATCAAAAGCCATGATTTGAAGCCAAATGGTAGCAACATTTTGGTCACAGAAGAAAATAAAGAAGACTACATCAGGTGAAAATAAGTGAAGATTTTAAATCATTGTCATTTTATTTCTTGAGTCCTAGCAACAAAAGATTGTCTGTGTCATTTAAAGCATTGATGAATAATTGCTGATGCTGGCAACAAGTGGCAAGTGTTTGGATCTCATAATTGAAGAAGGAATATTGATTGAAATAAGTTTCTAAAATCCAGTTTTCCTAAAGATCATGGTTAGAAGAAAGTCCACCTTTTTTTCTAGAGTTATCTCAGTTTAGCAGAATATCATGATGGAAATTGTGACTGTTACGTATGTCATGAAATGTTCCATATGTTTATAATAATTATATTGCTTCATACCCTCCTGGTTCATTTGAGGTTTTGAGGTGTTGTTTTTTGTTGGGTGTTTTTTGAGATATTTTTGGATGGTTTTGTGAAGGTTCTTATTTTTCAAAGATACTGTTAATTCTTTTCAAAGAATTCTGTTAGTTTTGTCTGAACTGGTCTTGTAGTTGTGCTATAAATGATGTCATCGATTATAATGTCATAAATTAAGGACCATATTTGCAGCACCAAAATACTTTAAAGCAGTAGATAGGGAGTGAAGGAGCCTAAGAGTAATTAAGGAATAAAAATTTGAGCAGTGACCTGCTTTGTCCTGAAATATCCCCTTCTTTGTCAGTGTCTAGCTGTAAAGCAGCTCTGATTTAAGGTGTGAACTTCAACATAAAAGCTTGGAGGATGTGCTTGCCAAAATAAAGTCATTATATATTGCAGGCATAAACTAAACTGAATCACAGAGAATTTTCCTCTTTGTTATGATGTGTTCTGTGAAGGCTTTTTCCATGGGCAGGGGGAGGGAGTCGGAGTGGGCTCTCTTCTCATCACATGAGAAGTCTGCAGACTTCAGTGATTCACAAAAGAGCTAATGTTTGCACAAGCAACATACTGGCATTTGGCAGGAGGAGAGGATCTGCAGAAAATAATTCTTCTCTAGTTCCTAGGAACCCAGAGAGAGCTTGGATTTCAGTTTCATTGAGATTCTTTTGTATTATTGCAAGTCCCACTTTAAGTGCCCCAAGTTTCTAGGACTGAAATGAGAAATAGCCACCTCTCCTTTAGACGCCGGTGCTCCTGACAGGTTAGGCTTGAATTCAGCATAATGTCTGCTTCTCCCTGGGTTCAGGTTCTCCGGGTCTCCTGCCTGCTTTTCACCCTTATATTAATGGAGAGTGGAGTTTCTGCCACAGAGCAAAGTTTCATGATTAACAGAAACAAATATGGAACTTTCCAAATGGACAATAGTCACTGCTTGGTAAGCTGGCAGTCCTGCTGCTCTTCACCAGTACAACCTGACTTATTTTTTTACCTTGTCATGGATAACAACTGAGATTTCTGGGGAGAATATCAGACAAAATCTTCAAATACCTCAGGACTCCTGTGCTCTCATTTATGTAATCAGTGAAGAGATGCTGCCTCTGAGTCCAAAATACTTCTGTTGCAGAACAGTTGAATGCTTAGGGTAATTTAGAGAGAAATAGAAATCATTTGCACAGAGTAAAGCCTGCTGATAAAGTTATTTACAGCTATATCGCCAGAACTTTCCAGACTTGCCATGGGTTTTTTTAACTTATCTTAACAGTTCACCTCAAACTAGGCAAAGATGTGGACTTGGGTTAGCATGGGCCATTTAAGTGATCTTTGTGTGTTTTCTTTTCCAGGCTAGTAGCAGAATGGAGACTGTCCCGAGGTGTTGAGGAGCAGACACAGGCTTTCTTCGAAGGCTTCAATGAAATTTTGCCACAACAGTATTTGCAGTATTTTGATGCAAAGGAACTGGAGGTAAAGGATTGCTTGCCTATTGCTGGATCCAGATTATTACACATAAAATGCTTAAACTCCAGGCAGTACATTTGAAGAGCAGAAATCACTGAGGCTGAGAACTGTTTTATAGGAAATATGGGGGGAAACTTAATGGAATAGTATTAGATTAGAGTAATCTCACACTGATGAGGCGCACCGGATTATAAGGCGCACTTCTGAGTGGCCGGTGCGTCCTCGTAATTTGTCCATATATGAAGGCGCACGGGCCTCTAAGGCGCAGCGAGGATCCTCACACAACAAAGTAACAAATTGGTAACAATGATCGTGTGGCTGGGCACGGGGCAGCCGCGGGCTCGGGGCTGCCCCCGCCCCCATGGCTGTTGGCTGCACCTGCTGGCTCTCGCCTCGGCTTGGCCCGGCTCGCACTTCCGGGTTGACAATTTTTCAAACTTTGTTCATAAATAAGGCGCACCGGGTGACAAGGCGCACTTCTGGGTTTGGATTGAAACTTTAGTCAAAAAGGTGCACCTTATACGCTGAAATTACTGTAACGTGTTTTCCCTAACTTCCTTCTTTGCAGCCAACTTAATGTTTCTACAGGCCATGATTCTGTCAGCAGACATTTTTTACTATGTTTTTGCAATTCTTTGATTTGCCTCTGTATTCAAAAACTGAGTACAGTAATTTCACGTGTATAAGGCGCACCTTTTTGACTGAAGTTTTGATCCAAACCCAGGAGTGCGCCTTATAGGCCAGTGCACCTTATATGTGGACAGAAACGGAAAGTTGCCAACCTGGAAGTGCAAGCTGGCAGCAGCCCTGAGCTGAACCCGCACTGCCCCAAGTGGGGCTGGGGGTGGTGCCAGGGGGCCGCTGCCTATAAAGGCTAGGCTGTTCTGTGAAAACTGGAAATTGAGCACCTGACAGTATTCTGTTACTAATTTGTTACTTTGCACACAGATTCTCGCTTTATTTAAAAAAAAAAAAAGTGTGGCTTATAGGCTGGTGCACCTTATATATGGCAAATTATGGCAACTTGCTGGCAACCCGGAAGTGTGCCTTACACCCTGGTGTGCCTTATAAGTGTGAAATTACTGTAACTTGACAGCGTGAGAGATAAAATTAGATATGCAATGGATGGTTGCCTGTAGATTGGGCCAAGTTCTTGGTTTGGGAGCATCTGTTCCGTTTGAAAAGTAAAGCCATTGAAACAAAACCTTTTATCCCTTGTGAAGAATTGTATGGCTGGGCAAAGATAAACTAGCTTGAATGTCTGCATAGAATCCCAGAATGGTTTGGGTTGGGACATTAAATAATCTTGTTCCATCACCAGTCTTTGTTTATAGAAATTTTTGATTAAGCTTAAAATTAAAACCAAGTGCACTGTTATTGCAGGTGCTGCAAAGTAGGGATTTAGTTGTTCTTTCTTGCTGTATGCGAGGTCACAGAAGAAAAGTGCAAATTTATATTCCTCTGCTTATTTTCCTTTTTCTGCCCCAAAGGTGCTTCTCTGTGGAATGCAAGAAATCGACCTGAATGACTGGCAGAGACACACCATCTACAGGCATTACACCAGGACCAGCAGGCAGATCGTGTGGTTCTGGCAGGTGTGCAGATTTTGCTTTATTCTCAGACCAGCAGAAGTTACTGAGTACAACTCAGTGAGCAGTGGTCAGAACACTGAGCATACCTGCAGAGTGCAGGTAGAAACTGTTACTGCTAACCCAGCTGTTCTAAACAGCCACTGCTGTTCATCTGGGGATGCTGATGATGTGAAAATCTGAAGATTGAATTTATCCCTAAATGTTTATTTCAATTCCTGTTTTCAGTTTGTGAAAGAAATAGATAATGAGAAGAGGATGAGACTCTTGCAATTTGTGACTGGAACATGCAGATTGCCAGTGGGAGGGTTTGCTGACCTCATGGGTATGTATTAATAAATAACCCTTCTAATGCAGGAGATACTCCTAAAAAAACCCCAAATTATATATTTATGGCATTTAAAATTAATTTTAGATTAAATGCTGTTTTGTAAGCCATGCATATACTTGAGCTATGATGGAAAAAAGATGGAAGGAATGTTTACACCTATTTATTGTGCTTTAAAATCACTTCAAATTGATGCATTTCTTCACATGCATACTCTGATCCAGACAGAGCTGCATAGTGAGACAAATGTCCATTCTCTGTGGAGATAAGGATAATTCTGTGTTTATTTAAGCCTTGCATGCTTCGGGTGTGTTTTATAGGGATACAAAGGTAGCCTTGTCTATTGGAATTTGTTACAGGGAGCAATGGACCTCAAAAATTCTGTATCGAGAAAGTTGGAAAGGAAAATTGGTTACCCAGAAGTCATACCTGGTGAGTACATAACAAATCAGAATATTGCTATTGCTCTGCTTTTGGTGACCAATCTGCTTTGGCATTTTAGTAAATGGATAATAAGCTGAAGTGGTTGAGACTCTGTGAAAGCAAACACAAATTACACCAATGAAGTATGTTGTTGAATGATAGCTGAACTTCTAAAAATCTCTTGTGGCATGGAATAGATTCCATTGTGAATTCCCTGTGTAATGTATTACTGAACAATTAATAGTACTGTCTTAACAAGGTTGGGATTATCTTTTATCACTGGGTTCCTTAGTAAAACATTCACACATTTCCAGACAAAAGGTCACTGCTGCTCTTTTCTTCAGGTGTTAGTGGTAGGCAAAACCACACAAATTGAAAACTTCGTATCTGAATGATGACTCTAATGAGCCACCTATAGGTTGGTTTTCCTCCAACTAGGAAAAGTTAATGAAAACTGTCACTGTATGACCACTTGAATCCTAACCTCTGCCCTCAGAAATACATACATTTATATCAAAAGTCAGTTTTCCTGGGGATATAAATCCCAGTATTCATCTCCACAGCAAAAATTCCAATCACCCATATTCATAATGGATTTTTTTGTTTCTATTTAAATTCTTGATCAGTACTTTTTTTTTCATTTTTCAGTTTCAATCGCTTAGACCTTCCACCATATAAGAATTATGAGCAGTTGAAGGAAAAGCTGTTATTTGCAATTGAAGAAACAGAAGGATTTGGGCAAGAGTAGCTGAAATTTGCACCTTGAAGAAAGTGAACCCAACATGATGTATGTGCTTCACTTCTTCTGCTTGTTGCACACTTTGTTGTAAAGTAGACATGACTTCAATTTATTTAACAGTACTAATGTGTAAATAAATGGATGTTATCCTGAGGTTATTCACATTTACTCTGGATTTCTACTGAGCACTTTCAGAAATCAAATGCGCAATCAGATATGGCTACAAGTGACTAATGACTGAAGTAGAGGTTTAATACAGCTTTGGGCTCTGCTTTGTTTTACCATTCATTAATTAGAATGTGTCCTTAATGACTGACATATTTTTAACAGTTTTGTCTTTCCTTTTTTAGTAGCATTTTTGCTACTGATGCACTGGGAAGTTCATTGGTAGCTGCAATGCTGCAGCAGCATCCTGAGCCTCTCAACAGCAGTGTCAGATCCAGCCTGGCTCCACCTCTGTGCTGTGAGCAGCTCCATTCCTTAAGCTCCTTTTTCTAACTCAAGTGTGGCCAGACTGTTTTTCCTTGCCTGGAGTCTGCTCACATGCCAGCTGGACTGAAGCTGCTGCTAAGGGGATGTCAAACTGTGACACAAATCCAGGGCATAGATTCACTTTGGTTTATCCCAGTCCTGCTCCTGTCAGCAAAAGACACCTGCCCGAAGTTGTTGGAACACTGCTCTGTGCCCTCTGAAGGATTCTGAGCTTTTGCTGTGTAACATGTTTTAACTTTGAAATCAATATTAACACTGTGGTACTTCACTTGTTTTGCAAAAGACAAGTCCAGCTGGGATTGCACTGAGGTTCCTGTTTGCAGGCTGTTTGTCAGCAGTGTTACTGAACATTACCCTTGGTGTTTTCCCTACATGTTGCAGTCAGTTTGCTCCAAAGAGTTGGTTTGGCTCTCAGGAACAGACACAAAACCAACTGGATTCAGGAAATGATCCTACTTACCATTTCTGCAAATGAACTGATGTGTGAGACTGGCTGAGGCCAAGAGGATTAGAAAGTTCAGACATGGATTACAGGTTTTTGGGAAGCTGGAGCATCAGTAAATAGTCCTACAAAGTTTGAAACTAAAGTTTTTGGGAAGATTTCTAAGCTAATTCACCCTAAGCTGCTTACAGCTAGTAACTTTTGTAGCAAGTTCCTGTTGAATTAACATCTTTTATTTCCTTTTAGAATCTGTTAATTCTTCTCCAGTTTACAATAACATTTTACATTTTATTGCTCCTTTAGACTGAATGCACTTTTTGGGTCTGGTCAGCCCTTTCCCTTCCCCTGAAGGGAGGAAGTCAGACACCAGTGAAATGAGCTGTAGCTGCAACGAGAGACATGACACTTGAAATAACATGTAGCACGTATTAAAGCAAACCTGCAGCTCAGAGCACTGGGGCAGGAGCTGCATTTTAGACATTTTCTAATGACAGAGCTGAAACAGGATGGTGGGAACGTGTAAAACTTAATGTTTAGTCTGGAAAAGCGTGTTTCTTGCTGTCTCGTCCATCTGAACTGCAAGAGGAAAAACTGATTCAGGCCTAAAAAGAACCAAGACACTACAGGTTTTAACTGACTTTCACAAGTGTGTCAGGGCTCAGTGATAAATGCTTTGGGAAGGCAGGAGGGTAGGACTTGTCCAGCTTAATGAAAGGAAGGCCTGGGGAGAGGTGCTGATGATACAGAAATGCCCGTCATTTAGTTTCATGGATGGAGAGAATTGCCAACTTCCACAACATTTGGATCTATCACAGTATACAGCTCATGAGGAAGAAAAAAGCCTTATATATATTTTCTGTTTATATTAATTCTTACAATGAAATGTAGTTATCTAACATATTTACAAGAGAGATTAAATTAAGCAAGATAATGCAAGGTTAAGCTATGAAAAATAGTCTGTGTTCTGTTTGCTTTATGATTCATGTAGGGAACCTAGAACTATTGTTCATGTATAAATATCACCCAAAAGGCTGTCGGCCCTATATTTTTAAAATAAAGAATAGTTATAATTGAAATAGCCTTAGCCCTAGTTCTATAGGGTTTGGCTGTTGAATATTTTTATGGTTGAAATGTTTAGTTCAGGAAAAACATACCTGCTTGTATATATTTTTGATGTCCAGGATTCCACTTATTCCATTGTTTCGTTAATTTAAATGGCATGTTTATATGTCTTTTCTGCTGTACCAGGATGGGAGAAAGGGGGCTGGATATCCCAAACACCAGATATAATTTTAAAATATTCCAAATATTGAATTCATTTAGAGGGAAGAATAATCAGTGAAACATCAGATTTGGCCAAATATAAAAAGTTGAAAGCAACTTTAGAATGTTACATTGATGATATTTCTGAAGGCATAAGTTCACATTGCTTAGGCATTTGACTTGTGAATACTAACTAATCTGTTAAATTTTTACAGCGTGTTGTGTAGAGGTTCAAAGGAATTATACAAGCCACTGGTGCACTTTTCAGTTCTTTCTGGGGATCTGGTGAAGCAATACAGGGATGAGCTCAGAGCAGCTGTGCCCCCAGATAACAGGTTTTCATGGGTTGGATGTACAAGTAAGATTTTCAGCAGAGATTAATTAATTTGTCTCCCACTGCTTCAACTGTTTTAGCAACCTGAGCTGCATAAATTTATAGTATGTTACAAATGTACATTCATATGCAACTGTCATTTGATCCTAATTGCCAAGTATTAAAAGAAATTTTATTTAGAATTTCACTCATGAGATTGACATGAGAAAATGAAATATTGAGAATTAACAAAGCCTTATTGTTATGAGTAGCTCAGGAACTGTTCATTTACTAATGACATGCATAGTAAATACATCATGTCTTTATTACATCTAGTATGGAAGTTTTTTTAATCCAGTTGCTTTTGTTTAAAAAAAAAAAACCAAACGTTTTTTATTATTCTAAGAAAAATAAAAAATTGTTCTGAGAGCTGTTTTTTTGGATTTTTTTTTAAATTTTACTTTATTTACATGCTGCACTGGATCTGTAATCTCAACTCTTATATTGGTATCTCCAGCCCCCTTTTTTGTGGTGTCTTTTACTTTTCTCCAAGAATCACTGTTTGTGTATATGTGCTCTAGTGAACTCGTGTAGAAACTGGGATCAGCAGCACTGGATTGTAAAATACTGTACTGAAATTCATTGTTGATATTTCCTTGCATTGTAATTTCAAATACTCAGGTAACTGTAACAGTATCTCAGTAAGTCAAATACTTTTATAAAACTACTTAAAGAGCTGGTGTTGTGGTCCTTATTCCTTATGTGTGACAGAATATCCAGGTGAAAATGAATTGTCTCTGTGTGTGTTCTTGGGGGCAAGGGTCAGGCTTCCTGGATTTGTCCTTCCACTAGGATTCTTTAGGAATAGTTCTTTCCCAAGACTTTGTCCAACCTTATTGATTGTATTGAACAGGAGATTTTTAGACACAATTTGTGGAATTTTAGGCTTGTGGATGTTGACCTGAGGAGCCAGTGAAGGCTGAGGTTTCTGAAGCCTGAGGGAGAGGGGATAGAGAGAGGTTCTGCAGGAGCCACAGCTGTAATATCTCATTGTAGCACTGTTGCAGTGCTGCACCAACAGTGAGGAATGAACACTGCAGGTGGTTTGGATTGACAGAATGCCACAAAGGAGGAGGGGGAAAGAAAAGCTCCAGTGAAACCAACCAGCCTTTTACTGTCCCTGACCCTCCTTGAAAGGGTAGGTGGCATTTAGTCTTCCTGTCATCAGAACCTCTCCTGACAGCCACAAGCTTTCCCAGATAATTGAGATGGGCTTTTGCAGTGAGGTTCCAGTTCCCTCAGTGTTCACAGGGATGTCCTGTCAGGTCTTAGGTCATAGGTTGGACTTGATCTCAAAGGTCTCTTCCAACCTAGTTAATTTTGTGATCCTGTCTCAGGGACCTGATTCTGTCCAGTTTGGTTAAACAGTCCCTAAAGTGGTTATCCTTCCCTGAAGGTGACATTCCCTTCTGCAGACCTTCCCACTGTGTTCTTCTTGTGCTGACTTTCCCAGGTGTTCCCAAAGGCTCACTTAACACAATTTTGTCAGAGACCGCAAATCCCAAGGATGGTTTCCTGTGCCAGGCAAGTACGTGCAATGACAGCTGCCTTAGCGTGGAGATACTTCCTCCAAGCTTAAAAGCATCCTAATAAGTAGCGTAAACCCAAAATTTGAAAGGTGCTTTGGGCAGCTTTATTGTGAATACAGATAAAATGATATTTCACATACATATGAAGTTTATTTTAAAAAGGCGAAAATTGATCACAATGCAATGTATGATAAATATAAATCTCAATTGCATTATTTTTTCCTGTTTGCTTTGATGATGAGGGTGCTAATGTCAGCACTAGCCCTTGGTGGGGGTGTGGAAGGTTTTGTTCAGGCAGGACAGTAACAGTTGTTTAAACAAACCCATGTTTGGTTTGGGTGCCTGATGGCAGCTGTGCACTGCTTATTATTGCCCAAATTATCTACCACATCCTTACTCTTGCCCTCATCTTAGCATCACAAGACTAGAAGTTAAATCAATCTATGGCAAAATTACTTCCTATAGCCAAGCTGTAAAACTTGCTGCTGGACTGGTAAGAGAGATTAGAATTTAACTGAATTAGGTTGCAGAGTTGTAAATAGCCACTAGAAGAGGAATCACCTCTTGGATCCTAAACAAGGATTTTTTTCCTGATTTCTGGCAATGCGTGTCAGCCCAGCAGTACACAAATGACAGGACTTACTGGAGAAATCTTGTTTTCTCTAAGGAGAATGCAGACTCTGGCAAATTGGAGAAGCCAATGTGCTTACCTGCTGTGTCAAATCCTGGCTTTCAGAGGGGTAAAAAAAAAAAAATCTAAAACCACTTTGTGAGGACATGTTTTACATTTCACCTAACAGCAGCTCTCTGTGACTCCTCTGGGAGCTCAGTGTGAGTCCGCTGTCTGTTTGCTGATTCTAGGGTTGTGGTCCCAAAATAAGGAGCATTCAAACTGATAGGGAGTAGGTTTAGATTAGATTTTTGGAAGAAATTCTTCCCTGTA
Organism: Sialia sialis; assembly: GCA_009812075.1. Classification (NCBI taxonomy): domain Eukaryota; kingdom Metazoa; phylum Chordata; class Aves; order Passeriformes; family Turdidae; genus Sialia; species Sialia sialis. The sequence goes on along the minus strand of VRYO01000192.1, from coordinate 234,813 downwards.
AGGATTGTGAGGCTCTGACACAAATTGCTTGGAGAAGCTGTGGCTGCCCCTGGATCCCTGAAAGTGTCCAAGGCCAGCCTGGCCAGGGCTTGGAGCAACCTGGAATAGTAGAAGGTGTCCCTGTCCCTGGCAGGGCGTGGCATGAGATGGCCTTTAAAGGACCCTTCCCACCGAAACCATTCTGGGACTCCGTTTCACTTCTAGCAGAGCCTGAGCTCCGAGGGGAAGTCACAACTGCTGCTGTTGTGTGTGTAGAATAGAGCTGGGGTAAAGTGGGGTGCAGTTCTTCAGTGTGTTGTTTTGTTTTGCCATCAGACTGCATCATCCCCAGTCCTTCCCCAAAGGGCGCTGAGAGCTCTTCTTTTCTCACTGGCAGGGGCAGCACACATCTTCACTCTCAGGACACGGATCCCCAGGGCTGTGGCAGGGAGGTCCCAGGGCTTTAGGGTGCACGATGCCTTGGAGTGGTTCTTCCCCAGTGCCGGGGGCTCTGGCAGCAGCTGAGAGGACGTGGCTATTTGGGGGGGAAAAGAATTCCCCACGTGGAGTTCTTTTCATGGAGTATCACGGAATCACAGAATGGTTTGGGTGGGAAGGGACCCTTTAAGGGCATCTCATTTCACCCCCTGCCATGGCAGGGACACCTCCCTCTCTCCCAGGCTGCTCCAAGCCCCGCTGTCCAACCTGGCCTTGGACACTTCCAGGGATGGGGCAGCCACAGCGGTACTGGGCACCCTGTGCCAGGGCCTCAGCACCCTCACTCACACGGAAGGATTCCTTCCTAATCTAAATTTCCTCTCTTTCAATCCCCGCTTGTCCTGTCACTCCAGGCACTTGTAAACAGACTCGTCCCACCGTTCCTGTAATTCCCTTTCGAGGTACCAGAAGGCTGGAGTTTCACGCGGATGTTCCCGGGCGCTGGCGGGAGCTTTGCGCAGGCTCCGGGAGGTTGGAGGCTTCGGGGCGGTGTCTCCGGGCCGGGCCCGCCCTGCGCTCCAAGCGCTTCCGGGGCAGCGCCGGGGCTCAGACGGGCGCAGGCGGCGGCTCCATCATGGTGGGTGAGGCCGGGCCGGAGTTCGGGTGGGGCCTCTGTGCCGCCCTCGGGGTCTCCTGCGGCTGGTGCCGTCCCGGTTCCCCTCAGGCACAGGGCCTGGGTGAAGGGGAGACGCCGCGGGGGCTGGGAGCGCCCGGCCCGGTTCCGTTCGCGTTGGGTTGTGTGTCGGCCTCTGTGTCAGGCCCCCGGGTGGAGTCGTGCTTGTGCGGGGCGGCCCCGGGGGAGCTGCCGGTCCCAGCGCTGCTCCCTTGGGGCTTCAGTGGCTCTGCCCGCCCCGAATCACTGCGGGTAGAGGCCGAACCTTCACCCGATCCAGCGCAGCCTTGTGCTGGGGAAACGCGCAGAGCGAAACCTGCCTAAAGCTGGAAGCATTCGAGAAGAAGAGACTGGTTTTGGATATTTAGTAACCGGGGCCGAATTCTGTTGTGATTGTATTGGAGGTTTCTCCCTGCTCAGATGTGTTGCATGTTGATGAAACTGGGGATCAAAATGTATGTTAAAATGTGTAAAGAAATAAATGCTGACCGAAGTTGCAGAGGGAAAATTGAAATTATCTAATAAGATGTATTTTTTAGGCAAACATAGAAGTTCAGGTATTGCAGATGAAAACAGGAAGATAAAGGCTGATGTTGTACATATAGCAAAGGGTATTTAGCAGCAAAATAGTGTTGAGGGTGTGTTTATTCTCCTTTTTTGGAGTGCATCTCTCCTTCTCCATTTGCTATCTCTTGTAGTTATTCACCCGTTCATTAAAATGGGGTTAGTGTGTTTCATTAATTAAATATATATATATTTTTTTCCTCAGTACTATTTTTGTTGGTCTGGTGAGCTGCACTGGCTTGTGCAGGTGCTGGACAGCCCCAGAGTGGGAATAGGAGGAGCAGGACCTTCCCACATCAGCAACAGTAAACTGTCAGAGCAGATCACCTGCCTGTGAGTTAGATCAGCTGAAGGTGTTAGAGGAACTTAAAAATTGGTATCCTTCTTTATGGATGCTACTTTGCATCTGAAAAGGTTTGTTAAGGTCCTGTGAAGGAAAGTTTTTAATCAGGACTTAAATAGTGCTAGTTAGAAGGCAGGAAATCTGATCTTAATTTCTTAATAGATTAAAAAGTTTGCTGCTATATTTTCTCAGCATTCACCCTTCAGTTTGTTTAATTCCCCTTGCCTTCCATTTGAGAATAGTCCAGCATTCAGAAATAACCAAGAGTTTTGTTGAAAATACTTGAATTTTTCTGTGCTGGATCACACAGAAAATCTTCTGCTTCAAAAACCAGCCTGGCGGGGGTGGGGAGTGTCCCATCTTTTATGAGCCACAGGTTGTGTTACCAACAGCACCCTGAGAAAAGTGCTGGTGGTGCTGGAGCTGAGCTGATGTTGTGTTGTGCTGCATTGTGTTTGCTGCTGGACAAAGTCTCTTCCCAGGGAACAGGGCGTGTGACATGTTTGTGCCTGTTTGATGTGGGAGGAAGTGGAGAGGACTGTTCAGCCTTGGCCAAATGCCCCTTGTAGGTCTCACCTGTCCTGGTTGAGGTGATTCCTCGCTCCCTTCCTAAACCATTTCTGGGGGACTCTGCCTTGCAGGATCTGAAAGATGCTGCTTGTTTCTGTTTCCTTTAGTGGAACTAAAAAATGCCAAATACTCATCCAGCTGTGCAAATCAGCTCAGATAAGAGGGTTTCCCTCCCTGCTATAGATGCCATAATTGGTGGATGTCTTGTAGCAGGGAAGTTGTGCAGAAGGTACTGAAAGCTCCTTTGATTGTTTTTGTAGAGCAGACAAAGGACTATTGCCTTGGCCTGCATTTGCATTTTTTCTTTTTTAAATTGTAAATTATTGGCAATGGTTACAGCCTTGCAGCCATCCCAGCATGAATCAGAATTACAAACAAAAATTATTAATTCACTGGTTTTCCTTTCACTTCTCTTATTTGTAATTGCTTTTGGCATTCATTTGATAAAAGAGAAGGTCATCTTGCACCCACAATATATCTTTTTCCTACTTTTTTAATACATTCCATGTTTGTTTTCAAAGATAATTGTTTGATTGACACCTAAATTATAGCAGGCTGCAGCTTCCAGCTGCAAGCCTTCAGCGGGAGGAGGAGAGAGGGGAGTTCCAGGATGGTAATCACAAATGAGTGAAGAAGAAAGGCAGATGGAAAATAACTGGAAAGGTCATGCAGAAGAGGTGGCACCAAAGTGCAAACATTTGGCTGTGTAAACCAGTGTAGGCAGTGGCTGTTTAATCATGCCTGTGCAGCTTTGTTTTCCACTGCATTATCCCAAAGCTTTGGTGGGAGGCAAAGAGCAGCTGTAACTCTGTATTGATTTGTGTTTGTCTTGCAGGCTGAGGTGGAGGAAACACTGAAGCGAATCCAGAGCCAGAAGGGAGTGCAGGGAATCATCGTGGTTAATTCGGAAGGTGCTGTGTCAGCCACACTTTTCTGACCTATCACTTACTTCAGCCACCCACTTTGAGGGCTGCTGCTTGTACCACTTACATTTAGAGTCTGGTTTTGGAAGAGGTATTCCTGGAGCCCAAGGAGACAGACAGCAGTCAGGCTGCAAGAGAAAATTGGTTTCCAGTCTCTGCAAGCTCACTTTATTATTTTAGGAAATAAAATAATTTGCAGAAGCAACAAAATATTTGAGTTATGGTAGTGTTGGAAACTGGATTTGTGAAAACTTTAATCAGTAACACTGAGGCTCTCACAAGATGTAAATCTTGCTGCTGGGCCTGTCTAGAACACTACTGGCCTGGCAGACTCCAGTTGTTTAGCACTGTCTAGTGCTTGTGGTCTCATGTAACTCATCAGCACGTTCTCTCTTTTTGGAGTCTGAAGAGTTCAACAGAGCAACTTCTTCAGAACATTCTGAATACACAGTGAGCAGCCCAAAAATTGGATATTTCCTAGAAATAGTCTTTAGAAAAGATGTCAGTAGCTATATGTGACTGTACTGAGGATCAGATCATGCAGCTTAGCTCCTGCTCGCTGCTTTTCTATGATGGTTGAGTGGGTTGTGCTCTCTGTGCTGCAGCTGCAGTTACTCAGACACACACACCTGGTTCTGCCCTGCAGAATTTGGTACTTGGCTGCTGTGTTCTGACCCAGGAGCTGGGGTTTGACTGGCTTTTGGTGGGAAAACATATCTAATGGGTGGGTGAACAGTGTGTCTGCCCTCAAGGCTGGTTATCACTGAACGAGGGACCTCCCAAGACTGCACCACCTCTCAGGGCTGAATGTTGGAGCTTCAGTCTTGGGAGTGTGAGATACAGCAGCTGGTGTTTTCTGATCCTGGCCTGGCCTAGCTCAATACCATTTAACTGGTTTTGGGGAGCCCTTAAGTAATAAAGATGTTCCCAGTCAGGAAAAAAAACTGTAAGATTGGTATTTCCTTTCTCCTCTACTATAACTATTTTTGCTTAGTTTATTTCTATTTCTAACTCTCAAAATGCAGAAGTAAAGCACTGATGCTACTAGAGGTAAATCAATTCTCACCTACACCTGTGGTCCCACGTCATTTTTTCATATTTTATTCCTCATGTTTTCATCTTGCCTTCAAAGAGATCATTCCTAACTGCTGATGCAGTGACAACCAAGGTTGGACCTGGTGCTGCCCAGTGCAGGGTTGGTTCTGGAGGTTTGTCACTGAGCCTTGCTGTCCCTCTCCTGCAGGTATTCCCATCAAGAGCACCATAGACAACTCCACCACCATTCAGTACGCCGGCCTCATGCATAGCTTCATCATGAAGGCCAGGAGCACCGTGCGGGATATCGATCCCCAGAACGACCTCACATTCCTGCGGATCCGCTCCAAGAAAAACGAAATCATGGTTGCTCCAGGTAGGAGAGAGCAGGGTGAAAGCAGCAACCTGGGAATCCAGCAGGATTGTTTTCTCTTGGGACTGACACTGTCAGCCTGGAAGGAGTCTGCCTGCTGCTTGTGTTCACATTGGATAATCCCTTCTTTCCAAGAAGCTGTTCTACTTTCTGCAGAGTTGAAAGCTTTATCATTGAGCTAAATTTCCTTTATCGTGTTTGAATGTGGCAAATTGCTTCCCCTATTTTGTGTAGATCAAAGTAGAAAGATAATGCATGAGACAGTGCTGCACCCTCTCATGCTTTGTTTTTCAGTATAAAACCCTAGGATTTGGAAACAAATACGTTCTGAGAGCAATTTCCATTCAGAACTGTGGACTGAGTGATAAAGCAAGACTGTCCTGACTTTCTAGTTCTGGGGACAGTATTACACTGCAACTGTAATCATAAGTAATGGTATACAGCAGCACCAGCAGTAACCTTTTCAGGAAGCATCCTCAGTATTTTGTTGAATTCCAGACAGGGAAACAGTGAGATGAGTGCAGGTCCCTCACGTGGCAGGAATTCAGCCTTGTCCCTGTGTGCTCCCTGGTGGGATGGGGCTGGTGGAGAGGCCAAGCAGAGGATGGCAATTACCCTAGGCAGGCATGTGCCAGGGCACATCTTAACACAGGCTCTGGCTCATGTTGAGGCAGCCTCACATTTCTACAGGAAGAATGGAAAGAGGAATAAGCCTTGCTCTAGAAAAAACAGCTGTGGCCCTTAGTGTGCCTGTGAGAGAAGGGCAGTGGCCACTTTGCAGTGGTGTGGCACTTGCCAGTTACTGTAATTTCCTGGCACAAACTGAGTTAAATTCAGCTACCTTGGGAATGTACAGCTGAGAGTTTTTCTCAGTAAAACCCATAAAATAAATAATCTGACACTTGGAACCTGTTTTGCTCATTGAGACTGAATGTCAGGGCTTTGGAGTTCCCACAGTACATCAGAGAGATGTGAAAAATGTTGGAATTTACAGTTTATGAGAACAAATACCAACAGTGAAAGAATAATTTTCTTTTATTTTTTCTCTCCAGATAAAGACTATTTCCTGATTGTCATCCAGAATCCAACTGAATGATTACACTGACTCAGTCTGGTTTTTTTCCCTTTGCTGTGTTATTTTCCCTGTTTTATTTTTTTATTTAATGGTAAAGAATAGAGCATTAGTGTTAACTGTGCTGTGACTCTTCAGTAAGGTTTGGGGGAATTAAAGCAGGTGGTTTTGTTGTCTACACACAGAAAAAATGGCGCTTTTTGTATCATAAGTCAGTTTGAGTGGGAGCTGGTGAGTTGGTATTGGGTAGTAAAAAATGCAACAGATTCTTTTGATAGCTAAGATAATAAAATTCTAATAATAATAACCAAAAAAATACTGTTCTTTTTATGCTTCTATGCTTCTTTCACCACTGAGCTCTGCTTTTACACTCTTAGTTTTGAATGGCTCTTAGTTTTGACTGCCCATCCTCTACTTCTGTCTTACTCTGTTGGTTTTACTTCAAAAAAAGTCTGACCATAAGAAATTAAAAAGTGTCGCCAGTAACTGGTTTTGTCTTACGTGTTTTGCTTCTCAAGATTTTAAGCTTTCTTATGATCGATTAAGTTTTTCTTCAAAAAGCAGAATCTTCCTAGGACTTTTTTTGTTTGTCTGTTGCTTTCTCTGAACAAGGATTTGGCCCAAGGGCATGTGCAGTGCACTCACAATTGGCTCTTGTGTTGCAGTGTTTTCCTACCACTTTCTTTCTGTTCCATACAGAATTTGCTTGGCTGAAGAAGGCCATTTGGGCCACCCATGGGAGATTTCACACTGTCATAGCTCAGTATCCAGGTTGATCTGCTATTTTCCTTTAATACTTTTTTATTGATGCCATTAAGGACTAAAAAAGCCCACATGGTTACTCCAAAATAGTTCTGGGGTTATTTTGGTGGAGTTTTTCTTCAGAAAAAAAAATAAAAACAGTGCTGGGGTATAGTAGGACCCACAGCTGGTCTGTGGGTTAGAGAGGGTTAATGAATGAGGTTTGTTTTGAG
>VRYO01000192.1:197743-226869 GCA_009812075.1 Sialia sialis | reverse complement strand
CCCACAGCTGGTCTGTGGGTTAGAGAGGGTTAATGAATGAGGTTTGTTTTGAGACATATTCTGTGACCAAGGCTGTTGGCGTGAAGACCAAGAAGAGAAGAAGAAGAAAAGAAAATAACCATGAAAAAACCCTGCAGCTGGGGAATGTATTTTTAGAAAGGCTCTGGGAAGAATAGAGGTGGAGATTTTTCCGCCTGTGATAGTTATGTTGATTTATTGTAGCCAGTGAAGAAAGTATAAATTGTGTAGAGGGTATAAAAGACAGCATGCTGTTGTAATAAACAGATTTGACCTTCTGAAGTGTGGAGTGTCTGTGTGTATATCACACCCGCCTATACAGCGACACGGGGGCTGTGGTCTGGAAAGTGCAGCTGTGGAGATTTTGGTAAAAATGTTAGTGTTGATTTGGGCACTTGTGGCTTTCAGAGCCCAGGAAAGGATGGGTGTGTGGACACTCAAATAGCCAAGATAACCTGCATGTTCAGGGTTTTCTCTGTGCATTTTGATACCTGGACATCAATTTTTGGACTGTCAAATCTAGGTGGTGGCTGTGATCCTGAAGGTCAGAAATTCCTCTTGGGGTCTATAGCCCTGTAGCATGAGTGCTTTGGGTGTCCCAGCTGCCCCCGTGACTCAGTGTTGGTTGTTGCTGCTCATGAGCTATTTCTCCCACTTGGCCTTTGGAGCAGCTCCTGATACAGAGCAGTTTACATAATGCTTGTGATCTACAATAACTGAATGCTGCCTCCCAAAAAACTCACCTTCAGCAAGCTGAAGTCTGGGTAATAATGGAACAGTGAGACAGGGTAGAAGAAAAATGTGACCTCATTGATCCCTCTTTGTTAAAAATGTGACCTCATTGATCCCTCTTTGTTGTTAGTAACCCAGAGAAATAATTCCTTGGAAGTGGTGGCATGCTTATGGATTTTGGCTTTCCCAAGTAGGTGGTAGTGCTACTTCTCTGAGCAGTGAAAAATCTTCTGTGTCCTGCATTCTTTTAGACACTTCCTTAAGGATAGCTGTCCTACCAGTAGCTTTGTGTCACAGGAGTTTGGGACAGAGACTGTTGGTTTTACTCAAGCTGTAATACATAACCTATTGCAAAACAAAAGATCATGGCTCTTTTGTGTTGTCTTGAGGAGGTAAACTTGCAGCGAAATGACTGAACTCCTGTTATGTACTGGTTGGTTGGAGGGTTGGGGCTTGGTTTGGGGTTTTTTTCTCAGGGATTGAGAGCAGCCTGACAAGAAAGACACTTGGGAATCTGAATGAAAGGCTCTTAAGCTGAGTTCGGAGTCAAGGAGCTTGTCAGATTCATCTGAGCAGGGCCTTGCTAAGGCCCTCTAGTGTCACCTTTACACCAACATCCAAAGTTAACTCAGATTTATTTTTTAAAACTGGCAAGGGGTGAAGGAAGCTGAAGAACAGCAACTTCCATTTAGTTACTATGGAACAAAGTAACTAAACTAATAAACTAAAGTTTACTTAGAGTGTCACAGAGCTGGCAGCCATTTCCATGTATGAAAGGGGAGAGTTTCACTTTCCTACATTATCTCAAACAGGGTCAAAAAAAGGGATGGATGGAGCTCAATTTCTGGTCCCGAGCTTTGTGAGTCTGGGCCTGGTTATTTGTATGATAAAACTGTACTGCCAAACTGAGGAAGAGTAGAAAAATGAGCATTATGGTTCCAGTTCTTTTTTCTAGCTAGGATCACAGGTGGCCTGAACAGCCTGTGCCACCTGTACTTTGGAGCTGCTCTGTGCTGGCACTGGAGACTGGCCTGATTTGCTGTCTTGCAAAAGTCAGTTTTGGTTTTGGTAGTTCCCTATGGAAGGCTGAGGAAGCATCTGCTGCTAGGCAAACAATCCTTGATGGATTAACAAGGTAGTGAAAGGTGTTTGGGGCTGTGAAGAGCAGCACTTGAGGCCCAAGGATGTCTCTTGTGCTGCCTCTGTGCTGAGATAAGGCTCTGACAGAGGAGTGAAGGTAACAGTGTAAAAGCTGAGCTTGTGTAAAACCTTCTGTGGATTTGTATTGGCTCCAGTGCTCTCCCAGGTAACTCCTCCCCTGCCTAAGGTAGCTAATGACAGTGGCCTTCACATACAGGACATGGAGGAGCTGTGGCTGCCCCATCCCTGGACGTTTTCATGGCCAGGTTGGATGGGGCTTGGAGCAACCTGGGATAGTGGGAGGTGTCCCTGCCCATGGCAGGGGGTGGGACTGGATGAGATTTAAGGTCCCTTCCAAACCAAACCAGTCTGTGATTTATGTTTGAGCTTGTCTCACACCAAAGAGAGGCTGGGCTAAAGTGAGCAGAGCTCACTGGGACCCACCAGCTGCAGGAGAAACAGAAGCAGCTGAGGGTGCAGGGGCAGGAGCCTGAGCATCAACACTGTTCCTCTGACAAAAAACATACTTCCTTTAGCAGCATTACAGGATTATTTCAGGGAGATTTGCCTCACTGCTGTGGTTTTACAAGATCCAGGAGTGCTCATTATCAGTGTTGCTACACTGTCAAATGCTGGCATGCGGGAAGCTCTTTGTTGTTTCCAGATCATGTTAGGACAGCTTGCTGGTGCCTTAAACCTTTGATCCGGGGGATGGAGGGCTGTTGCATCTGAAATGCACTTCCTTAAATGAGGAGTTTTGCCCATGACATCGGTAAGACCAGGCAAGAGAGGCATGAATGTGTCCAGGATTGTTTGGGAAGCTGAGGGCTGAAGGAGGAAGTGTATAAATTAAATTAAACTTCTTTGATCCATATCCCATTTCTGGAAGTACGTTAACATGCTGAGAAGCTCCAAGGCTCCTATGAAACGGGGATTTTTCTCCCTCTCCAGGTGTCTGAATAATATTCTGTGGAATTACAGCCCCAGTCCTGCAATGAGGTCTGCATGGATAAAACCACAGGCCACATCATTAAACTGGAAAGACTTCCACATTCCTCTCATCAAAAAGAGGTTCACACTTTATAGCAACTGTAATAAATCATTTTGCTGAAGTCTGTAAGGATCATCACTTGCCATGTCTGATCCAACATTCCTGCTTTCCCTTCAGTATTCTCCGATTAATACGACCTATAATCAGAGGTTAATATCTCTATTTGTATCTTAATTATGAAAGTGAATCTCATGAGTTTATACTTCCTCACTAGTATGTTACTTGTTTAACTACTGCTTGGTCAAGGAAAATCTATTACGTTGGCCATGAAAATGTTTTCTTTCTTGGGTAAACTCAACAAGGAAACAATCATTGCTTCAATTTTCATTAAATTTCATTAAATTTGTTTTAACTGGTGGCACAATAATCAGAGCAGTTCTTTCAAAACTGCATCTTTCATTTATTTTTTCTACCAAGGATATACTTAATCCTTTAACATTTGTATTTACTTCTGTTTTGTGCCAATTCACTGTAACAAGAAGACAGTGCTCTAGTATGATACAGCTCCTGTTGCAGTGTGCAGTGAGGATATTAGACCTGATGAAACACTGACGCTGTGTTTGCAGTTGTTTTTGATTCATTTACCAGCTCCAGAAATAGCTGCCCTATTTGTAGTCATGCTGCGGGCTTTAATATATTCAGCACAACCATGGCTGTGAATGCAGCAAGGAAAACAACGGGCTTATTAGTGGGGAGATGATTGGGGTAGATGTGGGAATTGTAAATGTCTGAGTATCTGTGTGAGAGTAGTTTATGTCCAGGTTTGTTGGCTGGAGTCTGTGGTCTGAGCTGTTGAGTCTTCATCCCCACATAATCCTTCCTTCTCCTCCACCCTTCTCACAACAGCTTCGTTTGCTACCCAAAAATGGCAGTGACACTTGGAAGACGTTTGAGCCAAGATGTCCAGATGATGCCACTGCAGGCCGGAGTCATGGACACCTCTGTCCTTTGAGCACCTCTGGAAATCCCAGCCCAGGTGTACTTCTGCTGTCTTAAGAACGGCCCTCAGGTGCTCTGCTCCATCAGGACTGGAAAAAATGAGCGTGTTTTGGGTCATCTCTGAATAAACCATTATGTCCAATCGGGAAATGGGTGTTCCTATGGAACAGCTGTTCTCTTGTCACCAGCTGCTCTCTCTTGTGTTGGGGCTTATAGAAAAGAGAAGGGCAGGCAGTAATAGGACAAGAGGGAATGATCAGTCTGAAGACTAAGAGAGCTGATATTTCGGTTGGATCTTGGAAATGAATTCTTCGCTATGAGAGCGCTGAGGCCCTGACACAGGGTTCCCAGAGAAGCTCCTGAATCCCTGGAAGTGTCCAAGGCCAGGTTGGATGGGGCTTGGAGCAGCCTGGGCTAGTGGAAGGTGACCCTGCCCGTGGCAGGGGTGGTTCGGGCTGGACTGTAGGGCCCTTCCAGGCCAAAGCAGGCTCCATGGTTTCCGCGGCTCCCGGGTGACTGCGGGGCCCAGAGGGGGCGAGCGCCGGGGTCTCGGGGCTGGGCGGAGCCCCGGGCGGGCCAAGCCCCGCCCCTGATGGGCGGGGTCTGATGACGTCACCGCCGCTCCGCCGCAGCCCCAGTGCAGACGGAGCCGCCCTGTCCCGGTGCTGCCCCGGTCCCGCCGCGATGCCCTCGGACCGGCCCTTCAAGCAGCGCCGCACCTTCGGTGAGCCGGAACCGCCTGGGAGCGACGGCACGGGAGGGAGGGACGTGGGAATCTGCCCTGCGCCGCCCCCGCCGTCCTGCCCTGCGGGGCGGCCCCGCCCGGGCCGGGGGTCGTTCGCCGCGGGTCCCCGCCGGGCGCGGCCGCGGGAGCAGCGGGGCCCGGGCTGGGGACGGCGGTGCCGCAGCCGCCGCGCGGTGATGTCATCTCGGCCGGCCCCGCACCGGGGGGGCCGCGTCGCGCCTGGCTGGAGCGCAGCGGTGTCCCCGGGCCGTCCCCGCTGCGTCGCCGCTTCTCCAGGGGACCGGGGTCAGTGGGACGCGGTGGCGGGGCCGTGGAATGCCCAGCACGAGGGTGGTGCCTGGGTGTCCCCTTTGACTGTCAGAGCACAAAGACCTTCCCAAAAATCGCCTTCCGCGCTCCCCATCTCGTCAGCGTTAGGGCGGTTGTTGTTCCAGGATGCCACACGCCCTCTGTGATGGTTGTGGAGACCCAGAGGAGTCAATGCTCACATCCTCCCCACCCCGCTGTCAGAGGTGCGTGGTGGGGAGGCTCAGTAGGTGAGGAGGTGACTGTAGAAAGTCACAGATTTTATCTCCAGACCCGATAGAGGAATGCGAGGAAACATCAACTGCTGTGTCTCTTGCACTTTGCCAGCCGGTGCAGGGAGTGGCTTGTGTTTCTGGCAGGTTAAATTCCTGGGGAGGGGCTAACAGTTGAGCTTTACTGGCTGTATGATTCTGAAATCGGTGTTTTCATGCCTAAAAACCCTCATATTGTGCCAGAGACTGTCCAAAAGCCAGTGAGGGCGTTTCCTACATGAGCTTTCAAATTGGAGTTTTTGCCTGCTGAAAACTGCTGATCCAGCCTCTTGTTGCTCTCTTGGAAACTGTAAATATTTGGTATTTTATTGGCACAACCCTTTTGGCCTCGAATGCTTACCCAGCCCTCCTCTGCCACAGGACTGAGCCAGGAGAACACGCACAAATAAGAGCCAGCTGAAGCCTGGGTGCTTGGGATCCTTGCTGAGACCCTGCTGTGTTCTCCTAAGCTGTGTATTAAAACCAGTAAAGTCCTAAATCACCCCTTAGTAACTCCCTACTGTTAAACTGGTGAGAATTAGCTTGTTATGGTCAAGAGAAGACTGGTTTGCCTTTGTGGATTGCGTAGACTTTGTGTGAGCCAAAAGGAAAACAAAATCTGAGGCTCAGAGTAGTTGGAAGAAGGCAGGATTAAAATAGCCCAGGAGGGACAGAAGGGGTGAGGGAGTTTGGTGCCGGCAACTGCAAGTGCTCCTTGTTTCTCTGTACTTTCCTCTGCCCTTTTGCTCTCTCAGCTGACTGGGCTGCAGAGCTGAGCCAGGAGGAGGGGAGGGGGAGGAGGAGGCCTGGCAGCCCCTGCAGCTGCTTTGGGTCAGGGCTGGAATTACTCTGTTGCACAAAGTAAATACGGCTTGTTTTTGTCTTTGAAGCATTACACAACAGGAGCAGGAAGCGATTGTTTACAATGCAGTTGGAGAGGGCTGGTGGAAGACATCTCCAGTGATTCTGTACCCTCAGAATTACTTAATTTTTAAAGCTTCAAAACTTTACAGAAATGGAACAGTTCCAAAAAAGCAGAGAAAAGGCAGAGTCAGGACTATGGCTGTTTACAAAGGGCACCCAGGCTCCAGTTTCATGTCAAGTGTGGCTGCCTTAGGTCTTGGTCTGCTGCTCCTCAGTGAAGATTCTGCTTTCCTCAATGTTTCTGTTCCTCCTTCTTGTATTTTTGGAATTTTTCTGTGAATTTCTTATGTTAGTTCATCTGCTTGGTCTTGGGTCTCTCCTGAGTAAAATTTCCTGATTTTTTTTTTTCATCATTGTTGAGGGCTTGAAAAGGGGACTGGCTGGAAAACACCAGGGCTTTGGTCCAAGGTATGTAGGGCAGAGAGCAGTGACTCCTGTGATCTGAGGTGCTGTCCTTGGTGAGCTGGTGAGCTCTGTGACCAGGTCCTTGGCAGCAGAACATCCTTGCTGTGGGTGCAGGGGGTGAAATGTGGCAGCACCCTCTGCATCCATGTGCTGAACCCAGAGGCTGATGCATGTTCAGATCTGTTGCAGGAGTCCAAAACAATTCCCAGAACAAAGCTGTGGTCTGTGTCAGAGGAACAGGCTGTCCTGGCAATAGTGAGAGCATGCAGCAGCCTGATGACACCATTGCACTTCTCAAAAGGAACACGAGTCCTTGGGAGCATTGTCCCACTGCTCTTGAAGTGGGGGTTGAATTGGGCTGGCAGCAGCTGCCAGCTGTGTTTCCAATGCAGCACAGTACCAGTGTGGTGATGGACATGGGCCTGGATCCTGGACTGACTGGATGACCCAGAGTACCTCGGTCCTGTGCTCCTGCGTCCAGCCGAAGCAGAGGCAGGAACACACCTACGTCTGTCCTGTGGCTTAGCTGGAGCCCCTGGTTTGGTGACAAACACAGGGGATCGACCTTGGCCTCTGGACGGAGTGTTCCCATCCCAGGTTCCATCCTCTGGGAGATCTGCCTTTGGTTGTGGAAGCCACTCCTCTTCAGAGGAGAGGCAGTGGTGGTTGTGGAGCAAATGCCCTGCTGGCTCTGGGAAACAGCAACCCTGGGGACTCATCCAGTGTGAGCCAGTTGTGCCTGTGCCTGTTGAGACACCAGCAGTGACTGAATTGTCTAGTTCACACACCATCCTGTGCTTGTCACAACAGTTTTGCTTGTTGGTGGCTTTGAAGAACTTCTGGATATCGATGTGAGGTTGGTCCACCAGCCCATGCTGGTCCTTGGCTGGTCCTCAGCGTGTCTGTGCTCCAGCAGTTGTGCTTTGCAAGATGGGATTCCTTGAAAGAAGGATGCTGCTCCAAGCTGCTGCTTAGCTGCCTGTGCCTTGAATTAATTACTGAGGACAATGTGTGACTTGACTGATGTGAAGATAATTATCAGTGCTGAAGAACTCAACAGGCTTCCAGAGAACAAATGCCAGCCTGACATGTAGACCACAAATTTTGATTTTTTAAAATTATTATTGTTTTTATATAACACAAGATCCTGCCTCAAATTTTGATTTTTTAAATTATTATTGTTTTATATAACACAAGGTCCTGACTGGCAGCCAGGAATAATAAAACCTGTGTGTTTTGTTCATAATTTATTTTTTTTTTCCACTATAAAACCTTCAGATCTTCCTTTGAGCCAGAAGGGTGGAGACCGGTGAATCCAGGTGCTGTCAGGCTGGTAGGCCTTTGCTGCCCCTGTCACTGAGTAGCCATGAGCCATGGATAAGTCATGTCCCTTGGCTTTACTGTTCTTTCTGTGGTCAGTCCCAGCAGGGATTGCAGCCAGGAGAGTCACTTGGGAGGTCTCACAGTGTGTCACCTCCTCATGTGACATTCTGTGGTTGACTGGCAGTGTGTGAACACTACCAGCTCTGGCATGCTGTTGTTTGCTGTCTTTTGTCCTTGGAAGGTGTTTTAAGGCTGTGAGAGAAAATGCAAGAATGAATTCAAAACTCTGGTGTGTGGCTCGTGTCCCCAAAGCATCTGTGCATGTCCAGGCCTGTTTGTGCACAAATAGCAGTGACCTGTGCTGGGCAAAGGCTCTTGGTGCATGCAGGTGCATGTTAGGCTGCACCAAAATACAGTCCTGCCAGCAGTGCCAGGTCTTTCTTTGAGCAATTTGAAGTGTTCTGAGAAATCTGAGTGTGTTCCTGCTGTCTTGGAGGATATGGATAGGAAGGTTGTACAGGTGGAAGGTCACACAACAGGCAGAGGGAAACCCTGGCACAGCAGCCTCCCAAGGGCTTGTGCAGAGGGAACTCACTGTTCCTTTACCAAGGATAGTGAAACTGATTAAATGTTGAGCACAAAAACAGTTCCTTTTCTGAAACTGTTATGTAAATACTCAGTTTGCCATCCTGACACAGAGGGTGCTGCCTGTTTGCCCCTTGTGCTCAGGGGGTACAGTGCGTTTTAAGCTGTTTGGATGATGGCGGTCCAGTGCTCATCTTGCATGGCCCATGGCAGGGGTGGGTCACAGAATCCCGGAATGGTTTTGTTTAGAAGGGGCCTTAAAGTCCATCTCATTCCATCTCCTGTCATGGACAGGGACACCTTCCACTATCCCAAGTTTCTCCTCATCCAGCCTGGCCTTAGACACTTTCAGGGATCCAGGGACAGCCATGGCTTCTCTGGATGACCTGAGCCAGGGCCTCCCCACCCTCACAGGGAAGAATATCCCTTCCCAATATCCCATCTAACCTTGCCCTCTGTCAGTTTAATGTCATTCCCCCTTGGGGAATGCCACTCCAGTGGTACTGTACAACTAGAGGACAAGTGTCTTGACATGTATTTAGAGTTCACAGTTGTGGTGTGGCTCTGCTTGATCACGAGCTGAGCCCTTATCATGATTTGCTAGATGCAAATGCTCATTCCTGGAGCCAGGCTCAAAATCATACTTCTGTTCCATTTTTAAACTGCTAAGAAAAATAAAGGTGTTTCCTCTTTGTGTTTTAAAATCCATTTTCAAGCTCTATTCTGGAGCCGGGAAGATTGTGAACTTTTATAAATGAATAAGGCTGCTGAGATCCTTCTGCAGTCACAGGACCCAAAGAACCTAGCATTCGTAAGTTCTCCCAAATACTGTACATTTGGAATTGCAGCTATAGTGATGGGATGGAGAGTCAGGAAGACAGAGTATCCACTGCTCCATGTTCATGTTGGTAATACCTTCTAGGGGCAGTGGAGCTTCAGGCTCCACCTTCCATGATGCAGAGATATGTTTTCTATCAGTTCAAAGCTTTTAGGTTCAGAACAGTGTAGGTTTGGTCCTGAGTCATTTGTCCTGTGCAGAGCACCCAACTTTGCAGACAGACAGTCGAATAAACCTGACAGTCAGAAGCACTGTCAGAGCTCTGCAGTGCTGCTGTCCTATGTAGCCTGGGACAAGCATCTTTTGGGATGCTGAGGTTGTCTGTCCTGGCATAACCTCCTTCCTTCCTGGATGTTTGAGTCTCCTCTTGCTCCTCCCACAGCACCACTGGCCTGAGAAGGAGCACTGGGCAAGCACAGGTCAGGTCAGGTGCTAGGTGAGCCATGACACATTCACGGGGGTGTTTCCTGGTGGTTAGAGGTGTCTGGCCTTAGGGTGGTGTGATATTACAGAAATAGTCATTGATGTTCATCTGGAACGACCTGCACAACTGGCCTGTGTCTCCAGCACTTGCCAGCTCATCCCACACACATCCTGATTTCAAACCATCCAATTCCTCCTCTCCTGGCAGAAAATCTCTTGGAGAGAAGTCCATGTTCTAGCAGCACTCTGCCCTGGGACTGACCCACCACCCTGAAGAAACATATTCATTTTTGCATCTGCTTCAAATCTTAGGCAGGTCCTTCTCCAGGTGGCTGGCAGGGTACTGTGTGGATGGCAGGGAAAAGCCACAGGGCCAGGCATGTCTGTATACTCTGGAGCTGCGGGACACAGGGAGAGGCAGTAGCTCATGGCTGCATTTCTGATTTCTGTTTTGCTCTCCACACAGCCCTTGCTCAGCTCGGGAGCCGTGTATTTGGTAGCAGGCCAATGACCCTTCCAGTGGTATTTGTTCTTATTGGTGTTTTCCTAACAGCATTCCTACTGGCCACAGGCAGCAGGGCCTCTCCCTATTCTCCATCTGCTGCTCTGGGGCAGGACCAATGTCTGAGCAGTGCTTGTCTAGTATCTCCTGAAGAATGGTGCCCCTTATGCAACAGAACTGTTGGAAAACTTACCATGTGTTTTCCTTCTGTCCCACCATCTGTATCTTTTGTCTGCTGAGGCTCTTTTGCATCCAGGACTGTCCTTTCATCCCCTGCACAGTGCCCAGCACAGCAGGGACCTGGCTCCTGTGGCCAGAGTTCCTGGGCACTGCTGATAAAAAAGGTTAATGTTTGCAAAGTGTGGCTTAAAATTTTCCACTGTTCTCCTCAACTGCCGTAATGATCTCATCCTGCATTGCCATGGGATACACTGTGTGCTCACATCTTTTGGAGCACAGCTTGGGAAGATCCTCAGTCAAGGAGACAGCCAAGATTCTGGTGTTTTGGGCAATTGGCAAGCTTTGCTGTTGGTACTTAACAGTTGAAACAGCAGTTGGAGGAGAAATAGGCAATTTCCTGGCATATGCAATGCTACAAAAATACTCCTATCTTTCAGTAGCCCCTGGCAGAGAAGTTTCCCTGGGAATAATCAATAGTATTATGTGGATTTGTCTTGCTGACATCTTGAGATGTGACATCCAGGCACTGGGGAGAAGTCTGACTTCCTTCATGGCAGAGATGTACCACCCACACCTGGAGCAGGGATGGGGCTCTTCCCTCTTTGCTCAGCTCTTCAGAACAGCAGGGGACTGGAGCCCCTGAGCTGATGCAGTCAGGTGTGGTGTTCTGCTCCCCTGGCAGCAAGGAGGGACCAGAGGAGAAGAACATGGCTAGGAACAGAGCTGTGTAAACAGCTCTGGTTTGCTCTGCACATTGGCTAAGGATTAATTGTAACCAGGTGCTGCAGGAAAGGGGGAAGTCTCAAGTTCAGCACAGTTTGAGCTGCAGAACAAAGCTTGTAAGATCAGACCTGTTGTGTATGAAATGTGAGTATGCAGACACTGCTGGGATGGGGGGATCCTGCCTGTCCTTAGCACCGTGGCGACTCAGGTGCTGTGCTGGCACCTCCAGCCAGGTTTCTCTGAAGTGCCCTTTGTTTTCTCTGTATTCCTGTGACTTAGATTAGACTGTATGGACACTAAGTTAAGGCTGGTATTTATAGCTGTTCCTGCTGTGTGATGTTGATGCTTTCATGAGTCACAGGTTCAACCTCTTGCTCCCATCCCAGGCTGAGGAGGGTGTGAGTGACTATCACTATCACTTGTCGAAGATCTCTTGTGCCCAAACTCTGGTGTGCACAGAAATTATCAGGGATTGATGCAGATTTTCCTGATTGCCAAGCCTGCTTCTTTGGCTCTCCAAGGCTAGGATGGGACAGAATGTGCTCTTTACCAGTGTTTCAGGTGTCCTGGAAACTTCTGCCTGTATATTCAGGAACCTGAGCACCTTAGGTGGAATTGCTCCCACCTGCCTTCCCAAATGAAGTTTCTAAAGTGAACAGTTCCAGGCCAGAGGAAGAAGTGCAGTGTTTGAGATATTTGTCTTGCAATCCATGGAGCTGCTGGAGGGATCCAGCAGCCCCTGGAGTAAAGCAGCACCTGCTGCCATTCCACTGTGGTAACCTACAGGTCAGGAAGGCTGTGAATCCCTGTATCTTACTGGACAGAGGGAGAAAGTCTTGGGCACGTGGCAGGTTTTAAAGGGTGGGACAGAAGAGCTTCCACTGGCCTAGCAGACTTGAGGGTAGCTGAGAGTTCTGTCACTGGTGTCTCATGCCCTTGACTCCTGGGCACAGAGTCAGCAAGCCTGGAAGGAGCAGAAGCCACCTCTGTCAAAGGCACCCTGTCTGCACCCCTTGGGGGACAAAGGACTGGTCGCAGGGGTGGAATCCTGAGGCACTGATGTGCAGCTGGAGTAATGATGCACCCTCTTCCTCACTGTGTGGCACCTTTTTCAGTGTAATGGGCAGGAGGCATCTCTGTTTCCAATGTCTAAATGAAGGTGGTGATAGTTTGTGTCATCTCCTTGTGCTGTAGCTGGTAATGCTTCCAGGAAGCAGGAAGGGATGTCTGGCATGTGGTTGCCTTTTGGCACACGTCAGCCTGGGCTACTTGGATGCTCTAAGGTTATCTTCATTTACTAGCCAAGATAACATGCCTTCAGCAAATTCTTTTTCTGACCCTCCTCACAATTATCTACATTGTTGAGGCTTCCTGTGCAAACAGTCCTGTGATCTTGCAGGGCAGCGCATGGTGTTTAGGAAGCTCATCCACATGTCCATCTGATGGTAAAGGCACAGAAGCAGGCTAGAGTGGACACTGAAGCCAGAATGATGGGCCAAATGTGAGGACACAGCTCTGCAGGCTCTGTTAACATCCAGAAGTCTGAGCTGGCTGCAGTCAAGCTGCTGGAATTTCCATGGTGATCAGCGTCATCCAGTTGAGCTCTGGATCTCCAGCCTTTTGGATGCTCCGTCCTGGATACAAGTGGACACATGGGAATGGGGCTCTGTGGGACAGGGCAGCTGCTTCTGCTTCAGCTGGATGATGTGGGCTGGGTGCTGCTGGCACTGTGTCCTTCAGTATTCCAAGGGAGTTGTCTCTGTACCAGTGTCACATACTGATGTCTCTGTGACTCCCTGGCTGATTGATACCTCAGTGGAAAATTGTCTGTATCACAAGGATGACTCTGGATCCCTGAAGCACTGGACTGGATGAAAAAGGAAACATGAGAAGCTGCATCTTCAGTCATAAAACCCAAAACAAATATGCCTGAATTTTTCACGAAATCCAAATAATCTTGCTCTGTGTTGCTTGCCTTTGGAGTCCTACAGAATAAAAGGTCTAACAATTCCTAGCAGAGTGATATTTTTCTCTCAGAGGAGGCAGAAATGGTGCTCAAAACTTCCAATGATCTGGTGATTTTGTAGTCTTGTGGCTTTTAAAGACACACCAGTTTTTTATAAGCAATAAGGTTTTGTTGAGTGCTCAGAGTAGAAATTCTTGATGTTTCTGAGGAGAAAACACTCAAATATATGCATTTATCCTGCCCTCCCTTAACCCAGTGGGTCATGAGCAACTGGGACTGTGTAAGCTGATGAGGGGAGTCAGGCTGGAGCCGGTGCTGTGCTGTGTGTGGCAGGATGATCCCGTGACAGATCCTGCAATACCTAGATCTCTTTTCTAGGCAGTGCTTAGTCACTGACCTTCACCCACTGGCTTAGTTTCTGGGCATTTCAGATGGGCCATGGTAGGCTGTGAAGCACTTCCCAGAGTAGTGGCAGTTCCATGAGGAGTGTAGGTCTGTAGTGTCCCATGGAGAGCATGCACAGAGCCCTACATGGCTCTGGTACTGCTCTTTCCTCTGCTTTCTGCTGCTTTGGATTATGGAAAGTGGAGAGCCCTCTGGTAAAGCATTGAGGGGTATGGGAATTCTCCTGTAAACTGGAAGAGTGCATAAGTTTTGTGCGCTGCCTGTTGTGTGTGTCAATAAACATCAACTCTGCAGGAAAGTGGAATAGAAATAGAAGGCATGAGAACAATTGCAGGAAAAGTCTTTCTGTACATGGGTCATCTCCTTGCTTAAGGTTTTCTTCCTGCATCCAGGCCTAGAAGTACTTTCTGTCAGGCCAAGAGCTAATCTACTCCATAGATCTGTGCTAGGGAAGGAGTCCTCCTTGGCGAGGTGCAGCTCTTGTGGAACCAGGCACTGTGCCAGAGAGTGCTTGGAAGTGCATGACAGGCAGAAGGAAATGGCTAAAACCCAGCCTAGCTGTAGAATTGTCTCCCTGGGGGAAGCATCCAGGGGGCACAAAGAGCCTGAACTTGCAGAGCACAGCCCCTGGAGCTGTGCTGCTGCCCTGCACCCACTGCCAGGAGCTGCATTTGCTTAGGGTGGATTTAAGTTAGTTTTGTTACCTTTATGGTCTCCTTTCACTCTCCTGATTTCCAGGTGTGCTGCCCAGTTTTACCAGGGAGAGTGGTGTGTGGGGGCTGGTTGGGGCAGTAGGAAACCATGAAGGGTTGGTCACTGAAGCTGACCGACCATGCTCAGAAAAGGCCTGGTGAGCAGAATGTGCATTCCTTGGGAAATGTGCCTCTCTCTGGGTCAGGCTGTGCCTTGCAGGGTAGGTACCTCAGTTCTGCCTGCTCTTCCACACACAGGTGTTTGTAACTTCATTTCTTTACTTGTTTCTCTCCAGCGGATCGTTGTAAAGAAGTGCAGCAGATCCGAGAGCAGCATCCAAACAAAATCCCGGTAAGTGATTGTTCTCACTCTTCTGTGTCAGACTTTGTTCTCGGGACCCTTCTGTGCTCCTGGATGGTCTCCGGGGAGCTTGCAAAACTTTGCTCCCTGGAATGAACACAGGCTGGTCCCCATGAGCCTTCAGTGTCTTGTATGTGCCAGCTGCCCAACAGTTTTGATGCTCAACATGTTTTCTGCAGTGCAAAGGACAGTCTGGCTCTAAAACTCCATGCTGCCCTGGAGGGAGGGGACTCAAATTTGATCTCAAATCTATTTTCAAGCTAGTGCAGTAGGAGAAAACTTTTTTGGCTGTAGTATAGTAGCTACCTGATTTTTCCTGGATAACTTGGTAAAGATTTCTCTCTGCCCTGAGAAAGATGTGTGAGCTGATCTTTGCTGCATTGAAAGTAGAGTCACTCTTAGGATCATTCATACCTGTTCTGTGCTTTCCCAGCAGCTGTAGTTGACAGGCACAGGTGAGACACCATGAACTTGCAGTTCTTGCTGCCCATGTCACACCTAATATGTTGAGTTGCTCTTTGGCTGTGAGTATGCTTTTGAGTTTCCTATCTGAGTATTCAATTCTCTTCCTGAGAAGATGGAGAACTCAGAGGAACATCCCCCCCCGAAGTGTTCGAGATGAGGTTGGACAGGGCTTGGAGCAGCCTGGTCTAGTGGAATGTGTCCCTGATCACCTTTAAGGTCCCTTCCAACCCAAACTATTCCATGATTCTATGAAATTATGTACTTGGGGTTTGCTTGACTTACTATTTGCAATATCACAGCATCTATGACCAAAAAGACAGGATTCCTAGTTCAGCTCCCTCTCAGTGTTGGGTGAACATCATCCTTGTCTTAAAATTGTAGACTATCAGAATTTGGCTTTCAAGACTGAACATCTCAAACTGCTCTTGGTCCATCTTAGTCCACTACTACTCTTGTTTTGTTTCTAGCACAGTGTCTTCTAGCCAGAAGAATTCTTTCTTCTCCTCCCACCACCACTGTGGTGTTCACGTGTTTGCAGCTCAGCAGAGCAGGGCCTGCCCCTCACAGCACCCTGGATGGCAGTACTCCACATCATCAACACATTGTTTGATTTCTGCTTTTAACATGGTTTTAATAGCATTAGATTGGCTCTGTAATTCTCTAGAGTTGTGGCAGAGCTAATTGCAATGCATTCAGGCTCTGGCAGTAAGGCCAGACTAGAAATAAATTGGACATGAAATGCACACACGTACATGCATCAAGTGCCTGCACACAAATGTATGTTGCTTGGGGAATGGACAGAAGGAGCCATAGCTTTGCATCCACAGACAGAGTTTTATGGCATTACTGAGACATGGTGAGAGAGCTCCCATGGCTGGAGTACTCTTTGTGTGGGGGTCCACACCATAATGCAAATTTTGCTGGAGGGTTAAAAAGAATCAGGAGGTGAGAAGGGTCATGAAGGCCTTGTGGTTGTGTCACTGGTGTCTCTAAAGACCCTGTTAGACCCCCAAAACTAGTTTAGTGCTCTCCTTCTTCTCTCCCAAGGCAGAGCTCCTGCAGGTTTCAGTGCTGGGCAGTGATCCAGAGCCTCGTGCAGGAGGAGTGTGGTGTGGGCACTGTTGTGGGTCCAAGCACTGCAGGCTCATTGTGCTTTAGGACGGTTTTGGTGAACTGTGAAAGACAGGAGCTGTGTTTTCCAAGTGACTGGCTTCCCTGGAGAGGTGCTTGGAATTAGCCAAGGGGTTTGAGCCCACAGCCCGGGGGAGTTAGGGAGATCCAAGGTCACACCCTTACTGCTGACAGAAACCACCGCAAAGCTGTGCAGCACCTGCTGCCCTCCTGCATCTCGAGTTTCCAGCTAGAGTCCTTGGGCAAGTCCCTTCTACTTTGAGAGGGGGCCAGGAGGATTTGCAGAGGGCATGGCTTGGCTGTGTGCCCAGGAAAGAGCATGTCTCTCCTGTTTCCATGAGTGTACTTGCAGGTAAAGCTGAGGAAGGGACTGATGTGGAATTCTTCACTTGTGTTTCAAGAGAAGTCACATCCCAGGATGCCTCACTGGACATAGGCAGGAGCCAGGTCCTCTGTCCACCTCATGCCAGGGCTCCTTTGCTGTCTCTACATTTCCCAGAGCTGCCTGCTCTGGTAGAAAGTGCTAAGCACAGGCACACACAGCTGTTGCTGAGAAGGTGAGATGGTTGTGTAGGCAGTAGGTGCTGCTCACTTTCTTCTTGGGAAGAAATCACCAGCTGTTCCTCGCAGTGCCGTTCCTCCTTGGCCAGTCAGAGCAAACACAGAACTTCCAGTCTTTCCACTGGAACCCTCATCAGTAGTCTCAATACATGTTTTCGAAATCATCTTCTGTCCTGTTAGAGGACAGGGACCCTGTGCCCCCCACACTGTTCCTGCCTGCTCTCGGCCCCGGGATCTTTCTGGAGACGATTGAACCCTCAGAGAGTCTGAAATTGCTGGGAAACAGCTTGTGCTGGGCGGCAACAGGAGCAAACCATTTCTCAAAGCCCTGCAATGCTAAGTTCAGGCAGGTCTGGTGAGTCATGAGCTATAGAGGGGGGTGAAGGCAGGGCCACCCCTCATGCTGGTAGGGAGGGTTTAGGGGGTATTTGAGCTATGCAGAGAGGACTCTGTTGGGTTCATCTGAGTACCCACAGAGGAATATGGAGAGGCAGTGGAAGGTGGGAGATCCCACATAGTGCTCTGCCCTGGCACAGGGGTGGATGGAAACCCAAATTAGGGACTCAGAGGAAGGAACAACCTTCTCTCGATTCTTGGGAGGGCTGTTCTGGGAGTTGCAGATCCAGTGTCCAGCGCTGACGTGACTCTGGATGGATCAACACCAGAGTCCCTTTTTTACTGAGGGCTACTGTGTCTGTTGCCACTAAAGGACCTGCACCCTGCTCTGCCAGAGGGGAACAGGATGAGGCTGGTGCAGTCTGTGCTCGTGTGAGTGCAGTGTGTGTCTTTGTCAATCTCTTGCCTGGCCATGGATAGAGGGAGGTGTTACACACACGCATTTGAGCCTCTATGCCTGCTGGGAATACATTCCCAGCCTCACTCCTGATTGGACCTTGCCTCTGTTGGCCATCACATCTGGCCATATTCCCTACCAAACACCCTTTCCATCTTTCCACAGTGGCCCCAGAACAAAGGTTGTCCTTTGAACAAACACTGTCCAAGCCCCCTTTGCAGTGGGACCAGGACTTCACGCTCTGCCCTCTGTGTTTCCCCTTCCCACCTGTGCCCAATCGTAGTTTCTGCAGAGAGCTGTGGTAGTTTCCCTCTGCAAGAGCAGGTGTCCCTTGCTGAAGAACCCCCTAGCTCAAGGCAGCAGCTTGGAAGAGGATACGGGATGGAGGGGTGGCTGTGTACATCCGCCCTGTGGCCACGGGGATGTAACTTTAGCAATTGATCATGCTTTTCCCTCCAGAGCTAGACAAGAATGTTTTGTCCATTGGCCACCTGTTCTTATAGCTGGGTTACCCAAATAGTAACAGAAACTCTTGGAGTTCTTCTATGTGAGAGGCACAAGGCAGCTGCTGCTCGAAGAGCCAGGGCAGCCATTGCATTCCATTCTTGGATTAATCTACAGGTTTTTCTTCTTGGGATGGAACTAGCTGGTAATGAGAGACACTGGCCTCTGGTCCTGCTCTTGTGAGAATTGGGCCATCATCCAGGTGTGCAGGGCCCTCTCTGTAGGTAAAGGTGGATGCACAAACGGCTGCTGTGTAGCTGCTCCTTCATGCAAACTGAAAAGCTTGAAGGGGCATCGTTGCCTGTGTTTCCCAGCAGCATCCTTGTATGTGGCTATTGTGAGTGCTCAGCCCTTCAAGACTACTCCTCTCCCCAGAGGCAAAATACTCACTTGTCCTTGAAAGACTCAAGTTAAAGGCAGTAGGATGATTCTGCTCATCTTTTCCTCCCTGTGGGGGAGGATGGAGGGATGAAGGGCCATTAACAGATTGGTGGGAGATGTCCCAATGCATGGTTTAGTCTGTTGCAGAAAATGGTTCTTTAATCAGATCCTCCTTTGCAAAAGAGGCCAAAGGGGCAATACCTGGTGTTCACATACTGCTTTCCCAGGCGTTGGTTCCCCATGGGTGAGATTTATCCAGGGGGGCGTCTGCGGAGGCCGTTTTTGTGCAGAGCTCCAAGCAAGGCACCTCACACCCCTCCCTCCTCCGGGAAGTGCCTGTAGCCCAGCCCTGTCAGATCAGCCCACAGCCTGTGGGGCTCCTCAGGCAGTCCCAGCTCACTGGAGACTGCAGTGTTCCAGCTGGGCTGTCTGATCCACTTCTGGGGAAGGCTGGCAGGAGTTCCACTGTTGCTGCTGCCAGAGGCTGATGTGTCAGCAAGGGATCAAAGGAAGGGAAATCTGTGTTCCCAGAGGTTCCTCAGTCCTCCTGGCTCCACAGAGCCATCTCCTGGGGATCCTCTCTGCATGCTGCTCCATCCCTCTGCTGCCATTTGCAGTCTTTTCAGTATTTTGGAAAGGACCTGGGAAAATAAATTATGGCAATTCCTTGCCTTATAGTGAAAAATAATGTTCAGTCTCAGGTGGGAGAGGATAATGGGCTGATGAGTATCCAAGAGTCTCTCTATGGGGAAAACAACAGGTTGCTGGAAAGATGTGAGAAAGCATCACTGTAATGGGAACATGTTAAGCTGTATATTCTTCTGTTGTTTTCATTTTACTTAAAAGTGCATTCCCTATTTTAACTGCCTGTGACTTTGTTTCTCAGAATATGAAAGGTACCTTCCCAGGCTGTTTTAGAACAGCAATTGTAGTTGTCAGCAAACAGCTTCACAGAATAAAATCATTAATTATAATAGCAGGGAAATGGATCAGAAATCATCATTCAGCCATTTCAGAATGTAGGGATGGTAAGAGCTTTTCCAAGCGAGATGTCTGGCAGAGGAGGATCTGCTGGATGCAGGAGTGCCTGGGAAGCTCAGTGCACAGCTGGGGTGGCCCTGGGTTTCTGATCCTTCCTGGGCTCAGAGTGTCTGACTGTTAACATAAGGAGCAGGACTGGTGAAATCTAAATGCCCGCTTTCTGAAGGAATTCCTGAGTGGCTTCACTGGGACTACTAAAAACTGCTTGCTTGGGAATATCAATAGCTCTCCCTGAGCAGGCAGAGGGATGCTGAATGGCAGCATGGAGGAATGGAGAAGGAAACTGCACCATGAGCTGTAGCTCAAGCCAACAAAACCTGTGAGTTTGGTCAGTCTGAAAGTGATGTTAAAATACTTCACTCCTGTTCAGATCTCCTGCATGCCCGAGGACAAGAATCTGTATCAGTCCAGTGGTGCCCACTGTTTCTCAGCCAGCCAGAGCACTTGGTGCTCTAGTTCATTGTTTTGAACACTCTTCACTGTCTGGCTTGGGCACAGGTGACTGATGAAGAGCCACCTGCAGCTGGCCTGGTGGTCACTGCTCATGTCCTTTTTTTGTTTTGTTTCCTGTGAGGGTGAAGCAAAGTGAGGCTTTACCTCAGCTTTTCTACCCATGCTAGTTGGATTTGTATTTGACCTTGGGGCGAGCATGTGGGGCACCATGAACATGACTAATCCTACTCTTGACTTTCTCCTCAGGTCATCATCGAACGCTATAAAGGGGAGAAACAGCTGCCAGTGCTGGACAAGACCAAGTTCCTTGTCCCAGACCATGTCAACATGAGTGAACTGGTCAAAATAATCCGGTGAGTGGGATGGCCTCAGCTGGCATGTTGAGAGCCTGTCCTCACCCACAGGCCACTCTCTACAGGGTGGTGGGGTGAGGGTGAAGCAAAGGCAGCTGCTCAGGGCAGGGATGGGGACATGGCAGCTGCAAGCATCCTTGTGTGTGGTACAGACTCTTGTGGGGGGCTCGGGGAGGGCAAGTTCTTAGCACCTTGTGAAGGGCTGGGGTGTCCCTCAAGGAGATGCTCAAGACCAGTGAAGGGGTCTCCATCCCCTTTTTTATTCTTCAGTTCAGAGGGAAGAGGCCTGTATGCTTTGCTTGCCAGTAGCACTTGGAGAGGGGGACTTTGCAGAATCCTGACTCAGGAGACCTTGGACCCTCGAGCAGCTCAGCTGGACTCATGGATACTCGAGCAGGGGGAGGAGGTCCTGGCTGTGCAGGCCTGGCCCTAAGGGAATGGCATTGCTGGGAAGGTGGAACTGGCTGTCAGGGCACCCCAGGTGTTCTGACCCTGCCTGCCCTGCTCTTGCCCCCACAGACGCCGCTTGCAGCTGAATCCCACCCAGGCATTCTTCCTGCTGGTGAACCAGCACAGCATGGTCAGTGTGTCCACCCCCATCTCGGAGATCTACGAGCAGGAGAAGGATGAGGATGGTTTCCTCTACATGGTCTATGCTTCCCAGGAGACCTTTGGCTTCTGAGGGCTGCTGAGAGGTGGCATATGGGGACAGATGAACTGTGGCACAGAGGACCCTGGCCCCAGAAGACAACACAGACAGAGGCTCACAAGAGGGGGGCTGTGCTGACCTCCTTCCTTCCTCTCCCTGCCTCCCTCCCTCCGCCCCCATTACCCTGGCACCAAAGAGGCTCGAGGCACGTGTTGGACTCACACAGCCTTTCCCCTCTGTGTAGGTCAGTCCCAGGCACCCACCCAGGTGTGTGACAGCCCCACCCAGCCGGGCCTGGCGCCCTCCCGGTGTCCCTGCTCTGCTCTCGCTGTGCTGTGTGTGTGGGCCACCGTCACCCCAGGACAGGGAGAGCCACCTCCCCCCAGGCACTTATAAAGGGCAGGAGGTCTGCAGAAGCAGCTAACAGATGTTACCATTGCTCCCGAGTTTTAATTGACATTAATTACACCTGTATCAAATTCTTGGTGCTACTGAGTAGTGTAGGCTCTCTATAGGACTGTGGATAATGCATATCCTTTAGATTTATTTTATTGGTTTGTTTGTTTGGGTTTGTTTGTTGTTTTTGGGTTGGGGTTTTTTTGGGTTTTTTTAGGGATAGATTGGAATGGGAAGAAGGGGAAACCTTCTTGTATTCTGTAGGTAATTAAATCAGGCTTCATTGCACTTTAAAGCATAGTAGATGTCAGAGTGGAATTTCTTTTAATTTATACAGCTTTGCCATCTATAATGCTGCTTCTCTGTTGACCTAGATTATCTTGTTGTACCTAGTTGTATCTAGATTATCTTGTTCCTTTTTCTTTTTTAATAAAATTGATTTCCCTTCTCTCTGTCTCCCCATTGCATGCAATTTTTCAGTCTCAGTGTGTCAAGGAGTTCACCGAAGGAATGTACTGATTTATATATGCTATGTTCCTGTCCCTGTTTCTCATGTATTATACCAAAAAAAGTATATGATAAAATCCCCCCCCAGTTTAATCTATCAAAGATATATATATATATATATAAATATATATATAAAATAAACATAAATTCAAGTAGTGTCTTGTAGGAATGTTCTGTTTCCATCTCATTTGTCCGTGTTAATGTCTCTGGTATATCAAGTGTGATGTGTGTTCCCCATGTTCATGCCGGCCACACAATCCTGTACTAGAAACAATGCAGCCGATTCGACTGTAACACATGCGGCTCAGTGTCAGGTAACTTCTGGGTTGGCAATTTTCCGAACTTTGTCCATATATAAGGCGCACTGGCATATAAGGCTCACTTCTGGGTTCGGATCAAAACTTCGGTCAAAAAGGTGTGCCTTATATGCGTGAAATTACTGTAATTGAGGACATGGGTCACTCCAACCTGGCATGCCTTCCCCAACGATGCTCCCCCAAAATGGGCAATTGACTGTCCTGGACATCAAGGACTATTTCTTCCAAATTCCCCTACACCCAGAAGTGTCCAGGGCGGAGCAGGCTATTCTCAAAGACAGTGAGAACAAGCATTTCTTCAGATTGCTTTCAAAAGTAATTTGTTCAGTTTCACATGGAGAGCATCCGTTCTATTCGATGCACGTAAGGTCATATACCGATTTGCCAGGCGAAATTGTAGAAGGGAATCATAAAGCAGGTTCCCTTGCTGCCCCAGCTGAACAAGCACGCCTCCCTGACATCTTCCAACAGACAAAGCTGAGCCCCCAGCAATACCATCAGAATGTGCCAGGTCTGAGCCGTCAGCTCCAACTAACATGGAGTCAGGCTCAAGCCATTGTGGCCACCTGTCCGCGCTTCCAGGCCTTATCATCGCTGGGTATTGGGGTTAACTCCTGAGGCTGTGGCAGCTGTGGAGTATGGCAGACAGACGCAACACACATTCCCAGTTTCGGTTGCCTCAAATATGCTCATGCAAGCATTGACACATTCAGGTGCAGTTTATGCCTCTGCCAACACAGGAGAAAGGACTGTGCATGCCAAACAATACCTAGTGCAGGCCTTTTCAGTATTGGGGATCCCTAAGGAAATCAAAACTGATAATGGGCCAGCGTATGTGTCCAAGGAGTTATTGAAATTTGTCCAGCAGAGGGGAGTGGAACATAAGACTGACATCTGTCACTGCCCCACAGGCCAAGCTGTGATTGAGCGTGCTCACCAGACGCTCAAACAGGTCCTGGCTAAACAGAGCAGTACAACTGTGTAGATCTCTACGCAGCAGAAGCTCTGCAAAGCCCTGTTTACTATCAGTTTTCTGAAAACATGAGTCCTCCAGTGGTTCGTCATTTTAACAGTGGTAAACAGTTCAAGTTGTCTCAGCATCCACCAGTTTTGATTAGGGACCCAGAAACATGGGAAACCAAAGGTTCCCTATGAGCTTGTTACCTGGGGACGTGGTTATACGTGCATATCCACTCCCTCAGGCCCTCGGTGGATTCCCCAGAAATGGGCGAAGCCTTTTGTCCCCAAACATCCAGCTCCAGTGGAAGGGAACGAGAAGCAAGTGGCAGTTGCTTCAAAAAGAAGACGCTGCCGGAAAGAGGAAGGAGAATCTTCATAGAGGACTACATTCGGCAGATACAGAGACTTTTAGCATGTTTTAAAATGTTTATTTTTCCTTTTAGAGAATACCTTCCTTCCACTCAACCCTGTGATGAACCCCATACAAGTTGTCTTCTTGGTTCAATGAAATGTTCAAGGGCTGGGATTCACAGGGTGGTGGACTTCTATAGTTAAAACTATCTTGTTATTTTTTGTTATTCTTTTCCTTGTAATACTGGCTTTTGGGATCCTATGTCACTTAGTTTTAAAGGTTATAAATGGTCTCATTCCTTCTACCTTGGTAATTAATCACATAGAAATGAAAAACCTAAAACAATCTAACTCTCACACTAACTGCAAGTGGTGGGCAAGATCATAATATGAATTAAGATGAACCTAAATCTTCCCTTCAACTTTATTAAACAAAAAAAACAGAAAGATATTGCATTTCACTACCCAGTATGTATTCAGATAGTACATTCCTTGACCCTGTGGCTTGACCTTATCCCCTCTAGCCATACCGAGTTGGAAGAGATCCAATTACTATTCCACCCCTTTTCCTGGCCTCTAGAAATACCCTGCAAACCATGTGATTGTTCTCTTTCTCCCTGGACCCCTTCGAGAATAACAGCCAGGAACACAGCCAGGGGGGTCTGAGCCTGCTTTGTCTGCTTTGTCCCTGTCACCCCACCCCATCTCTGACTTAGAGCTAGCAGGGAAGGTCGGAGAGTGGGATAAGGGTGTGTCACAAATGGACCCCCTGGGGAATAGAAAAAGCCCATACAAAAACCTAACTGGGATCACAGTGACCCTGGGGGAAGGCACAGTATAGAAGATCATAGAACCTTGATAGTCAGAAGTATTAAAGAGGCTGTGCCACAAGCTCAGAATGCTTTCAAGGCATTTGCTGAAGAACAGAAGAAGGAAGAAACTTCAACTGAATGGTCGGAGAGGATAAGACAAAATATGTTAAAGTACTCTGGTATAGATCCTGAAACAGTAGCAAGACAAGTTTTATTAAACTCGTTTTGTGACTCATGCTTGGCCAAATATAAGAGCTAGAAAGATTGGAAGATTGGCAAGAGAGAGAGTTGAATGACCTGTTAAAAGAAGCCCAAAGGGTATATATAAGGGGGACCAGGAGAAAGCAAAGGCAAAAGCTAAAGTAATGGCAGCTTCTACTGCTGAAAGAAACCACCATGCAAAGACCCACTCCTGTAAAGAGGTGAGGTCTCAGTCAGGCCAATACAAGGGCGACCAGAATGATGTTAAGGGGAACAGAACTCCCTTGGAAAGAGGCCCTTAAAAGGAAAAAGGGGAATTTAATAACTGGGGCCCAAACTGTCATTATTACAAGGAAATTGGACACATAAGGTGAAGCTGCCCATAGAGAGAAAAAAAAACTGAAAGTTTTTAGAGAAGTTGAAGAAATACGTAAATAGGGGGATCAGGGGCTCTATCTCCTGTAGTTAAAATAACACCAAGAGCCCTTGATAACTTTAAAAGTAGGACCCCAGGAGGAGGAACTTGAATTTTTAGTGGATACAAGCACCAAGAGGTCCTGTGTTTGTAGAACGCGAGAAAAGCCAAAATACTATTCAAGTAGTAAGGGCAAAACTGGAAGGATTTAAAGCGCCAGTCGTAAAACATGTGATATTTAAAGAAACAAACAAAATATGAATAGGAGATGTTTTATTTCTACCAGGGGCAGGATGTAATTTTCTGGGGAGGGATTTACAAGTGCAGTTAAACATCAGGGTGCTTCCAGAAGGGGATAATATGATAATCAAACTCCTCCAGTTAAAAGATGAGGATGAAAAGCAAACTAAAGAAGCAGTGTGGTGTTGTGGTGTGTTTTCTCTTTAAAGGTTGGTTCTGTTATCCCTTATGTTAATGGTTCAGTCTAAGTTGTACCCTCCTATCCCAGCATTCAGTCTTGTCATAAACCTGCCCTTGCTCTTGAATATACCCTGTCAATCCTCTTCTCTCCCAAAACCCTTCCTGGAAATCCCCTCTGGAAATCTCCTAATCTTGGAGGCCCCATTGGTTTGTTTGAACTGCTCCCCCCACTGTGACTCCCTATTGGTTTAAGTGTTGTAAACTCTGCC
This sequence comes from Sialia sialis, assembly GCA_009812075.1. Classification (NCBI taxonomy): domain Eukaryota; kingdom Metazoa; phylum Chordata; class Aves; order Passeriformes; family Turdidae; genus Sialia; species Sialia sialis. Next base: position 201,381 of record VRYO01000192.1, on the reverse strand, counting down.
TTATGTTCCTCCCCCATCTTCTTCCTATTGGTTGGAAATTTGTGCCCTTCCCTAAATCCTTCCCTGTATAAAAGTCCCTGCACACCAGTGTCATGGTTTGGAGGACAGGTGTCTGCTAAGAAAGGTAGTAGCCTCTCTCTGAAATGGAAAATGTAAACGCCCTCCCTCCAAATTATTATTATTATTTCAATATTAAAGGGCTCTCAGGCAAAGATATGGGAATTAGGAATAACAGTTCTTTACTAGGGAAATTAAAATAGAAATACAGTAATACAAAGAACAAATATTTTAATAGAAGTTCTTCGCAAATGGGACTGGCCCACAGCAGCCAGACAGATAACCAAACCGAGGGCTTCAGCAAAAAGGTCAGAAATAGAAAGGGGGTGGATTGTGAGAGATAAAACAATGTTTTGCTTTAGCCGTTGTTTCAGCCATACACTTATGTCACATAGGCAAAGATGGACCTAGCACAAAGCTAGGCCTTGTGAGCATGGGGCAAGAGGAAAAGAGGAGTGAACCAATGGTTGTCACTAGGGAGAGAAAGGGAAGAGGAAAGGAGGTGTTGGTTTGAGCTCAGTAGATGGTTGGAAAGAATGTGAGTTATTGAGAACTCAGCCAGTGGGAAAGGGGACAGGACACAAGCTGGGGAAGGGCATAAAAGCGTGTGCATTTTAGGGGGACGTGTGCCCCGATGTGCTGGGAGACACACCCAGCTCAGTTGACCTGTTTGTGTTAATAGTTTTACTTTGATGTCCTAGTTCAGTTTTATTGGTGACTGTATTTTTCACAGAACAAAAGACATCAAATTGTCTGAAAGCAGCAAAGTTGCAACAAAACAGTGAGTACTTCTTGTGCCCAATTTCACTTGCTTGGCAACATCTTCCCTGCAACACCTTCAGGGCAGGGCAAGCAGCCACACATCAGCCTGCAGGTTCCACAGCTCCCTAGGCTGGGTTGAGGGTTGATGACACCATCAGGCTCCTGCTTGCACAGAATCCCAGGATGGGTCAGGCTGGAAGGGACCACAGTGGCTCATCTGGTCCAACATCCCCGCTCAACAGAGGCCGTCCCACAGCAAGTGGCAAAGGATTGTGTCCAGACAGTTCTGGAATATCTCCATTGAGGGAGACTCCACACGCTCTCTGGGCCATCTATTCCTGTGCTCAGTCTCCACACAGGAAAGAATTTCTTCCTCATATTCAGGTGGAACTTCCTGGTTAAAGGGTTTCTTCTTATTGCCTCTTGTCCCATTGCTGGGCACTGCCAAGCAGGGCCTGGCTACAGCCTCTTGGCAGCCCCTCCTTAGATATTCACACACATTCATGAGGTAAATGCAGGACATACATGCCTTGAGGGACCCCGGGCTGCGGCCAGAGACCAGGTGAGGCAGCCTCAGCAGGAGCGGCCCCTGGGGAGGCCCTGCCCAGCCGCAGAGACCCCTGCGCCCCTCCGCTCGGGAGCTGCGGCCTGAGGCGGGAGATGGAACGAGCCCTGCTGGGAGCAGACTGGGGCTGCTGGGCGGGCTCCAAGCCCTTGCACGGGGCAGGCCCAGCCCCAGTGGCTGGGAAACCAGTGGGAGCCGCTGCCTTCCTTAGGTGCCCAGATGTTCTTTATCTCATCACCTGGAGAAATAACAGGCCCTTGATGGCAGCTGTGCTCTAGCAACCTGGCTTCCAGCCCATTTAATCCCCCTGCAGGGGCACTGTTCCACCTGCTGTGCCAGACCAGCCCTTGCTCACAGATCACCACTGCTGAGCAGCTGCATTACCCTACCCCGAGGGGATGTGGGTTGGCCATTCCATTCCAGGACGGGATGTGCAAAAATGGAGAAAACTCAAAACAAACTTCGAGCCTCCACCTTTTCCCTGCCTCCTTCCTCTGGGCAGGCAAGACTCGAAGGTGGCAGAGCAGTGCCCAGATGCAGATGCTGCTGTCAATCCCCAGCACAGTGACAAGTGCTCATGCAGAGCTTCTGGGGCAGCTCAGTCTGAGGAGAAAGGGCCCTGCAACAAGGATCGCAAGGCAAAGACATCATCATGCTTCACACTAGGTGAAAGCCAGGCTGCCTCCAGTGGGATGTGTTCCTCCACTTGCCTGACACCAAAGCTTGCTGTAAGCGGAAAAAAATTCTGGCTACTCCTCGCCTTCCTAGTTAAGATTCCCTGTAAAATTGGGTTGCAGCATGGCTGAGGCTGTAGAAAGGAAGAGGATGGGATTGGTTACAGCAGGGAAAATGCACAGATACAGTTTGGCCTGGATTGGAGGAAGCACAAGTAAACTCTTTATTGATGGAAAAAGGATGCAAGGTTTACCATTTAGAGGCCCTTCAGCTCTCCTGCCACACACCTTGCTCACCACAGACAAGCTTTGGGTTCACTGATCTGTGCTGTGCTCTGGTCTGGGCAGGGAGCTTGGGACCCTCCGCATGGATGGGCTTTTGGGAAAACTGTGGGTCCACAGAGGGAGGAGTGTCTTCAGCAGTACAGCTCTCCTCTCCACCTCGGGAAGTGGCTGCGTTTGGGACAGGTACTTGAAAATTCTGTCTCGGGGTCGGTGCAGGCCCATGTTGACCTATCTGGTCCAATAGAGGCTGAACAATCCGATTTGCCATGGTCCTTATGTCCAGAGTGTTGCCTGAGGTTGCTGGATTCACTGGTCTCACCAAGCTCCCCTTCACCATTGCAGGATTCTCAAGTTCCATGGTCTTGGCACAGCCAATTCCTTCTTCTTGGAGCTGTGGTCCTAAGGCAGGCAGCTTTACTCCTGTGCTTGCTTCAGGGCTGTGTCCTTCAGATGCTCCAGAGATTCCTGGCTGCATCTGTCTGGTGGAGACCTTACCCTTGGGAAACTCTGGGATTTCAGTGTACTCACAGCGGGAGTCTCCTTTAAACTGAGAAGCTACCATGGATTTTAAGAGGCAGCGAACATTCCTAACAACTTGTCTGGTGAGTTTGTCAAGGCAGGTGTGTAAACGTGCTATGTCAGCTTCCTTGGATTTGTCCACCAGGGTGGCTCTTCCATCAACAGGCTGCTCCTTCTGCCTGGCTGCCTTCCTTGGCTCAGAAGCTTTGGACTCCAGACGGTCCCCCAAGCTCTCCAACACTGTCGCTACAAGCTCCTTGGCCAACATTTCCATTTCTTGACGATGGTCTAGAGGTGTCTCTGTTTTCACACAGCCACAAAAAACTATTCCTCTGATCTTCCGGGCAGCCGTCCTTAAAAAGTTGACATAGTAATCCTGAGGGACCCTGAGCCTCCCAAAGACTTCACGCACAACAGTCTCAACCAGCTCTTGGAGCTTCTGGGCTTCAGCTGATGTGAGCTGCTTAAGGACAGCTTTAAAGAGTCTGTGAGCGGTATTGTCTGGCTTCCTCTGGGAGTCAGCAGCAGTGCCCAGCTCAGATCTGGAGTAGGTTTGGCCCTCATCTGAAGCTATTTTCACTCTTTTGAATCTCCCCGATTTCAGGAGGGTCTCTTTGCTCTTCTGTGGACATGGGCAAGAAGATTTCTGAGGCTGTGGCTGCTGCTTCCCCTGGAAGGAAGTGTCAGTGGTTTCTGGCGGTTTGGGACCATCCTTTAATTTGGCCAGAAGTGGCAGAAGCTCTTCCTGAAAGATGACATCAGGTTGAGGGTCATGT
>VRYO01000192.1:177000-189468 GCA_009812075.1 Sialia sialis | reverse complement strand
AGATACAGGGCTGCTGGGCTGACAGGTGGGGATAAGAGTCAGAGGACACCTCTCTCTGCAATGGCCCAGAAAGCACCCATGTTCTGGGATGCATCCTCAGCAGCGTGGGCAGCATGGGAAGGAGGGGATTCAGCTGCTGGTGAAGAACAGTGCTTCCTGCCCAAGACACCCTCCCCACGGTGTCTGTGGCCTTGGGCTGTTGCAGGGCTATAGCTGGGAACTGACAGCATGTGAAGAGCAGCTGAGCTGTTCCTCGGGCTGGCAGTTGGGGCAAAGCCACCAGTGCTTTAAAGGAAAAAAGAGAAGAAAAGGGAGAAGGGAAAGGGAACCCCATTTCTCATTGAACTTTGATCCCTGCTGTGTACTCTTCACACCTTTGTTTAATAACACCTCAAATTCCCATTACCTGTTCCAGGGAACACCTCTGCCCTCAAGAAGGGAAACTCTATATGAGCTGGCAATAGTCTCACTATTCCAGTGAAAATGAGTATAGTTTTCTTCTGAAAAAAAACTTTATTTAAGAAAAATTAAGATGTCTGTCCCTAGGAGATATTTGTAAATGCAACCACCACAAACTGTTGCGTTATTTTGATTGTTTGTAGTGCATTCTGTGTCCTGTTAAGTAGCTGCCCTCAGACAGATATCACCCACAAGTTTTACTGTTCAGGAATTATTCATTTCTTGTTTGGGCGTCTTTCTCCATACATATTTCTCTTTCCTTACCTATGCCGTTGTTCTCACACAATCACATTTTGGCCTCAGAATCATCTACTATGTGAAATTGTGCTTCATAGATCCTAATACTCAATATAAGGTGAGGTTTGGCACCAGCTGAATGTGAGACGAACAGATGTTAAAGGCAGGGAGTAGCGCTGCCCTGAGGAGTTGATCTCATTTCTCACATCCATGAGCTCTTTGTCTTAGCAGAAATCCCTCCATTTGAATGTAAGACCAGAGGTGCTGTTACCTCAGGTCATCAGTGCTTCTGGCAGGTCTGGCTCTTGGATGCTCCAGCTGTCTCTGCAGAGACTGATGGCCCAGGGATGTCAGTGCCGAGTTAAGGTTCAGAGACCGATCCAGCTTCCAAGTCTCTGCTTCCAGAACAGCAGCTCTGGGCTCCTTGAGCACTGCTGCAAAGGAGCAGGAGAGCTCCTGGTGAAGGTCTGACAGCTCCTGGCTGGTCCTTGTACAGCTCTCAATGTAGTTCTGTCGCTGCTGTCGGTCTCGGGCCAGCTGTAACTGCAGCAGGGACACCTGAAAGAGGAACAAGAGGAACAAGAGTATCTGCAGCCCCACGGTACTGGCTGTTGGGGCACACACAGCCTCCAAGTGCAGCCCTCACCAACACTCTGCCCTTGGGCAAGGGGAAAGGAACAGGCTCCCAGACTGGCCCTGAACAGAGCTCAGATGATCAACAAGTCCAGTTCATGGCAGGCAAACCCTTCCCACGTACATCCCTCAGCCACCACAGCTCTATTAGAGACAGTTCCGACAGCATTTAGGAACCCAACTCTGATTTCCAAAGCACACATTTGGGCCACTGACCCCTTTCTGCACAGGCTGTGCATCAGCAGCAGGGCTGCTGCTCCCCTCAGCTACTGGAGGACTCTTCTACTTGAGCTGCTGAACAGGCAGCTGAGGGACAGGGAGCAAACTCTCCCTCTCCCAAACTTTAGAGCATTCCACACAGGAGCACAGCACAATGTGAGTAACTAAGCCCAGTGGAATAATAAGCGTCTAGCATTGCCTCAGATCCCTGGATTTCTGCTAAGATGCAAGCTCCACTGTTACGAGTCAAGGGAAAATGGAAACAGGCAACAAAGGAGAACATCCTGGTGCAGGGAAGTACTGGAACCACTGTCCCTGGAAGTGTTCAGAAATATGTGGCTGTGGCACTTTGGGCCATGGTTTGGTGTTGAGATTGACAACACTGGCTTAATTAGCTGTATTAGATGATCTCAGAGGGCTTTTCCAATCTTAAGCATTTTATGATTCTAGGATTCTGATATTTTCAGGTGACTTCCAGCGTTCTGAATTTCATCCCATCTCTTTCCCCCAACACCTGATCTTTAGACAAGTCAGAGATAAGACCAAGGTAAAGGATGTTGTTTGGTTGTTGCCAACAGGTGCATGACTGACAATACCTGCTATACTCACTTCTTGACAGCCAAACACAACTCGGGCTGTCAGAGCATGCACAGCTGTGCCCATGAGTACAGCTACAGCAGCCTTTGATGAAAGATTTCCTACTCCTCACCTGGCTCTGTAACTCAGCTAAGCGCTGATTGCAGTGAGCATGGGACCCTTCCTGTGAAGAAAATGAAAGGATGTTCTTTCAGTCTCTTTGGTCACAGCAACAGGCAATACTCGACTTCTGTTAGGTCTCTGCTGGAGGGCTACTACCATTGGGATTTCCCATCATTCCTCTGATGAACAAAAGCCTCCTCGCACCAAGGAAAATCTTCATCTCACCTGTCTAGAAGTGGGCAACTTGCACTGCTCAGACTCAGAAAGAGACAATCCACAAGCATCTGGGAGTAACCGATCCCTAAAACATCTCTTCAGTCTCCTCCGTTCGTGTTCCACCTGCACATTGGATGGGAGAGAGGGTCACAGAAACCTGTCAGCAAACATGGAGCAAAAGGACCTCTGGACATCAAAGCAAGGAGATCTCTGCTCAGACACTGAATTGCACCAGACAACACTGGGGGCCAAAAGCTCTCGCTGGCAGCTGTGCAAGAGAGGCCAGTGTGTGTCTGGGGACACGGGGCCAGGGAGGGAGGCAGTGGAGTGAAGGTGCCTTTGTGAAAGCCATGGGCTGCCACAACAGAGAGAACAAACAAAAGGCTGTGCCCACAGCAGGGACAGAGAGAGGCAAGGAAACAAGCAGATGACTCCAAAGTGTTCCAGATGAGTCGGAGGCCCTGCAGACGCAGCAAAAGCCCATTTTACCTGCTCGAGAGTCCTCCTGAGTTCAGTGTTCTGTTGCTTGAGCTCCCCCTTTTCATCTTCCAGCTTTGCCACTTCTCTCTGCAGACATTCCAGGCTCTGCAACATGAGTCTCTTCTCTGAGAGCCATGACAGCTGCTCCCCTTCAGCTCCAACAGCCTGCTGGGCATTCAGAGAGGAGATTACATGAGCTGGTGCCAACAAAGGTTAGAAGGATGTCAGAACCAATGTATCGGGGAGAGTAACCACAGCAGAAATGGACAGTGCTAAGGTCCTTCTCTTCCTTGTCCACAGGCTAAAACAACACACCCTCTCTCTAGGGGCCCTACTCTAAATCCCCTGAGTAGTTTGAGTAGTTTGTCTTGACTCTGCTCTTCCTTCTAGTTTTGTTCAGTGTTCCCCATTCTGGTTTTGAGAGACTGGAAGCATTAATTTTCTATCCAGCCACTTCATGATTTTACAAAGCTCTGTAGTATCTCCATCTCTCTCTGCCTCTCTTAGCTATTGCTTGTGAATACTTAAATGCTTAAAATACTTAAATACTTAAATCTTCCTCTTAAGAGAGTTATTTACCATCTTTGATCATCACTGTAGATTCTCTTACATACAGTTCTACTCTCTGTCCTCAGACAACTAAATGTGCAAGATGTGGGTGAAGCACACATTTCTGCAGTGATTGAACACTACAGTTTTGTTCTCTCTTCTCTTTACCTGTTACATCCTCATACAGAACTACTCTTTGAAAATATCACGTTATCAATCAGGCCATATGCACTGCTCTGAACTTAGTCAGGAGCCACCGCCTCCTTTGTGCATTTCTTCATTAACTGCTCCTTGGAGCACCTATAAATGTAGTCTTGGTATCAGCACTAAACCAATCTGTGTGGATGCAACTGCATTACCTGACTGAATTTTCTTGCATATCTGACCTACATGGATGTAACTCAAATCTCACGCTCTTTTTACATTTCTTGCCCTTGTCACATATTTACTTTCCTTCAACGGATCACAATACTTGTCAGTATCCTGGATCAGGCTGCAAGTAATATTTCTCAAGTCATAAGTGAATGCATAACGCATAAATACAGTGTTTTCTTAGTAGCACTTTTTACATGCCAATATACTAATGGACACTAGAATACAGGCAAATTCCTGCAAAGCTGCAGCACAGGCTATTGCAGCTGTTCCACTAGCAGGACCTGAAAAATTTCACTTTGGAGAAATACACACAAATTTGCCTCTGTGATTTTTGGGTGGCAGTACCAGCATGTCCTGAATGCATAATTAAGCATTTAACCTGACCAGGCAGTAATAGAAATACCATTCTTTTAATACACTGGAAAAGCTGTCCCTCAGAAATCTCCATCACATGAAGCATCCTCGAAGCACCAGCAGTGCAGCTGCTGTTCAGCCCTCAGTACAAAACTCTGCTCGATTTAGTTCCTCACTCTGTTCACCTGCTCCATTCCTTCCTACACCAAATTCCAACCAGCCCATGTTTCCTCTCCTTGCCTGGGCATGGGAGAAGCAGCTCCCCATGGCCAGATTTTGGCCTGGAGCTGATTTGAACAGCAAGCTCCAGAGCTGTTCAATCATTCTGGGCATGCCAGGAATCAATCTGGCAGTCAATGCTCTCTGGCTGGAGCCAGGCACACAGACAAGGCTGCCTGCTGCAGCCCAGGCTGTTTTGCCCAAGCAGGCCTGGAGAGACAAGGATAGAGAGTCCCAATTCTTTATGGGAAACATCATTGGAATAATTCAGGGATCTTGCAGTGGTCTGAAGATCAATGCCAGTACCTACCTGTTGATGAAATTGGTCTGTGTCTCTCTCTGAAACCATTCTCTGCAGGATGGTTATTTCTTTCTTCAGATTCCCTTTGGCCATTTCACTCTTGCTCAGTGCAGTACTCAGGATTTGAGTGTTCTCTCTCCATTCATGTTCTCTGCTTTCACTCTCCTTCGAAGCAGCAGCCACATGCTCCAACTCTTCGCCACTGGCTTCCTTCTCAGCTTCCAATTGTTGGGTAATTTCCTTCTGCCTTTGCAAGAGATGGTCCTTCTCCTGGAAAATTTTCCTCTTATCTACTTCCTCCCATTTCTGGAGTTTTTTGATTTGTTCCTTTAGGGTTTCCCCTTCGCCTTTCCATCGCAAAGCCAATGTTAATTCTTTCAGGAGTTTACTCTGCCTCCTAAGCTCTTGCTCTCTGTCTATCAGAGTCTTCTTTAAATATTTGACTGTGTCTGTCTGGTACTTGATCTCTTTATCCTTGTTTGTCAGAGTCTGCTGAACACGCTGGAGATCTTCCCGAAGAGCTCTTATTTCCTCTTCTAATTGATTTCGCTCACTTTGAGCCTTGATCTCTCCTTCTCTCTCAGGGAAGGCTTCTTTCAGGAATTCTAGTTCTCCATTGTGTGTAACCTCTTCATTCTTCTCAGTTAGCCTAAGCTGGAGATTCTGCAAAGTCTTCAGTTCTTCTTCTACGTGCTGGAGTTTTTGCCTAAGAGTGTCACTGTCTTCATCCTTCTTCCTCACCACTTCTTCAAGCAAAGTCACTTGCTTCTGGCATGATGTTAGTGCTACTTTCATGCTTTTTTCACAAAGCTGGAACGTGTTCACTTGCTCTGTCTGCTTGAGGAACTCCAAATGGTTCTTCTGTAGCATCTGGCTTGTTTTGTCTGGATCCTGCTCTAGACTTTTGGCATGCTTGCCTGCCACCTCCTTCTGCTCTTGAAGTTCCTGGACATGTTCTTGCAAAGACACTATCTCTTGATCTCTAGCTTCAAGAGAAGATTCAGCATGTTCAAGTTTTTGCAATATGGCTTTAGTCTGCACTGCTGTCATTTCCTTCTGCTGTTGAAGCTTTGTGATGGCATCTTCCAGAACACAAATCTTTTCCTCTTTTTCTTTCAGACTCAGTGTTGTTGCATGGAATTTTTTTTGCTCAGCTTCATGCTTTTCTTCTTTTTCCTTGCATGCCTCACATTGCTTTCTAAGGGACAAAATTTCCTGCTCTCTTTGCTTTAGTTCAACTTGAAGATGCTGCAGAATTTGCTTCTGCTGTTCAGAATCTTGCTTTTGTTTTTGGAAGGTCTCAATCAGTTCCTTCTGAGATTCAATCAATAAATCCTTTTCTTTCAGTACTGTCCTAGAGTATTCTAAGTCTCTGTGCAAGACATTTATCTGTTCTTCTGTTTTTTCCTCATAGCTCTTTGTTTGTTGCTTTTGGATGTCCATAAGTCTGTCTTTGTCTTTTAAGGTTGATAAGGTCTGCTCTAGTTGGTCACGGACAGTCTTTAACTGCATTTCCATGACTTCTTCAACTTCCTGCATTTGCTTTTGTTGTGACTCAAGCTCTTGATCTTTTTTAGATAAAGAAAGTGTCATGATTTCTACGTTACCAAGAAGCTCTCGCAGATGCTCATCCTGCTGTTCCTTGTGTTGCTGCAAGAGCCTTAACTCTTCCCTTTGAGTGTCACACTCACTCTCTCTGTCCTTAAGAGCAGCCCTCAGGTGTTCAAGGCTAGCATTTAGAGATTTTGCATCTTCTCTTTCCTTTTCCAGTTCTTGAATCTGCTGAGTCAGAGAAAGAAGCTCCAACCTTTTCTCCTTCAGGTTTCCTTTCATATCATCAAGATCCACAAGCAGATTTCTGACTTGTATGGCACCATGCTGTTCTAGAATCATTATTTTCTCCTCCTGGAATTTGATCTCCAGCTGTCTGTCCTCCAGCTCTTTGCTCACCCTGCTGACAGCAGAGTTCTGCAATTCTAACTGCTTCTCCAGTTCCCGTATCAGTTCTTGCTGGGATCTGATCTCCTGTTCCTTCTCTTCCAGCTCTTGGCTCATTTTGCTTAAAACAAGACTTTGCTTTTCTTGCTGCTTCTCCAGCTCCTGTATCTGTTCCTGTTGTGATTCTGTCTTCTGTTCTTTCTCTGTTATGTCCTTAATAACCTGATTAAGAGCAGTTTCATGCATTTCTTTCTGCTTTTCCAGCATTCTCATCTGCTCTTGGTACAACTTCATTTCTCCCTCCCTCTCTGACAGGATGGCAGTCACACGATTAAGATGCTCCAGCAAACCTTTGGTCTCTGCTGCCTCTTTCTGGAGAATCTCCATTTTCTTCCCCTGGCTTTGCACTTCCTCATTTTTAATTTTTAACATGGATAATGTGGTTTGGAGTTCTTGTTCAAGGGAGTGATTCTTGTCTATTGCTGTATTCGCTCGGGTTTCAGAGGCTGTGACTGATTCTTCCAGAAGTTTTATCTCATACTCCAGTTTTTCTTTATCTGCCTGCAGCCTGTCCCGTTCATGCTGCAAAATAGGGAGAAAAAGGGTCAGTCATTCTCTCTCTCAGTTTGATTCTCATACCAGATCGAGACTCCTGCCACAGGGGCAGGCACAGGCTATCCCCCTCTCTCTGCCTCTCAGGATGCTTCAGACCTTTGCTGGGCCTCCCTTGATGCTGCACCTTTCTCAGCATGCTCAGCCTGTCCCAGCTCACCTCCTCCCCTTCCCTGACCTCTTGCAGCTCCACTGCAGTGTTCCTTTGGGGAGGAGCTGCCAGAACTGCAGCCAGGATTTCAAGTCCACGCTAAGCAGGATTTGGGCAGTACCACGAGGATGTGCTCTCCATCAGGGAGGAAGGGAAGAGCAAACACCCCCAGCACTTCATTCTCTGAGATGGGGCAACAGCAGTGGTTTTCAACCTCTCCTGTGCAGAGTTTCCATGGCACCATCCCCAGAGCCCCAGTGCCCTCTCGTGCAGCAGCAATGGCCAGATCAGGCTGTCATTCTCTGCTGCCACTCAGAACCAGTTCTCTCCTTCCAGACATACCTCATTCTCTGCATCACCACTTGGCTTTTTCCCTCTTCTCTCCCCACTGGTTGTTCTCAGATAGCCAAGGCCAAACACCTTTCCATTAACAGCAAACTTGCTCTTCTCACCCCTCCTTCCAGGCCCTGACATTTATTAATCTGAACATGGCTTAGCACATGAGGAATTGCCCAAACCATACAATGCCAGTGGAGACAGTGTGCACATTGAGAACTAAAGCTTCTAGGGCACAGAACTCCATCATGGAGGAAAATCAGCAGCCCCAGCACTAAGTGGCTTTGAGATGACTACAACATCTTTTCCTCCTTATTCAGAAGATCAAAATTAGAAAAGTTGAACTGGAAAAACGTGACCCTTAGAACTATTAACACAAAGTCCAAACAGCATCTGCTGTTGGCATCTGGCAGTCTCACCAGCACATCCTTCCTTTCCTTCTCCAGGCTCTCCAATTTCCTCTGCAGAGATGCCACCTCCTGACAAAGAATCACAGCCTCTTCCTTCAGGGCAATGGTCTCTTCCTTCAGGGCAGTTTCTAGAGAGGTCTTCTGGTGTTCTGCCCTCCACATCGCTGCAGCAGGAAAGCAGAAGGAGAAAAGCAAAGCAAAGGCAAACTGATGTGCATCCCGTTGAGAAAACAGCACTGTCTTCCTTGCCTGCCTGTGTTGGCCAGGCCCTAAGACCATAAGGGATCCAAAGTTGATAGAAATGAAGGAAACTTCCAGACAGAAAGAAAAGCAGGAATGAAAGGGGCAAGGTGCAGATGAATAGAAAGTGTGTTTGCTCTTGGGCTTCTGCAGTGTGAGCAATCCAAGACAGACAAAGGAGCAGGCTTGCCTGTGCAGCCCTGGTCCAGAGGGATCAACAGCCTGGAGGCTCTGGCAGGGCCTGGAATTTGGGGGAATTGAGCTGAGGCATCCAGCTACAGCTCCTTAGCACAGACACCACCTGAAAGGCACCAGCTTTGCACAGGATCAGCCATAGCACAGCCAGATGGCACTGCCAGCCATGGCATGATTCTTGAGAAAAAGCTTTCACTGGCACTGCAATGGACAAATCTGCTGGTTGTTTTTCCCCTCTGCCATCTCAGGGTATTGCCCTTTTCCTCTACAAGGGATCAGAAATCCCCACTGGCAAGACAGGATGGGGCAGAGGATGGGAGAGAAGTTGTACCTGCCTGACTTTCATCCAACTGTATCTGCAGCTCCTGATTGCTGGCTTTAAGACTCTCCATCTGAGCCTGACCCATACTCAGCTCCAGCTCCAAGGCCTGTATCTTCTTCCTTGCATCATTCTGGAAGAGGTAAAAGGAGCAGAATCACCTGTCAGTGCCACTGCTGGCAGGAGACAAAGGGCAGAAATAGCCCAGGTTGAGGGGGAGGGGGCAGCTGGACTGTAGTGGTAGATGTGATTGTGATCCTCCTTCCTCCCCATGCCAGTGAGCCAACCCCCCTATAAGGACTGACACCCATCCTGGCCTTAGCACTGTGCTTGTTCAGCAGCCCAGCAGCAAGACAGGATTTCTCGGTGTACTGGGCACAAATTACCAGATCTTTCTGGAAATGTTCCAAGTGCTGTTGCAGATCTTGCAAAGCTGCTGCCACTCTGTCCACTGTGAGCTCTACAGGGACATCCTCAGCCTGAGAAGCAGTTAGACCCATGACATGACCCTCTTCTGAAAAGAGAAGACATTCCTGTTCAACATTTAATCCAGAGGCCAACAAACAAGGCCTCTCTACCTAGGAGGCGGTACCTATGTCATCATCCTAGAGCTCGCCTTGCAGCAGGATGTGTACCACAGCCTGACGTTATTCTGATGACCACTAGTATCAGCACTGCCCCAAAGACAACAGCATGGGCCCTGTGGCTTGACAGGGCCCTTCTCCCTTCTGACTCTGATCATTTCTCTACATACAAACATGGACTTGTGTGTCTGCAGGAAAGTCAAACTGTCAAGACTTCCCAAGGCCTGAGTCAGCCTAAACTGACAGGGTGAGGGTGTCATACCAGGATGACCAGGAACCACTCCCTCACTCCACCTGCTCTCCCACACCTGCTCACCCAGCCTCCCACACTTGCCTGAGCTCCAAGCGACCAAGTCTCTGTTGTCCTTGATCATGTGGTGGAGAACCAAGAGCAGTTTGTCCAGCTGGGATTGAGTTTCCTGGTGGGCACCACTGGCCTGTTGACACTGTGTAGCCAAGGCCTCTGCTCTGTCATCAGAGTTCTGGAGCCTCACACGCAGCTCAGACACTTCAGTCTCCAGCACATGCACAGAGGCTTTCAAGCATTGTTCTCCTGCCTGGGACTCCTCCAGCTCCTGCAGTAGCTGCTTCTCTTGAGTTGCCTGGGCAGCCTCCATCTCCAGCACTGTGTCCTGCAGGGCTTGGATCTGAAAGACGGACGCACAGAGCCTCAGGGACAGGGCTGCTCCTGAGGGAGCAGAGAGGGCAGCAGGGAGAGTGATGAAGGAGAAAGGAATTCAGGCTGAAGACATGAAGGGTAACAGAAGGTGCAGAACCAACGATTCCAATGAATAGAAATGTGGATAAAACAGGGAAAGGAAGGCAATGGACACCCTGGAGGCTGCAGCTCTGAACACTGCCTGAACTGGCTGTGGTGGAAGTGCTCTGCCCAGCCTGCCATAGCCACGTCTGTGTCCCCACATTGCTCAGTGGCTGGCACAGGCACCAACTCCATCTGGGACAACTCTGCTAACACAGGGACTGAGAAGCTCCAAAGGAGTCTGCTGCTGCTTCTCCTCCCAGGTTTCCTGCTGGGAGAGAACAGTGGAAAACATTGGTAGCACACATCAGATCCAGCCTTGCCCTCCGGGTGGAGCAGCAACACGGCAGAACACGGCAGCAGTGGATGCTGCTGGGAGGGGAAAGAGGTTGGGGCCTGCAAGGCAAAGATGGTGTTGTGTGTGCATGGAGAAGAGGATGCCAGTGCACAGCTTACCTGGGTGTTGAGCTCCTCCAGTTCTCTTCTATGCTCTGAGTGGAGCTCCTCAGCCTGATTAAGGGCAGAACGAAGCTGAGATGCCTGATTCATCTGGGCCAGGTTGTTTTCTTCCAGGGTTCTGAGGCTCAGATCCTTTTCTTCCAGAGACAGAGTCAGCCTGTGGAACAAGGCAACAAATGGCCATGAGAGACATTCATATCCTTTGGGTACCTCAGAAGGGGTGGTGGAATTGACCACTATGTGAGGCAACACTTGTGTCAAGCTTTGTGTGGGGTAGATGATGAGTGAGCCCAGAGCTTATGGGTCAGAATAAAAGGACAGAAAAGTAAGGGTGACATTGCTGTGGGTGTTTGCTAAAGACCACCTGAACAGGAGGAGAAGTAGATGAGGCTTTCCACAGACAACAACCTCAAAGTCACACGCCCTGGTTCTTGTGGGGGACTTAAGCTTCCCCGCCATCAGCTAGAGAAGCAACACAGTGCAGGATGTTCCTGGAAAGCACTGATGACAGCTTGCTGTCACAGGCAGTGGAGGATCCCACAAGGAACAGCATACTGCTCAACCTTACCCTAACAATCAGGGAAGGCTTTGTTGGAGATGTGAAGCTTGGGGTCAGTCTTGGCTGCACCAACTATCAATGAGATTGTGGAGGTCAGCTGGGGGTGAGGAAGAAGCAGGGCAGCAAGCAAGATTACAACTACATCTGGATGCAATCCTGTTCCATGCGCTCTGGGATGACCCCGCTTGAGCGGGGAGGTGAGACCAGACGAGCCACTGTGGTCCCTCCAACCTTATGCATTCTGTGATTCTCTTCATCCGGCTTAGATAAGAAGTCATGTGTTTAACACGTCTTATGTCAACAAAAGGCATCAGATGCCAGGCTGATCCAGATCCCACAGGCTTCAAGTTACAGGACCCAAGGTGGAGCTGATGGATGCATGCACCTCCTGACACTGCAGCTTGGGCAGTGTTAACACACCCACCTAACCTAAAAACACAAAGATCCCCAGAGGGAAAGACCCACTCCAAAAGCCTTTACCTTCAGAAAAACTTTAAGTGAAGGCTTAAAGGAAAAGAAAATGAACAGATAATGAGATGTACCAGCACAGAGAGCTCAGAATCTGCCACTTAGGAAATGCTGCCAGAGCCCCTGGCAGGTGCAAAGATGGCCAAGAGGGAATCCATTCACCACAATGCACAGTCCCACAGGCTTTCCTTTACCTGGCTTTCTCCTTCTCTAGGACATTCACAGAAGCCTGCAGTTCTGAATTTTGATGTGACAAATCTTCTTTCCATTTCTTCTCCAGGTTCTGCAGGTACAATTGCAGCTCCTTGTTCTTATTTTCTGCCTCCTCCAGCATCTTCTGGACATGTTCAACCTCCAACATCTGCTGCCTTGACTGTTCCTGGGCCTCACTCACATCTTTTTGTGCTCTCTGGACGATGGCTTCCTGGGACTCTCTGGAGGCTCTCAGCTGAGATGTCAGCTCTCCCACCTCCAGTCAAACAGAACAAAGCAGTCAGAGGCTACAGCCACAGCTTGTCACTGTCAGCCACAGCAGAGGCTGTGAGGAAAGGTAAAGGACAACTTTCCATTTCTCCCTGTCCTGACAGCACCACATTCACATGGACAACTTCTTTCAGTTTCTAAGTGGCCCAGCAAGGGCACCTGAAAATGCACCTCCCAAACCAAGGCTAGCAGGAAGAGGCCAGCAGGAATCCA
>VRYO01000192.1:107403-176000 GCA_009812075.1 Sialia sialis | reverse complement strand
CAGTGCCACCTCACAGGCAGCCAGAGGACAAGGAGCACCTGTGCTCTGGGCTCACAGCATCTGCCCTATGCAGCTCTGATAGCCTGGGCTCCAAGAGCCTCTGGCAGTGTTACCTTGGAAGTGTTGTGTCAGGCCCTGCTGGCTTGTCTAGGATCAGAAAGCACCTGCCCAACAAACATACCTACTCCAAACTCCATGTTGTCACCCAAAAATACTGCATCTTCCACAGCTGCCACTTGGCAAACAAAATTTCTGTCAAGATCTATTTCAGTGCTGGACATTTTCAGGAAGGTTGGGGAAAACAATTTTGCTCACTGAAGGCAAGGGAAAATATACAGGATTTCCCCCTCTAGAACAAAACCCACATCAGTGCTCAAAGCAACTCTTTGCAATGAGGGAATGCTTGGCAGGAAAATGGTGAGCAGTCATTTAGTGACTGATGGAAGTCTGGCTGATGTGGCCAAAGCAGACTTTGTCCAGCAGTTCATATCAACAATACCACTTACTTGTCTTACATGATGTAAGTGTCTAACAGCCTTTGCTGGTATTCAAGCCTGAAGACTAAACTGTGGTTTTGAGCTCTTTTCTTCAAAACCAAAACCACTGCTGTGTATTTGCCAAATCTACCTTATACCCCAGAACTCAGACTGTCTGACAGAGACCATCAGAAACAAACACTTCTCTTGCAGCTATGTTGTAACACTCAATCCAAACCTCCCCTGGCACAGCTTGGGGCCGTTTCTCTTCTCCTGTCACTTGCTCCCTCGGAGCAGAGCCTGACCCTCACTTGGCTGCACCTTCCTGTCACAGGGAGTTGTAGAAAGCAAGGAAGTGTCCCAAGCCTCCTCTTCTCCAGGCTGAGCCCTCCCAGCTCCCTCAGTCGCTCTTAATCACACCTGTACTCCAGACCATTCCCCAGCTCCATTCCCTTCTCTGGACATGCTCCAACTTCATGACAAAAAGCATCATCAGGAACATGCAGACCGGGTTTTTTGTCTCTGAAAAAGGATTCAGAGCTACACAGTTTGATCCTTTTGCCGCCCACTCAGATTCCTGGACAACACAACCATCTCTTTGCAGCTTATCAAGAGCCAAAAAAAGAGGCCACCAAAGACAGGTGGACTAGAAGACTGTAGAAGCAGAGGACAACTCTGAGAATTGTGGAACAACTCTGCAGGTCACCCATACATTTCCAAAAAGAAGCAAACAAAGCCTTGTGACCTCTAGCACTACCACGTGGTCCCTTGACAAAACCTCTGCAGAATCCAACAGGTAAAGCTTCCCTCATCCAAGCAGCCCAGTGCCCACATGGCTGCACCATATTTTAGGTCACCTGACGGAATTTCTCCTGAGTTTCTGCTTTCTCCTCTCCCAGTGTCCTAAGCTCCAGCCACAGCTCCTCCCGTTGCTCCTCTGCTTCCTTCAGCAGCTGCTCTAGCCGGGCTTTCTCTGCACAGAGGTCTTTGTTTGCTCTTTCACAGATGTTCAGCTTCTTCTGCTCACAGATCTTTGCTTTCTCCATCTCATCCATTTTAGCAGACAAAACTTCCTTCTCTTGCTCCAGCTACAGCCATAGAAGCATAGAGGAAATAAAGTACAGAAAGAATTACTATAAAAGATTGGCTCAGATGCAAAAGGAATACTGCCACAGTCAGCTGGTCAGATTCTGCCAAGGTAAGAATGTTGAGAAACAGCAGTAGCTGAAGACAAATGCCTGGAAACATCTCTGGCAAGTCTGCTCACCTGCCACACATATTTGTTCAGCTGCACTTTGTCCAATGCAAGAGCTTGATTGATGCTGCTCATCTTTTCTGCTGCAGCCTGGAGGTCAGCTCTTTCAGCATTCAGCTTGTTCTGAGCCCCTGTCAGCTCTGCCACTGACTGCTCTGCCTGGAGAGGCAAAAGAATAACAGAACAACAAAGGCAGCAAAATCCCAGACTGCAGGCAGCAACTCTACCTCCCCGGGTGTCTTTAACTTATTCCTAGGGCAGAGCTTCCAATAAGATCATGGGACCAATGACCCCAAAAAGCCTGTCTGGTTGGATCACCATTTTCCACGAAGAACAGTGTCCCTCTCTTCTACTATCAGAAACAGCACCTCAGGTGATCTTGGTGGCATAACTCCCATTCCCACAAGTGCTGCCTAGGAATAAGGTGTCCATACCTTCTTCAGAGCCATGGCAAATTCATCCTTCTCTTGCTCCAGCAGATCCTTCTGAAGCTGCAATTTCTCCATTGCCTGTCTCTTGACTACCAACTGGCTCTGCAATAATGAGTGTTTCTCCTCAAGTGCAGCCAGGTCCTTCACTCTATGAGGAGGGGAGACAATTTTATAGAAAAACACTCCATGCTACAGGAGAGGAGCAGGCACCATATGCTTCTTCACACTGGGCCTACTCAAGCTCAGCACTGCCAGAGAAAGCTTTAACACTCACAGGAGCTCCTGCTTATGGCACGCTCTTGCCATCCTGTCCTGCTGCTCTGCCTTTTCTGCCTGGGCTGACTCTTCCTTCATCTGCAGCTCAGCGTTACTCTGATGCAGACGTGAGGCTTCTTGCTCCATTAATCCAAGCTGTTCCTGTAGCTCTTCCCTGGTTTTCTCAAGGTTTGCACAGTCACTGCAGAGACAAGGCTCAGTCAGAAGAACAAAGAGGCCTAAGGGGTCACCGATCCCATTTTCAGCACTCCAGGATGGATCAGGGTGCAGTAGGCACCTTGCTCTTTCCCTCCAAAGAAATCCTCCAGAGGCAAAGGGAAAGGAAGCAGGATTTTGCCTTCCTTCAGGAAGAAGCAGTGGTTGGGCAGGGGCATGCAAAGAACAGAATTCAGGGAAGCAGCATGGTGAGAAAAAGGAATCTTCTCTTCCAACATGGCTGTGCATCTCCCAGACAACCTTGGGAGTCACAGCAGAGCGTGAAAAATCCAGTCACACAGAGACCTATGCATGGGATTTTTTCTCCCAGGACCCCTCTGAACTCCCAGGCTGGAAGCAGATTGCCTCTGAATGCAGGAGGAGGAGGAGAAGGAAATGCTCACCTTCTGAGTGTTTCTACTAAAGACTGAAGGTGCTGTTGGTGGCTGCTGGACTTCTTGCATTTCTCCTCCAGTTGCTCAAGCCTTTGCTGCACCTCCCTGCACTTCTCTTCCTGATGTCTCTGCTGCTGCAGCAGGTAGTTGTTTGACTCCTGCCTAGCAGAAAGCTCTTCTCTCAGGGCCTGCAGGAACAGGCAGGAAAGGAGCACAAATGATCAATAAGGAGCAGGCTCCAGAGAATTAGAAGAAACACCTAAAAGAGACAGCTCCCCTGAAGGCAAAAGCTGTGCTGAGGGGGTGGGCATCAAGGAGAGAAAAGCAGTAGAACATAGAGCTAGGAAGACCAGCAAAGCAGTGTAGGAGCATGAGTATGAAGGTAAGAAAAAGTGCGTCAAGTAGCCGAGCCAATGAAAATGTTTCAAGATGAGCATGGCCACTGGGGAAGACACAGAAGTTCTCACCTGTGTTGCCCCTCGCATCCTTGCCAGTGCTTCCAGAACCATTCCAAAGGCATGTCCTGTATCAACAGATCTCGGAGCTGAGAAGATGTGCCCAGAGTCTGCATGCTGGGAACTGTCAGTGCATATAATGCTGACCAGGCTGTCACTGTCATCTAACACCATCTGAAAGCCCACATCCAGTTGTTAGTCTTTGCTCATTTTACTTGGTTTTCTTTATCTTATTCTCCTTTTCCTCCCACTTTACCCTGGAATCATTAAAAACTACATTCTCTCATTTCTTCAGTCTACAAAGAAGGTTTCTCCCTGTGACTAGAAGTACTCCAGAAATTTCTGAATACAGCTGCTTTCCACAAGTGTGAAGTAGCTGGAGGCTGCCTGAATACTCACTTTCTTGCAGCTGTGTAGAAGAGATGACTACTAAATCTTTCTCTATTAAGAGAACTTTAAGACTCTGAAAGTTGCAATTCTGGGAAGATTATAACGGTCAGTGAACACAGAGGGAAGGAGCAGAGCTGGCAAGTGCATCGACTGAGTCAGTGACGTTTAATAAAGATGTGAAAAACAACAGACTCATTGCTGTGAGGGTGAGAGAATTGCCCAAGAAACACTGGAATACAAATGTCAAGCAGCACACTCAGAAAACACAGTCCAAGAGAGACCTTAGCAGGGTGGTGAAGGCAAAGGTACTGAAACTTCTCATGACTCAGCTGAATTGTCACAGGACAGCAACTAACAAGCTAGAACACATTCTGTGTCAGAAAAGTGGTCTAAAAATTAAATAGGCAATGCCAGCTAACACAGATAGTACATAAAATGTATCTCTAGTCCCTAGGGCAGTCTGTTGCCTTCCTCAAGTACTTCAAAAGCAAATTTACAGGGATGTTGTCCCTGTACCAGGTCTGTACTCACCTCAGTGATATTTCTTATGAGCTTTTGAAGGAAAATATTCTCTTCCTTGGCACTGTTAGTCAATGAAGCTGCAAATTCTTTCTCTATCCAACTTGATTCCTGAGAACAGAATAAAGAAAGGGTGGGCAGGGAAGAGCTGCTCCCATCTGCAGTGTTCCCATCCTCAGTAACAGACACATTGCTAAGCCTCAGCTCTAGGGATTCCAGTATATACTCCTGCTTATATCTATTCTCTTTCTTCTCTGCTAAAACTAAGAGGAAGACCAAAAGCTAGTTTTTATAGACTGCTATTAAACTGTCAGTTCCAAGAACTCTTATTCCCAGAGACCTAGAGTCCCAGGCAGAAAAACATTGCTGCCACTCCTCAGAGGAAGACACCTGAACTGTCTACAGTTCCTCTGCAATTGCCTGCATCTGGACTGACTCCACATCTGCCAAACACACAAGGAATATTTTGGCAAGGTGCCTGACGTTCCCATACACTGGGCATCTTTACCACTGTTTCTCTTGAGGAAGCCACATCTCTGTGTTCAGGCTGGACAGCAAACACTGGGCTATCTCCCAGGTAAAGGTAAAACATACTAGAATCTCCACTGTGTCGTTAAGTGTTTTCATGGTCTTCTCCTTCTCCTCGTTCTGCTTCTGAGACTGTACAAGCAAGGATGAAAGCTCCATCACCCTGAGAAGAGAAGGTCTACGTGCCATTCCAAAAGCTTTGCACACCAGCACCTGTTAAAGAGCCAAGCAGCTCCCCAAAGCATAGCATACCAAAGTTCAACCCAGAAAACACAGCAAAGGCAGCATTCATCTCTACAGGTTAATAGGTTTGATGTTGCGAAATGGTACTTCTTGCTCCAAAGGCCTCTGCACTCAGTCTTGCATGGAATTGTCAGCACAGAGGTGCTGCAGTGTTTATGATGGCCCTGGGCAAATTCTTCCCAACTCCTTCAGCACAGCCCTGAGCAGTAAAAGGGCTTACAAGAAACACAACTCTCTTTATGCTGAACTCAGTTTTTCACCAAGAGTCAGTTAACAGCAAAAGCACTACCAGAGGCCATGTCTTTTCCAGTCTTGTCTTACTTGGAAGAATTTCTGTCAGGCAGATACTTTTTCCATCCTTTCTGTTGAAGGCAAGAGTTTGACTGGGGACAGACACAGGGCTGTGCAAGGCTGTTCTAAAAGTGAGCACAGCCCAAGAAGCTACCACAAAAGATAATGTTGGTAATAGCAAAGTTAAAACTCTTTTACCTCTCCTGAAGCTCTTTCTTCTCCATGTCCCACCTGAGTTGTAGGGCTATCACTTCCTGAGCTGTCTGGTTTATTTTTGGGTCTACTTGCTGCTCTGCCTGATCTTTCTGGACAGGATTACCCAGAGGTATGGATTCCCTGAGCTGCACATAGGAGTTCAGGCGGGAGAAGTTCACAAGAATAGATCCAGAAAGCCTCATTTGTTCTGCCTTCAGCTCTGACAAATCTCTGAAAAGGAACCAAGAAAAAGCCAATGTTCACCATCTTTATCAGCTGACTCACTTCTGAAGCATGTAATCATGCATCAGGAAGAGCTGGCAAGCAAGGTGACATCTTCATTGGGGACAAGTCATGCATCTGACACTTTGGGACCAGGACACATCCTAACAGCTGAGCAATGACTTTACCAGGTAGCCAACTATCGAGTCTATTTTCTCCTCAGATATAAGAAGTAAGATATGGCACAGGCCAGAAGGCCTCTAATTACTCTTATTACCATATTCTAATTATCATTAATGGATAGCAGGAATTTTACAAAGATCTCCAGCTTTTATACACTGTGCCCTTAAGTGCTCTGTTATCATCCCCACTTGGACTACTAAGAGGCTTAAGACTACAACTATATAATAAAACATTTCAGAAAGGTGGTGTAAGAATCAGCCTGAAATGCTGTAAGATGAAAGCACAAACAACACAAGGACTAAATAGCAGGTCAGGCAGGCTCTACACAATAGCGAAGACTTATAATCCAATAACACAAATGGCTTTCAGTAACCCAGAGTTTGGAAGTGCATGCTGGCACCAGAAGGTACTATTATGCATACACTGGGTTTTTGGGAGAAAAGAATCTCAGAGAGCCCAAGAACAATCAAACAATCATAAAAAATGTTATCAACCTAAGCACAATAAATTGGACAAATGCAGTAACAGGGGAGAAAAGCTATTCTTTCTCTTAGCAATGCTGAAGGAAGTGGATACAAACTGACCAGAATAAATGTATGCTGGAAATGGATAAAATATGCATTAATCATCTTTCTCTTAGGAGCAGTAGAAAAAGAAACTTGGTAAGATTTTTTCAAGGCAGGTTGTCCTAGATTACAACATAAAGATGTGCCCAAAAGTATGTATTCTATCAACACTTGTTGAAACCAGATGGGGCAGTGATCTGTATCTCCAGGGGAGATATGTCCTGTTGATGGGCCCACCAATGTCTTGCCCCATGACTCATAGATAACTCCCTCTGGGAGCCATTTCTGTTTCATAGGCAATCAAGGACCCACCCATGACTCACGAAATGACATCAGCCCATTGTGACATGTTCCGCACAGTGGGGAGGAGCCAAGCATCCCCACCTGGATGTCATCTGGGATTTGGGACAGAACAAGCTGCCCTTACCCACTGGTTTCCAGAGGACAAGAGCTACCAGACCTTCTTACAGGATGACTACTTCAACTAGACCACTTCATCTGGACTGTTACCACCACCCTAACTAGTGGGGTGTCAGTGGCTTTCTTTTGTGCTATTGAATGTATTTTATTTTTCTCTTTTTTCCTATTAAATTGTATTTCTGACTTAAAGTCTCTAATTGGTTTTGCTTTCAAATCAGTACACAGGTTTATAATCTCATAAAAGGGACCACTCTATATGCTGCATCACTGCTTCAGTGAGTTGCTCCCAGGTGTCCATGCATTTCTGTGCCTGTGTTCACATGCCCACACATCACCCAGTCACAGTGTGACCACAGTCACACCTGCTCAGAGCCTCTGCAGTCCTCATGGCACAAGCCCTTCAGCTTTATCTAAAGACCAAGGACAAACAACTCTTCTGAGAACAGCTCAAAGCATGCTGAATGGCATTGCTTCTGACTGCCAGAGGAGAAATCCTACCTCTGCTGTAACTAATGCAACATCGAGGTTCAAAAAGCAGGATAGAAAAGCAAGCCAGCCGCACTTTTTATACAGTAGGTCTCGCATTACCACTCAGAGATCTTCCACTCACCGGTCCGTGGCAGTCTTCATTTCCAGGAAATGGCGGCGGAAGGTCACCACCTGCCGCCACAGGCTGAGCAGACGGTTATGTTCCCCCCTTAAGTAGTTGTCATAAAGCTAAACAGGCAAAGATAAAAAGAAACGCCAATTCAGCCTTTATGTCACTGTAACATCTCTCAGACAGGAGCAAGTAAATCACCATCACCAGGTGCCCTTAATAACTACTGCACCAGGGGCATGAAGGACTGAAGAAGTACCACAGAGGCCCACAGCACCTGCCAAGAAGGGAAGATCGCTTCTCCTGTAGCAGTGGGTACTAGCAAAGCAAGCCGATCATGATTCATCACCTCAAAGTCTCAGCAGAGAAAAACAAACACAAATCTCTCCAAGCACAGAGCCAGGTTGGCTTACAACAGGCAGTCAGTACAGGACTTGTCTCGTTCCTGTGTTGGCCAATTTGAATCCAAACACACACAGACCTCTCTGGGTCTTCATTGCTCAAAACAAGGATTTAGGAACTATTAAAGGGACATGTGTTCCTGTGACTGCCCTACAGTGCCCAGCTCTGTCTTCATGACCAAGCATGCCCAAGAAGGTAGGCATCTCCGTCCAGCACCATCTGCTGACACTCCTCCCTCCCATACCCCTGTCCAGCACCAGTACATGGTCAGCAGAGCCACAGCAAGTTCTCCATGCCAGGAACAAAACACATTCCCATTCCCCTCTGGCATCACGGCTGGCATTCCCATATCCTCACCTCACGTTCAGTGCGCCATTCACTCTCCTTCAACTCCAGCTCCTCCCGGGCCCTCATCCAATCCACCGTCAGTTTTCCAACATCTTCTTTGAGGGCGGAATTAACCTCATTGGCTTTATCGAGGTGCTCCTGCAGAAGAGTATTCACTTCTGCCAGATTCTCACACCTTGGAAAGAGAGAGAAACAATGATGAGGTCACTGAACTACAGCTCTCCAGCATCTCTGTGATTTTCCAGCTCCCTCAACACTGACTTTGTTGTCTGAGAGGCAGTAAAAGCACTTTACAGGGTTAACTAAGATCTCTCTGTGATGAAAACCTCATTTGCTTCTCTGTGCTTTAAGCTTTCAATTTCCATCCATGATTTTGGTTTCCCCTTCAACCTTCATGATGTCCACAGGTAAGAATTTGCTGCCCTCCATGCTGATGGTCACTGGATATATCACCTTTCTCTAGCACTGTCTAGAGGTGTTCATCCACTGAGCCACAGAACAATTTAGTCTAGAAAGGGACCTTTCACCCATAATACACACACCACCTCCCCACTCAAAGCAGAGCCATTCAGCACACAGCACTATTATTGCACCACAGAAAGCAGAATGTGGACCTTTCTCCTGTCAAAGCAGCTTGCTCAACTGCTTCCCTTGGGGAGACCAGGTAGCACCAACATGTTTTCCCTCACTTCCACGAGCATCCAGGATACCAAGTATGAGGACATGCTTCTTCCTTGTACCTTTGTTGCTTCTCTTCCACCTGAAGCAGTGCGTTCTCCAGGCTGTGATCTGCTGTGGCTTCCCACCTGCCTGGAAGGGATCCCTTTAAGAAGAAAGGAAATGTTTAGTCAAATGATGGAGTTTCCCTCACCACTGTCAGCATCCACCATTTTGCTGTCTATTTGTTGGTTACTTCAGGAGCTCATGGCTTCTTCCAGGTGTAACAGTGTTGTGACTACAGGGAGGAAGGGAGGGTAAGGGTGCCAGTTGAGTAGCTCTCCTCACTCTCCCACTGCTATGTGTCCTCAGTTCATGACCTCAAATGCTGACTTGGAGCCTGGGAATGCCCTTGTATTCTTCCACCCTTCGGCTTCTAGGTTTACTTTAGCCATGAAGCAGAAAGAAAAGCACAGAGTCAGTTCTGTATGTTGACCACCAGCCTTCCTGACTTCCAAAAAGCTTTTTCAACTGGTTCTTTCTCCAGGACAGCTATATCATGTAACATGCAGCACAGTCCTCTACTGAGACCCAGGACAAATGTAACTCAAATGATGCATTCTTTCACAAAATTAAAATCCTCAGCTGCGTTTTCTGGACTGGCATTTCTGGAACTATTGACTGCTCAAAGAATGACAACCGGACAAAACACCGATGGCAAAATTCATAGTGCTTCTTTAAACTCTCAGGCAGTAAAAATCTGCTTTCCTGTCATTGGTGTGTGGAGGTTTTTTTTGGTCTGCATTTGGGAACATTAGATATACCTCTTAGTTTACAACTTGCACACTCACCCCTCCAGTTTTCACTTGCTTCTCCAACTCTTGACACCAGGCCTGGTACTGCAGTACCTGAATGGATACAGAGAATGAAGATGAGAAAAGCAGCTTGTAATAGACTCTGCTCACCACATTAACTTTTCTCTGAGTCTGTCCAGCCCAAGCACAGTGATGGTGATACACTCAACAAGAAGTCACTGCAATTTAGGGACGCTTCACTTCAACATGACAGATACTGGGGTGGGGCTTCTTTCACACCTAGCACTGTCTGCTCACCTGAGACAGCGGCAGCAAGCAGAACGATAGGACAGGTGCGCGCGGCTCTACCTGACCTACGGCCCCCACGTATCCAGAGTCAACGTCTGGCTGTTCAAGGGGGTCCTTGAAGCGACCGAAATGAGTTTTCAAACTTGCTCGGCAAGCAAACCGGCCCGACTCCTGCGGGACAAACCCCGCTAACGGAGCCGAACTGCTGCACGCACCGAGCTCAGGAGGGGCTCGGAAGCGAGACCGCGGAGGGACGGGCGCTCCCGGGGCCTGCCCGCCCGGGGAGGCCCCGCGGGCTCCCGCCGAGTCCCCCTGGGCAGCGCGGGCGGCCCTGCACACCCTCCCCGCCGCCGGGCACCGCCCGCTCACCTCGTCCTGCAGCTGCCGCTCCAGCCCCTCCTGGCGCTGCTGCGCCTCCTCCGCGCTCCCCAGCCGCCGCCGCAGCGAGCCCGGGCTGCGCTGCCCATGGCCCGTGCTGCCCGCCATGGCCGTCCTAGCCCAGCCCAGAGCGCCTCAGGGGTTCCGCCCCGAGGGTCCCGCCCAGCCGGCCGCGGGCGGAGCGGCTCTCCCGGCGCTGTGAGGGGCGCCGGGGCCTCCCTTGCCGCGGCGGGGCCTTGGCGCTGCCATCGGCCCTTGTGCTTCCCCACGCCGGCAGGGAATGTAATCAGAACAGTGATAGTGAACCCTCCGCATTTCATCAGGAATTGTTCTGGGAGTTAGTTGACTTCATTGCTAAAAATATGTGTCATTTTGTATTTGGCTGCTGAATAACAGTGGCTTATTTTCAGACCCTGGTTTTTTTTTCGTGAGTCTGAGTGCTTCATCACTGACATTCTGGGGTTTTTTTTATTAAAAAAAAATAGAATAAATGAATTGCCACCAAAGTTCTCTCTGGTCAGTTAAGTAATTTGGGATCTCTGAATCTCTTTCAAATCTTGAATCATCTAAACGCGCTTCTATTGCAAAGATTAACAATACCTATCAAACGCAACTCAGGCTAATTAACATTGTATACCAAATGGAGGGACTGTTAGTGAATAGGCTTGAAGAAGCTTGAAACAATTCCTGAATTTTTCTAACTGGTAATAGGCAGAGGTACCAAAAATTAGGAAAAAAAACCAATTTCCACTTAATTCAGGGTTGGGCCGATCTGTGGAATCAAGAAACAAAAATAACACTCCTACTCAGGATATTCTGTTTCTATGATTCTGTGCTTTGTAGTTCACTGCTGTCTGCAGAAGTAGCCAAGTTTCTTGAAAACCAATGACATGATCATTTCTTTGAACTTCCATTTTTTTTATTTAACATTACAACATTGTAGCACAGTGTTTTAAAATTATGCCACCTTGACATAGAAGTTGAAACATCATTACATTTGTTTTGCTCTGGCCCAACACAAGCAAGTTTTAATTATAACGTCTGTAAGTTTTGTGTAATCCTTTCCTTTTGAAAAGCAAAGAGCTGTTAAGTTCCTTCCTAAAATTACAAATTCATACTTTTACAAAACAGTTCCCTAGGAACTATGATGCAGAGGTCAATATATCCTCACAGAAATAGAATGATAATTAATTTCAATAAGCAAAACAACGTGACAGCAAATGGCCTAATACATGGAGTTAACTCAGTCCTGTAAATCCTTTCTGGAAATTAATCCACCTGGGAAAGGACAATGAAATTCCTCATAGATCACTAGAATAAAGACTTCCATGTGCAGCTTCGACTGCAACTTTGCAGCAGAAAAAGAAAATTAACTCTTGGCATCAGATATCCAACAGAGTCGTTCATCCTCAGGGAATGGCAATATTTTCAACAATATGAAACCCTCCCTCTGGCTCCCCAGAGTGATCCCTTCCTCTAGAACATGCTGAACATCTAGAATGGTTCACTGAGACTGTCTGAGAAAGCATCACAGCTCATATAGGCATAATCTCAGGATCTAGAGAACAGGAGGCAATGCACTTCCAGGGAGCAGGGACACAGGTGGCCCTTCCTTTTCAAATCCCTGCACACAGTGTGAGGGAGGAGCTGCTGTCACAGAGCAGAGGACAGGGGGGCGACAAGAACCCAGCCACTCGAGAGTGCCACAGAGATTTGGCTGCTGGTGAGCAGTGAGAGGCTCACACCACTTCCACTGTGTCCTGTATCCAAAGCCTCACCAACAGGAGGGTTTCTAGCTACACATTGAAGATACCAGTGGAGTTTGAATTTAGCCAGCTGGAATGGCTCCACTTTGGTGTAGGGTTCATAGGACCCCTCCAGTCTGTGGGTCTTGTTCAAGGTCAGCATTCCACTCTGGGATCTTTGGGCTCAGTGCGCTCTACAGTATCTGTGCTCCTGTGGTTCCAAGCACTGAGATGGAATTTGCTTCAAGTGAGTCTCTTTTAAAGAGAGAGATTAGTTTGCACACCATGTTTTGCTTGCTTTTCCTTTTTCTTTCTGTCTAGCTCTGTCCAGCCCACTACAATATTTTAATCTCAGACATGTAAATATTCTTTGAATATATGAACAATCATGCTTGAATCTTAGTACTAAGACAAGGCATATGTAATCACATTGTCCAACCTCCTGCTCTTTTACAGCCATCTCTTAAATGGTTTATAAATCTGTTTGCAAATCTTCAGCTAAGTTTGATAGAGTAAATGATCTTTAAAGATATTAAATTATTACAAGTATTGTGAACACTGGAAGCTGGATAGATTAAAAGTGGAAACTCAACATTTAGCTACTCTTGTGGCTTACTGGCAAGCTGATCAATACCCCCATGGTGCAGAACCAAACACAGCACACTACCAGCAAAAAAGTGGGCAATATGGGAAGGAAAAAGTGATGGCATGGCTGGAAGGGCTATGGGATGGTGTGGGGTGACTGCTGGGGAGTGGTTTCCCCAGAGGTAACTCCCAGGAGATGCTCCTTTATTTTGTAGGAAAATAGCAAAAGCACAGCTGACATCAGAGGAAAGGCCATTAGATCAAAATCAAAAGGATCATTATTTGAATCTACCTTTTTGTGACATCTGTAAAATCACTGAACTTTTCTATCTTTCGTCAAAAATAAGCAAAGTATTCAGAGCTTCTCGTGTTATGCAGGTTTTTATTTATGAAAGCAGTTCAGTGTTTCTGACACTAGTCAGGGTGGGTGGGGAATGCTACTGCACACACAGAACAAACTTAAAGGTGGTGTATCTTTTCCCTTTCATCTTAACTCAGAAAAAAAAAAACAACAATTGCAGGAGAAGGACTGGGCGACAAATGGATCCCAGTAATCCCTGCTGAGTCCAGCCCAGTACCTCTTTTCCAGAAGGCTCATTTAGACCGACAGTTCATTTTTTGTATCTTATGACAGACACACTTGCTCTATATTCTCTTCTGGATGGCTGAAAGCCGCAGGGCTTTTTGGGGCCCCGGGGTCAGCAGCTCTTGGACATTTTGCATGTAGAATGAAAACAAAGGCCGGTGTTGAAGAGTCTCGGGAGAAGGGACGGCTTTCGGCCTGTCTGCAGCTCCCGAGTGGCTCTGGAGAAGCAGCAGGAGGAGGAGGATGCTGCCTGCAGGGTGCACTGCAGCCCCGCTGCACCGCGGGGCATCTCCTCCGCCAGGAGCTGCTTCTCCAGCTGGGCTGACACGGGTTTTATTAAGCGTAGCAATAAATAAGCCAAAATACACCGAGAGCAGGCACGGCCCTGTTGTGTTTGTGTAAAATTAAATGTTACCCTCATTAAGCGCCTGTGTTACAGCGCAGCCCTTCAGTCACAGGGGGACGAAGTGAATCCCCTGTTACATTCTCTGGAAAAAGAGCTACATGAATTATTTCTAAATTAGTGTTTGTATGTGTCCAGTGGACAGCGTGACAGCTCTCAGTTGTTGATCTTGCAGTTTGTCCTGTCTAAGCGTGAAGTTCATTGAGGGCTGAGGCAGAGGTCATACTGCAACTTGAAAAGGCATCCTCCGGAGTTTTGAGCCTGTGGAGCTGTTTCACATGAGGCAGAGTATGACTCATGCTAATGAAAAGGGTAAAGAAGATTTTTTTAAAGAAATATATCGCAGTTAAATTAGTTTAGACAGCATGACATCAGAGAGTAATTAAATAGGTTTGTTGGAATTCCGTTTCCAATTCCAGAGTTCAGGTTTGTGAAAGATTTCTGAGCACCTGCAGGTCTCTGTGTGTGAAATATTTTCACTGGAAAGGATTCAAAACTCAAAACTTTAAAAAAACCTTTTAACACAGAGGCAGCATTACGCCATTCTTCCTTCTCGGAAAAAAAAAAACCAACCAAAAAAAACCCCCCAAAAAAAAAACCACCTTGGATTTAAACAAGACTCCTTCAAGTTTTCAGTCAGTTTTACAGAAGAAAACGAGGTGGTAAACTTTCTCTTTTCAAGAACAAGTTCTTTATAGCTGCTAACTGAAGTCAGGGGAGATTGTATCTGAGTACATGAGCATTTCCACTATGGGACTGGATACAAGTATTGACCAGCAGTATTTGAAATGTTTTAATCTCAAACGAAAACCATTTTTGCTAACTGTGGTTTTTAATTTCTTTCATGTTTTCTTCTGCCAAACTGGAGGAACCTTTTCTGATTTTTTCTTTAGTGGCATTCAGAAGAAGACCAGAGGATGAAAATCCTGCATTTTCTCACTTTACTGCTTTGGCATTTGACTTGGCTGTCTCTGGATCTAGTTCCTGGAGCGCTGAGTAATTCTGAAGCAGGCCAGGGTAACCCAGGATCTAAACTAGGTTTTTTGAAAGCAGAAGGAAAGGAGAGGAATCCCTCCACACGAGCAGGTACACTGAGGACTGCAAACCATGGATACAGTGCTGGGACCTCAAAGGCCAGGACTAAAAGCAGTGCTGTTCAGGCTGGAGCTCTGCTGGCCAAGAACGATGACTCAAAGAAGGTTCCCTCAAGAACAGCAGCCACGGAGGGCAAGGTAGGACATCTCCCCAGCAGACCTTCTGGAGTAAGGACAGTGACTCCAAAGGTTCAAAATCCTAGCAGCAAAGTGGCTTTGAAAAAAACTGGCACAAGCAGTACTGACAGTGATTCTTTCAAAACCAAAAAGACTAAAGAGCCTGTAACCCAGAGGGAAGCTAAGGAAACTTTCCGACATCCCCCGATAACGCCACATGAATACATGCTCTCTTTGTACAGGACTCTCTCAGATGCAGACAGAAAGGGTGTTAATGGAAGCGTAAAACTGGAGGCTGGACTTGCCAATACAATAACAAGCTTTATAGACAAGGGACAAGGTAAGAAAGGAGCTTGTGTGAGTGAGTGTGGACAGAGAGAGAGAGATGTCTGAGTGTGCTTATAAATGCAGAGAGTATTGGAAAATAATCATACTTTGGTAAAGTCAAATAGCTCTTTTTAATGTCAATGAAATCACATAACTTTGCTGCAGATTTTGTCCTCCTGCCTTATCTTGGAAAACTCACTTACAGGCAGAACTAGATGGTTGTGTGGCAGCCAAAGAAAACATTTAGGAAGTACTTTAGATGCATATTGTTGAAAATCAATCAGTCTTTGCATGCTTAGGTGTTTAAAAACCTTTCACATTTTTGTCTTTTCTTTCTAGCTAGCTGGAAACTAGCTTATGGAAACAGCTAATGTTAGATTGTAGTGTGCCTAAAAACATATAATATGCTAAGAACAGAACTATTCTGTGAAAAAAACCCCACAAGTTTCAGTATGAAAGGGCCAGTCTGTTTTGTTCAAGGTAGAATTGTGAGAAACTATGCTGCAGACCCAGGAGTCGTTATCCTCTGGGGTGGGTGTATCTGTACTAGCTTAAACTTTCAAGTACCACCAAGGAGCCCACAGCTTAGCACAGGCTACCAAGGGTAATAACATCCAGGACTCTAGAACTTGCAACTCAACATTCCCGCTCCAAACACTTTTGAAAATTTGGGCTAGTGTCTGCTTTCACAGGAGAAATAAACAGCCTCCCAACGAATGATATTCACCTCACCACTCTGCTTTGGGAACCCCATGTTGCTTCCAGTGACAGTTGTAAGAGTTTTGTCACGTTCGCAAGGAAGCAACACAGCTAGTGAAGGAATTATGATGAAAGACTGGATTTTTTTGCCATCTCTACATTAACAGTTTGGCTGCTGGGAAGGGGTTGATACACTGCTCACAAATGCTGCCTTCAGATTCCCAGCATGCCACCGGAAGGCAATGTTAGTGTCACGTCACTGGAAGGCTGGCTCAGCCATATTCCTCACCAGCTGAAGCAAGCAAATGCAAAGTCAGGATAAAGGGAGGAATGCTTTTCTTCTCAGTTTGAAAAATTGTGACTCATGTAGGGTTTAGTTAATTAGGTAATTATCCTTGTGTCTGGCAGTTCCTGAAGATGCTGGTTTTAAAGGACTAATTCACTATTGTATCATCTAAGGGTAAATTTGTTCATGTTTCACTGGCCACCAGTGAAGCTCTATTTCAGTAATTTAAGTAGGATAGAAGTGATGAATAGGTCCTGTGAATGCTCATCCCTGAAAAAGTATTATTTTTCAACTGGCTTATCACAACTTAGAAGGTAGAAAATGCCCACTGGTGAAAGAAATGAGATTTCTACAGGGCACATACAGAAACTCGTTTCTCTGGTAAGTCCCTGAGTTCTTCTGAGTTCTTGCATGGAGCTGATCCCTTAGACAAAAATTGCTCTTTCTGCTCAGTGGGCTAATTTCAAGGCTTGTGAGCAAATTTGAGGAAAACCGTTAAGAACTGAATAAATGACAGGGAGTAAGGTCTGTGCTTGATATACATTTAAAAATCTGTGTGCTTTTTTTAGATGAGCGAGCACCAACTATAAGAAAACAAAAATATATTTTTGACATCAGTGCATTAGAAAAAGATGGTTTGCTGGGAGCAGAGCTTCGAATATTGAGAAAAAAACCTTCTGATACATGGAAGTCTCATTCTTCTGGAAAACATTCCCAAGTAAAATTGTTTAGTTGCTCTACAAACAGACAAGCCTCAACACTCTTGGACTCTCGGACTGTCAGTATCACCGATACACCCAAGTGGGAAGTGTTTGACATCTGGAAACTTTTCAGAAACTTTAAAAACTTGGTTAACTTGTGTTTTGAACTGGAAACTTTTGACAGGGGGAGAGCTGTTGATCTCAGGAGTGTGGGATTTAATAGAACAGGAAGACAGGTCAATGAAAAGGCTCTGTTCTTAGTGTTTGGGAGGACAAAAAAAAGAGACTTATTCTTCAATGAAATCAAAGCTAGATCTGGCCAAGATGACAAAACTGTTTATGAGTACTTATTCAACCAGAGGCGGAAGAGAAGAGCTCCTCTAGCAACACGGCAAGGGAAGAGGCCCACCAAGAATCTGAAGGCGAGGTGTAGCAGAAAAGCCCTCCACGTGAATTTTAAGGATATGGGCTGGGATGACTGGATAATAGCCCCTCTGGAGTATGAGGCATATCACTGCGAAGGGCTCTGTGAATTCCCCCTCCGATCCCACCTGGAGCCCACCAACCATGCAGTTATCCAGACATTAATGAACTCGATGGACCCCGAATCCACCCCCCCGACTTGCTGTGTGCCAACCCGTCTGAGCCCCATCAGCATCCTTTTCATTGACTCTGCAAACAACGTGGTCTACAAGCAGTACGAGGACATGGTGGTGGAGTCGTGTGGTTGTAGGTAGCAGAACAGTTGCTCATGTGAATATGTTAAGAATGGTAATATGACACATTGGACATAACTTCTCCTCAAACAAGGTTAACTAGATTTCTTACCCCTAGGGTAAGTATGTTTACAAGGATGTAATCCAGTGTTTCTATATGTCTCTCCATGGACATATTTCAGTAGCATTTGGGTGCTGTCAGACAGCTGGTTTTAAGGCCTGTGGCTGACTCTAACACAGGACTGACTCCAAGTGAAGTCTATGACAGAGAAGCTGATACCTCTACACCTTGTGATCTCCTGCTTTTAGCTTCAAGGCAGTGGATAGAGATGGTATCAGTGAGCTGTGGATATGACCTGTTTGTTCCTTGAACATTGTTCTTGAGACTGAATTTCTATCCGATTCCCCTGTGCTTTGTCATTCATAAATGTGAGAAAAGAGTCACAGTGTTGAGAAGAGTGGTGTTCTGGTGTGCCCCCATCTTGGTGTAAATATTTGCACTGTAATATGATTTCTTTCTGATTAGCTCTCGAAACTATGCATATATAAAAAGGAGTCATTAAATATAATATGTTGGTTTAGTTTTAAGTTTTACATGAAGATAGGTGATGCAGGAGGTTTTTGCTTCTGTGTATGTTTTTCTACAAGCTACATATCTTTCTTAAGTATCCACCTTTCCATTATTATGTAGCAAAATATATTATGCTGTATTAGGTCCAAGTTGTTCTCAAATGCTCATAGTAAAAGTGTTCAATTATGGCATAAGAATAATAATAAAAATAAATAGTTAATAATAAAATATAATATTACGGCATAAGAATAATAATAAATTATTGACACAGTGCTGCATTGTTCCTAGCTGTCCAACTCTGCATAATTATAACACAATTAAGAAATTGCTTTATGGTTTTGTACAATAAATACAAGTGAAAGGGACTTTTCCATGCAGCAGAATACCAGAGGTATGCAAAACATGTTTGTGTATTTTGCTGCCACAGAGAGAAACTGTGGAAACACTGAAAGAAAGATCTGAAAGGAAAACCTGGTTTGATCTGGTGAGGAATGACACTATGACTTCATGTGTTTAGGGAAAAATGAGTTATGCAGATGGTTGCAAAAGAGCTTTGGTATCCTTTTATTCTACCCTCCAAGGGCTGTGTGCCTTTATATCCCCTTTATCTATTACAGACATGGATTATAAATGGGATTGCTCCTGCATGTTTCCACCCACAAAAGTAGGTACCGAATGTTCAACTACAGATGGATCAGAAAGGTCCTATGAACCAGCAGAAATTACAGGAGGAGTTTATCAATAGTACAAAATATGAATGCTAAGGTTTGATATTGCTTAGACCATTGAATCATAAGATTTCCTGGCTTTGCACAGCATCACTGGTGTGGGTAGAGGCAGGGAGCTGAGTACAGTCCACAAGGTCCTTCTGCTCAGTACTCCAGTCTGGACGTGCTCAAGCTTACATCAGCAGCAAACCATCCTCAATTCATGCTCAATGGCCATAAGCAATGACATAAAGCTCTGCCCTTCCTCCTGCACTCTCTGGGCAGCTCAGCCTTTAACCACCTTAACCTGGATAAGCGGTCTTGATGCCAGACACCTGGGAAACCCCTGTGCAGGTGACCTGCCCTGTGCCCTCACCTGCAGCTCAGGGGCGCAGAACAGCCCTGCAGGGAGATTTGGTCTGTGGGATTTGCTCAGTGCCATCATTCCTGCCTGCAGAGAATGATATTGCCTGGTTTTCCTGCCTGCAGAGACTGCATACCTGCCACAAATCTGGGGACCAGAAAGCTGCCCTTGCCCAGACAGTGAATCCCCAGAGTGCAGGGCAACAGGCACAGAATCATGAGCGCTTGAAGCTGCTTTGTAACAAGTGTATGAGCAATTCGGGCATTTTGTCTTTTTGGTGGGTCAAGGCTGCCCGCAGGGATTCTCCATCTATCTTCCAGATTCTCAGTGTGCGCTTCCCAGGTCCTGCTCTTCCTCATCCTCATGGAGCCTTAGGGTGGGGCGCAGCAGTTACTGACCCCAGCGCTAACTGCTTATCAGCAGCCACTCTTTCAAACCTATAAGTCTAAACTTTACTAAAAGCTGATTTAGATACCGCCAATTTTTACCATTGCTACAGTAGGAGGGAAAACATTCTCCTGCCAAGTCCAAAGCCAGAAGGACAGCTTGGGTTTTCTTTCCCCAATCTGTTCAAACAGCTATTTTCCTGCTCCTGGCTCTTCTCAGGTGTGTTTGCAGCTTCCTCTAAACTGGCTCCGTCTGTCTGCTGGAGAGGTTTGCTAGATGATCATGACAAAGTGACATCTCCTTTCTTCCTTAGGCAAGTGCTGCTCCCACTGTCTGGGAATGCTGTTTGCACATTCCCAAGGTAATCTCTGACATATGAGACATAGCTGTGCCATCCTAGTTATTAACCACACAGGAATGTTCCTTGATGGCTCAGGGTGATCAGTTCAAAAAAGCAAATACTGCCTATTTAAATACAGTTGAAGCAAATCTAAGTGAAGACAAGTTAACTCCTAGGATTAGGAATGCCTGCATTAGGCAGTTTGCTCCAGTACCACCTAGATTCATCAGATGCTGTAACAACTGTGGTGGACAAGAGAACTGGTGTGACATACAAGGCATGATAGTTTGGAAGTCTGAGGAGCAAAATTCCTGCTCGGTTCACAATGCAGAGCTGTTGACCAGTCTGAGAGTCCTGGTGAGGCTGGTCACAATACTAAAACCTAGTAGGTATAAACCTCTCTGATGTTCTTTCTTGCTGTACTTATATGACTTTTTCAATGCATGAATAAAGCAAGATAAAGGCTCAGGTAAATGGTATTTAAATTGAGTACATATCAGCATCTAAATGGAAAAATAGGCCAAGGTTTTGCAAGCAGTATAATCTGAGGAAAAATTTAAATAAATACTGACAAACTAAAGTAAAAAAACACCCTTTGGTAATCATTCAAAAGCCTGCATTCTGCTTGGTGGGAGTTATACCTAGAAAGGAAAATAAAACCCCAAATCACCAGTAGGTCTGCAATATCAGTTTAAACAAATTTGAAACTACAGACAGTAAAATGCTGGAATAATAATGGATTATACCTGCTTCAATAATGGGTTTGGCCAAAGCAGAAGCAGCTGAATCCCGTGTCCAGGTTAGGAGGTAACATGACTCTCAGTTTGCTTGACTGGTCTCTCAAACAGCCCTGGCTCTGGTCAAGTTTGTTTCAGTTTGAAGTGACGAGTTTATAACCATGAGCATAGAAATAGGGTAGGTTTTTTCACTTTTAAGTCATAAATTGAGTATTCTTGGTTTATACCATTAGTTATAAACCAGTATTGTGACGTCCAGAGTGTCATTTTGCATTTACATTGTGAAATAGTTAGATAAATGTGGGAATTGGGGTTCAACATTATTTTATTCTGGAATCCTCTACTGACTTTTCCCATGGTGTAAATATGTACTAGCCTATAGGTGCTTTATTGGTACATTGTTGGAGGCATTGGAATCCCCTGGCACAAACTTCTGTCTTCTCACAAATTGTTACCAGTTTTGTCAAGACTTTACACTGCAATCTGCAGTTTCAGTTACCTGGCATGTGAACAGAAACAGACATCGAAACTTCCCAAGATACATGAATGGCACGGATGAGAACAAAACTAAGAGCCAGGCAGGGTTCACTTAATCTTCATCCCCCTCCAAACCCTGGGGTTTAGGAATAAGGCACACCCTGGAGCTGACACTCAGCACAGCAAGTGGAGAGAAACAGGGACATTGGGCAAGGAAGTGGTGGAGTCACCATCCCTGGAAGTGCTCAGCAAACAAGCAGATGGGACATTTGGTGATGTGGTTTAGTGGAAGTCTTTTCCAATCTGAATGATTCTGTGATTCTATGACTGCAGGAGTTTGGCACTGCTTTCTTTAGCAAGGTCATTATATAATGTGCAAAGACAGACACCCCCTAAGTTATTGTTACGGCTTTCTTCCCTTGGGTGAGTTGCTGTGAGCAACTGGATAGCAGAAACCTGAGCTGTAAAGCAATACAGGTTAAAAGTTTAGCTTTCCACCTTTATGACGGCAGGTTTCACTCTCTCACTGAGAATGCCTCATTTGTATTTACTTTTTAGGGTCATTATTTGTCCCATGAGAGTCTTTGTGAAGGTCCAAATTTCAAATAAACAGTACACTATAAGACAGGTATGTGTGGATAATTTTTGTTGTATTTGGCTAAAATATGGGTACTAAGCTCAATAGGTAAACATAAATGTATGCCATTGAAAACAATGCATTCCCATTAGTGTTTGAATATGTGCCTAAACTCCGGGTACACTTTTACATGGTTATGTCATTTCCTGTGTAAAATGGGCTTGTTTATACAGCAGCCATATGGAAGATGCAGGAACCCACTATGTGGGCTATTTGAAGCTTTCTTCAAGAAACATAATAACCCCTTGACCCTAGTATAATAAAAGGTGTTAAAAGATACTGCTTTTATAACATCTTAGCCAAGACTAATGAGAATGTACAAAGCAAACAAATTTTTTTTTACTCCATAGTCCTGGCTGATCGTGTTATTTTATGAATTTACTATTGCTATTGGGTAGTAAAGTGATATTTTAAAATAAAATTGCAGGAGATTTCATTGCTTCTCAACAAGTTTAATAAACAGTAATCTTAACATTTTTTGAAAAACAGTAAATACAAATTAAATGTACTCTGCTGAGTGCTCAGAATAGCCCATTTTTTCTGTCACTCCAAGTTCACTAATGTCCCTGTTTTTCTGGCTGTTTTTTTCCAGAACTAGTCTGCATTGATTTGGCCAGCTGAATGCAATGCAATGCAAATGGATTCAGTTTCCCCTGATGTCATTTTGAAGAGCACAGCTGTCAAGAAAGAATTACTTAGTCAACAATAACAGTGATTAAATGGCTGACCCTCTGCTAGGGGACAGAAAATGTTCTTTTCACTTTTTTTTCTCTCAGAATCTCTTTGATATAATATCTTAATCCATATTTTGCCGTCCAGGAATCCAGGCTGAGCAGCTTGTCCATCATACTGCCAGAGAAATGCCATTAAACTAATTAAATTGAATTAAAAAGAAAGTATTCCTTCTGCACATCCAGTTTCCCTCTAACTGTTTTTACACAATGCCATTGATTGTGGTATAAAGTCAGAAATAAGGCTTTAATTGATAAAACAAGAGACATTTCACTTTTCTCATGCAAATACCTCCAAAACATCTTTCTCCAGAAATTTTAGAAGAGAAACACAACTTGCATCCTCCCCATGCTGAGAAAAGGAGATGGATATCTTCCCCACAACTCTCTTTTCTGCAAAGGTGAAAAAAGACTTACAAACTTCAGATGGCAAAGAAGTCATTAACTCATAGGGTTAGTGATCAGGTTACAGGAACCCAGCTAGGGAGGATTAAAGGGCTAAGGGTAGAGAGGGGAGAAGCAGGAGGAGGTGCTCTAAGGAATGTGGCCGGGGAGAGGACCTGGGGACAAGTGGCTCTGGAGCAGACAGGCAGCCAGGCAGCCCTCACAGCAGGGGAGGATAGCAGGGGCTGAGATGGAGTGAAAGACTGAATAATAAGGTGTGGCTAATGCAGGAGCAACTGTAGAGTGGATGTACCTCCAAGTGTAGATGAGCTGGGTGGTGATGCTAGGGGAAGAGACACATCCCAGCTAACAAACACCAGGACAAGAGGACACAGTCTCAAGGTGCACCAGTGGAAGTTCAGGTTGACCATCAGGAAGAATTTCTTCACAGGAAGACTTGTCAAATGCTGGCACAGGCTACCCAGGGAGATGGTGGAGTCACCAGCCCTGGATGTGACACTCAGTGCTATGGTTTAGTCGACAAGGTAGTGCTCAGTTAAATGTTTGACTCAATGATCTCAGACGTCTTTTCCAACCCAACTGATTCTATGATTTTCTCTATGTGCCTACCAGGAAAAAAATCCCTTATTCTGAGGGCCTGGTACAAGTAATTCTTTCTTAGCACTTGCCTATCCTTCCAATGCTAGTGGCTTCCAGGTCTTTCCTGAGAGCTCTAGCCCAGAAGCTGCTGAAGACTTAGAGCAAGAGCAGGCTGCTGGATCATGGAATCACACAATGGTTAAGATTGGAAAAGACCTCCAAGATCACGGAGTCCAACCATTAACCTAACATTGCCAGGTTTACCACTAAGGAATGTCCCCAGGTGCCACATCCACACATTTTTTAACACCTCCAGGGATGATGAATCCACTACTGCCATGGGCAGCCTGTTCAGTGACTGACCACCCTAGCCATGAAAAAATTGACCTCAACATCTAACCTAAACCTCTTCTGGCATAACTTGAGGCTGTTCATTCTTGTCCTGTCACTTGTTACCTGGTGAAGAGACCAAGCCCCACTTGGCTACAATTTCCTTCCCTCCTGAGTCTCCTTTTCTCCAGGATGAATCCACCCAGCTCTCTCAGCTTCTTCTCATCACACCTGTGCTCCAGACCCTTCCCCAGCTCCACTGCCCTTCTCTGGACATGCTCTAGACCCTCAATGTCTTTCTTGTCCTGAGGGACCCAGAACTAGACCCAGGATTCAAGGTGCAGCCTCACCAGTGCCCATCACCAGAGACTAATCCCTGCCCTAGATCTGCTGGCCACACCTTTGCTCGTACAACACTTCAGAAGTTCAGTAAAGGCAAATAACGTCTGACAATGGCTTTGAACAGGGAGAAACAGCAATAACTATTGCACAACACTGACTGTGGCCATGTGTGCTATTGCGAAA
This sequence comes from Sialia sialis, assembly GCA_009812075.1. NCBI lineage: Eukaryota > Metazoa > Chordata > Aves > Passeriformes > Turdidae > Sialia > Sialia sialis. The sequence continues at coordinate 151,425 of VRYO01000192.1, read as the reverse complement.
TCCAAACCAATAGAGGTTAGAAATCTGAGTCTGAATGACGAGGAACTTTCATTTATGATACTTTCAGGTGGATCATAGATGTCATTGCTGGGCCCTAGGAACAAACCGTCTATCTTCTTCCAGCCATGTGCAGCCAAGGGTTAAAGATTTTTGGACTTTACAACATGCTTCTGGACTTTACAATGTGCTTAACTTTGGCCTTTTTATGCTTTTCTCAGCAGCCCTTGGCTCCAGCAGCTGATTCAGAGCACTAAAGTAAGCATCTTCCCCAACAGCAGGAGGGAATAGGCAGGCCCTAGGAGAGTGAGCTGAAGTGTCTGTGCTGAGCAGGAGCTGGTGACACCAGACACAGTGTCCCAAATGAACCTCCTGGCTGGGGACAGGTACTGGTATTTGGGTCCCTCTGTAGTGTTGGGATTCAGCTGCAGGCACAAGAGGATCGTACTATCCAGGAGTAAAAGGGAGTGGAGAAGAGTGCCTGAGTTTGTTGGGAGGCTTTTTAATTGCTTAGGTGATGAGAGCTTGGGCCCAGTTCCTTTTTCCTGCTGCAGTTCTGCCTGTCTGGAGGCACCAGGAGCGGGAACTCCCCATATCTCGCACTGCTACTGGGAAAGTCATATTCCTGCCTGTGCCCCACATGAAGTTGGACAGATTGCAAAGCAGAGCTGAGACAGACACCTATCCCTGCACAACCACTGGGGAATAGCTGATCTGACCTTAAGGAAGGACTTAAAGTACATGTTTCCACATTTAACTGATTCTTCCTGTGTTCTTAGATAAACAGCTGGTCACAGACAGCCTAGTGGTTCAGGAGCCTTGTGAGAACAGTTGCTGGATTAGTAAAGAGACAGGTAAGAAACACTGAATGTGAGAGAGGAGAGAAAGAAAGGACTTGAGCAACAGGCAGGAGCATAATAATATTTGATCAGTAAGCTCCGGAAAATATAAGATGGAATCTTTCAGTGGCAGAGAAACTTTAAACACAAATTGATTCTTTGGAATTTCAGAAAAATTACCTGCTCTTTATCACAAAACATGGTGGAGCTATCTGTCCCTCAAAATTATATTTTTGGTAAGAGAAAAATTCACTTCTTGCAACAGCAATAAAATATTGCCCATGCCAGTAAGATAAGAAAGTGATGAGGAGCATATGCTGGCATTGTCAGAGTTTTAAAACATTTAACCTGCACTGGTAAGCCTACTGATTTTTAATAAATCTTGGGATTCTGGGGAAATTTCAGAGGTTTGGAAGTCTCTAGAGAAAAGGAACTTAGTTCAGTACTTTAAAGGGTGACTATTCTGAACTGGCAACCACTACCAAATTAAGGGGCTGTTGATACTGACTGAATCTAATAATGTGGTTGAAGAATGGCAATTTAATTTGCAGGTGAGATACGGGCAAGAAGAACAATGAGGATCATTTGGTCTGATGAGCTCTGCTTACCCCAGGTAAAAATTTTCACTTCTGAGTCTCTGAAGTGTGAGCTCAGTTTTTCCAACAATTAGAGAAGCAAATACGAGTTTAGGAATGACTGTGAGGGAAATAGAGAATAAATGAGAAGACAATATGCAGTCACTGCACATAACTCTGAAATACTTTCGGGTACAAAAGAGCAGGAGAAGGGCAGTAAGGACAGGAAGTATGGAACAGCTTCTATGAGAGAAGTAATGAGACTGAAGCCCTTCAGCAAAAGGTGACTGGACTAAGAATGTGAACTGGGAGCAGGTTTTCTCCCAAGCAAGAACAAGAGTACACCAAATGATAGTGGCTCAGGACAGGCTTGAAGCAAGCAGAGAGACACTGATTCCCTCAGGGTAGCCCAGCTGCTGAACTCATGAGCACACCCTGGTTGGGATGCTAAATTTTACGCACTTTAGAAAAAAAAAAAAAAAAGGAAGAAAAATCCATGAAAAGCTGCTGTCCATGAGTCCATGGGACTTTCTGAGCCCTTGGCAGCTGGAAATTCAAAAGCTCTGCAAAGAAAACCTTGCTGCACATTTGTCCTGTCTTTATTTTCTTTGTAGGGATCTGCTGTTCCCTATAGAAGGTGAGCTCCATGGGATGCATAGTCTAAACTGGCAAAACTATTCTTCCATATGAAGCCCAAAACTTAGAGTAAACTTGTACAATTGGGACATCATGGCTCAAACCAGTAGGACTTACCAGGAGTTGGCCACTGTCCTGTTAGAGAAGCATGGCTGTCTGATGTGGTGTCTCTTTTCCCATCTATTTTTTTTTTCAAAGCCTATTTTTAGAGTTCCATGGAATTAAATGATGCTATGTAATAGCTGGGTATTACATATTTGGAAAGAGAGAACCAGGACTGATTTAAAGACAGAAAGTTTTAAAAAGCTCACCACATTCAGCTCTAAGCTAATTCTGGGAATATTAGCACTTCATTTTTTAATAAGCAGCAATTTCTACTTACTGTTCAGTTTCCACTTTGAATTAATGAATTGGCTTCTTTGTCTACTGTATGAAAAAACTTACTCCCACAAGCATTGTTCTACCTGTGCAGACTGTGATGAATGTTCCTCTCTTATTTTCTGTGGAAGAGGTCAATTGACTTGGTTCTGCTTTCCCTGTGCACCTTCATTACCAGACTTTTTCTTCTTGGGTTTTTCCCTTTAGGCTCTCACTTCTCCAAATACTTTTAGTATGTAAACACCAGAATGCTTTTAATGTTGCAGTAACTGTCTCATCAATGCCACAGAGGCACCACTAACTTTATACTTTTACTGGATTTTGACCTTTACAGTCTGGGGATCAGCTTTCCCTCTCAGCTCCAGCATCACGTAAGGAGTTTAGAATCAGCTTTCTATTATGACCAGCCCTGCTTTTCCATAATCACTGCTTTCTAATGAAAAGCTTTCCATTTTATAAGTTCTTGCCTCAGAGTTGAAAATCCTTGTTTACAGCTGAGTTAAAAACCAGTTCAGTTCCACTAAAAAGTCTCCGCTTGACATGATTTATGCAATTCCTGTTATACATTATGAAGTAAATGTTACTTTGCTTTTTAGGGTAAGCTGTTGGGACAAGTGAAGGTGGGACCTCCTGAGCCCTGTCAGTGCCGGACTCCAGAGCAGAGCCCAGGGTCCCAGTCTGGAGCGTTTTCCATTATCCCATGCCTCCAACAGGAGCAAACTCCTCAAGAAGTCAAGGAAGAAGGCTGCTGGCAGGCAGCAACTGGTATTTCTGGAACAGTGAGGTGCTGGGCTTCAAGAGCTGGGCAGGGGACTGACAAACCCCCTGCTGCTCACACATATTCACACATATTCCCTTTGTCCCAGGGCAGACTCCAGACATCCCAAGGCTGTGAAAATCAAGTTGTGCACTCTTTGGCATGGATTTAAAGTTTGCTTGAAAGCTGCTCTGGACCACATATCTGATTCCTACACATTTTGTTGTGCTATCAGTCTTGGGAAGCACAAGCTCTCTGCTCTCAGATCACTGGAGGAGGTTTGCACCTCTTGCTGTGAGTCCATAGGGTGCCTCTGTAACCTGCTTGCAAGCTGCTTGTAGCCACTTATTCCTGGCAGAGGGCACATGCCATGCCAGAGCTCTCACCAATTCCATGCTCTTCCAGCACAGTGCCAGCTGTGTTGAGGAGGTTTAAATTCTGGTCACTGGGTGGTTGTTTTTGGTTTTTTTTTACAGTGGTTCCCAGTGCAGCCAGTACAGACACCCAGAGCAGTATTTGCTCCCATGAGGAGCTGCTCAGGCACCCCAAGGGCTCCTGGGCTGCTCTGGCTCACTAGCCACTGAGAAGCTGTAGGAGTGCACTGCTGGACATAGCTGCTCTAATGAGGCTAGGCCTTTTCCTTGTTTTTCTCAGATGCAGGCAGTACACTGGCACTGCACCAGCCCTCCTGTAGCTCAGTCCCTCAAGATTCTTTTGAGCAGCAGGAGCCTCTCCCTGCCACTGCATGCCCTATTCACAGCACGGGACTCTTGTTGGGAACCATATGAACAGAGGGAAGAAGGAATGACTGCTGGAAGGTGGTGGGGTGAGGGATGGTGGAGACATTTCTTAGAATTGCTCAGTCTTTGCTAGGAAGGACTGACAGTTTGTCTCTGGTAGATTATCCTGGATAGCCAGACCTTGCCCCATATTAAATGGTTTTCATCACAAACATAAAAGTACTTGGTATAAAACAGAAGGTCAGGAAGGTTTAAGACATGGTATATGAGAAAACATTTTCCAGATTTCAGCTTCCTCCAAGGTAATATGCAAGTGTAATTAAAAGAGAACCTGGAAATATAGAGTACAGTACCCTATTGAAAGTGTGTTGTATGAGCTGAACTCCCTTCATTGACAGTTTTCCAAAACACACAGCTGCAATAATCTTTATCCAGGAGAAGGGAATAAATTAGGTCTGAACACCTCTGCATATAGTACAGTACAGTGTAAAGCCCTGCACCCCATATAACCTCAGGGAGGTAATGGAAAGCTGAAGGAGGAACAAGTGGAAAACCTCTCTGACCAGCAAACACTTTCTTCTTCTGAAAGCAGACAGATGGGAAGAAAAGCTCATGAAACAGAGGCAGCTTAAGTACTGGGATGTCTTGTTTCTGCTCAAGTCGTTGAGACTCTGAAGTGGCAGAGTGCCAAAGCACACTCCAGATTTGACAGGTGGGGAGGGGAACGTCCTGGGCTTGCCCAGCAAACAGGGAGTATTGATGGCAGGCTAACGTGAACAAATAGGAGTTTATCATATTTAACAGTAGCAGCAGCTACTATGATATAAGAGCCTGGAAAAAGTAACCAGGTTCTATTTCTACTCCCCCTGAACAGTTCAGCCATGGAGTTCAGGTTGTGCTTGCCAGGCTTCGCCAACCTCAGCGAAGTGCAGCACTGAGCAGCCTGTTCTGCTTCACGTCTGCTTTTCCTCCTGCAGCACTGGTGCAGAAGAGGGGCAACTCCCTTCTGGAGACTACAGCAAGGACTGCTTTGCACCTCTAGCCAAGGAATTCCAGATCAGGGAATTGAACTCCATAGTTGCCAAACCTTTCAGGGTCCAAAGTGAATTGTAAGGATTGTATTTTTATTGAAAAATACATCTTAATTTCTTTTTTTTTTAATAGCATTTTTCCTGGGAAATGGCAGCAGAAAAATGCATGCACATTGACACCCCAAACTGAGTCTTATGGGGAGGAGTAAGCACCTTTTATGTTGCTCAAATATAATTTTCTTCCATTAAAAGTACTTTTTCAGCTTGTAACGTATTCCTAAGGACTTAGATTTGTATGGAGATAATTACTCCATATGAAAAGGAGAAATATTTTGCAAGAGCCAAGTATGACAAATTTGTTTATGAACTACCAGTTCAAGCTTAGAAATGCCCTTTTCCTTTAGCAACAGCCAAAGGCAGGAAGCTAGTGAACCTGGCTTTCCCCGTGCGGTCAGATGGCCCCTCATCACTCTGCTGGAACTCAGAGTTCTGCTAAGAGCATTGCACACAGATCCAGCAAAGCTCTGGAAGAAGTCAATCCACATATACCAGTGCTCCAAGGTATATGTTATCACTGATCTGTGCTTCCAGTCCTAAAGGAGTGCATGAGATAGGATGCAGTACCAGATCCACACTGGCTCTGGTGGTACACACAAAGCCTTTTCAGAACCTGGAGCACCGACAAAGACACTCATGTAGTTGTGGGGGCCAGCTGGCATTTCTGCACTATTGGCACAGAACCAGAATTAATAAGACCTGCTGGACTTGAACTGAGTTTTTTCTTTTGGGTTTCTCTTTATCATTATCGCCAGAGTGTCCTGGAATACCCATACGGACTATTTCCCCCTCTTGTTAGCTAGAATGTCCTAGCCCTGCTTGTCCCAGGTTCCTCACACTTCTGCAGAAGCAGGAGCAAGTGGTTAAGAAGGAAAATTAATACAATTTAAAATCTTTACTTAGACAATAATTTGAGAGTGAGCAGAAGAAAGATTGAAGTTGAAAGATTTGTACTTTTGCCCTGGTTTAAAGCTCTGTTTGTTTTGCAGAAGGCGGGAGCTGCCCCCCGCAAATGCTGGGCCAACAAGGGCCTTATCAAGTTGATCTTAATTCTTCATGTGTCCAAGAAGAGAAAAGTACAAGACGCTGTAACAGGATTTTATTTCAAGATGGTCAGTTAACCTGCATATTTAACGTTTTTAAACATAAAAGCACAGGCCTGCATAAAAATGATCAGTCTGCTTTTCTGTGTGAAAATAGGAAGAGAATGTGCTATGATAACACTATAAAAAAATTATATGCTGATGGGAAATGAGGAGGACAGGAAGATCAAATATTTAAAGGTCTTTATTTAAAAGTTATTTATCATTCCTTGTAAATTAGGACAAAAAGAAAAGAGAGCTGTAGTAATGACTGCTGAACCAGCCTGGGAGAAGTTAAAGAGAAGACAGGGTTGAGGTTAATAAATATAATGTATTAATAAATGAATATTATTATAAATAATAATTTATTTTATAATTCATTAGATACATTAAACATCATCATATCCTTTCTGGTCCTTCTTTCCTGTTCAGCCACATGAACACCTGAGGCCATTGTTGATGTTCCCCAACATGCTTCAAGAAAGCACGTAACAGCAAGTTTCTCAGCCTCTTTAGTGGCCTTAGGTGATAATCTCCGAGGAAGAGGAGAATCTTCCACATGGAAGATTCATTATCTCAGATGTTAAGACCCACACAGCTGTGGAGCTGCCCACTGAGCAGAGCTGAGTGGAGGAGCTTGAGGACACCAAAAATGTATGTAAAGGGGAATAAATTGCCAGTGCTCTGACTGAGGGAATCCATTCAGAACTGAAAGTAAAATTGAAACTCAGGTCCACAGCCAATTGTTCTGGCTGTGCTGTTCTGTTCCCTCTGGGAGCTGTGTTCAGACAGACTGACAGGGAGAGGGCTTGGTGGTACATGGAGAAGTGAGAGGCAGAGGAATCTTAGGTTGGACAGCAACTTTCTCCAACTGAAGTGTGTCAGAATCTTTCTGTGCATCATTAGGTAGGACTAACACAAACCCAGGTAAGCGTCAATATTTATCAGACACAGCTCTGAGCTGGAAAGTGTCCACTGTGGTGGACAGACTATGTCACATCACTGAGACATTGCCAGCGGCAAGAGCCTTTTCTCTGCATGACTACAGACTTTACGGCCTGTTGAGCATCATCATTTTTAATGGCTGTAACTCATAAATGGCAAAGAGGGTTCAGAAAAGTGTAATCAATCCTCTCCATTGCCTTTCCACAAAAAATTTGCTGTTAACATGATATTTAATATTGGTTTGAGTGTAATGCATGAAGGGCAGCTAAGCAAATAGAAAGCAACAAAACCAGCTTTAACCTTCCTGCCTGGTATTTGCTGGAGGCACAAGAACAAAATGAAATGTTGCATTTCCCTAACAGAGATCCCGCAGGTCCCTGCATTGTTCAACATCCTGCCTCGTGTCAAAACAACTTATTCATTAAACACCTTGTAAGACACAGTTAAAACCCTTTCAGCAGATAGCTGTGGGGAGTCAAAACATTTTGGGAAAGACTGGCTGCAAGCACAGGGATCTGGATGCCTGTGGATAGGAAGTCCAGACAGGTGATTCCATTGGCCCCCTGAGGCCTGATATTTAAGAACATATGAAAGATTTCTAAGGACTACTGTGAAGTTTCAGGGCCATTAAAGCAGCTGCTACTGCCCTCTTGAGAAGCCGACAACCCAGTTAATATGCTGGGAAAGAAAGGAGGAGAATATTATAGTTCCCTAAGCCCTCTAAGCCAGTGCTGCTGCTGGCAGCGCAGTCTCGCTCCCTGCCCCAGCTGCTGCCTCTCACATCTGCACCAGCACTGGCATTTGTGAGGTGATGTGGATGTGATCCAGATTCAGTCTAACCTGGCAAAACAAGCCAGCTCACTTCACCCTGCTGGGTCACTGCTCAGGCTCACTCTGTGGCCTCGTGAAAGCTGGTGCCAGCAGCAGCCAGAAGAAGGGAATATGCAACAGGGACAGGCAGGATGGCTCCTAGTAGCAAGCTGCTGGTTCTGCATGAGGGACTCTGCCATGTTCTCCTGGTACTATCCCAGTGCTGACATGTGTGCAGGCTCACACAGATTCTTGGGGCAGCAAGGATGGCCTGACAGGAGCTATGGCCACTTCCATGTGTATCTCCCTGCTGCTCTGGGGCAGAGCCACCATGCCCCAGGACAGGGCTGACAGCAGCAGGCAGGCATGGATCTGCCACCTCTGCCCCTTCCAAACCAAACCCCAGCACAGACCCAGCAAACGGAGCTTCCCATACTGTTGCAAAAATGTGGAATATGTCAAGATTATCTTAAGTCAGGATGTTCTCTGGTATAAGGCCTTTGTGTACTTCCAAGCCTAATGATCAAGAAAGGAGACCCCATCAGGAGACCCCATCAGTGGAACAGGGAGCAAGAGCATCCCCTACCCATGGACATCCTGTAACAAGCTTTAAGGATGTAGTAAATCAAGATGTAGATGTATGCCTCTGACTACATTGCTAACTTGGCAAAATACTCAAGGTCCATGTATCCCATAGGTGAACTGTGTTCATTGTGATACCTACATCATGCCTACAAGTCAAAAAGACTCCTGGGTTATGTAACTGTTTGGAAACTACTAACCAATCCTAACAGAGGGGCTGTTCTTGGGAAGTTACTAACTCTGAATTTCTGTGTCTATAAAATGCTGTGCAAAGTCTGTTAGGGCATGCTGGATTTGTTGAATAGCACCGAGCAGCCAGGCTTGCACAACCCTGAAATAAATAATCTTGCTGACCTTTATTTCCATTGGGCAGATGATCACATGCAGCACCAAGAGCAGGACTGGGTGTTTCCTTTCTCAAGGAAAAGTGGTGTCATTTACATGCAGATCCCAGTTTGGCATCAGGAGCTAAGCTCCAAGGTTGCTACAATACAACAGGTTCCAAGAAAGAAAGGTCTTTCTGGCCTTTACCTCCTGTTGGGCAGCCCATCATCTGCACCTGGAACACTGGGAATACCTGCTTTCCTTTCCAAGGAAAAGCACAGTCATTTACATTCAGGGGCCCATCACCAAAATTTATGATACCACCTCCAATACTGAATACAGGCAAGGATTGCTCAGACACAAAAGGTGCTACGACAGAGAAGTCTTGCTGGTTTTTACCACTGCTAGGCAGATGATCACCTGCAGCACCAACAGGAGGAACAGGTGTTTCCCTTTCCAAGGAAAGGTGCTTTGATTCACTTTCCAGACCCTACCTCTGCAATTTGCTTGCAAAATTTGCTGAAAAACTGAACAGATTCAGGTATTTCTCCTGCATAAGATTCGAGAGGTCAGAAAGCTGTTGCTAGGCTTTACTGTTGAGAAATAAATCTGGTACAGGTAACTCAGCCTGCAAAAACTGCAGATTGAGGTGCAGATTGAAATGGAGATTGAGCTCTGGGTGGGAACCATGGGCTGCCAACCTCTGGTTAACAAAGGGCACAAAGACGGGCACAAAGGCCCAGGTGACAACACTGAGAAACGCAGGAGACGGGAAGTGGATGAACACAGAGAGGGGTACAGGAGCCAAGAACTCACGAGGAAGAGCTGGCACTTTGCTGTGCTTGGACTGTGAAGGTTTAACAGCCCAGGGCTTCAAGGTCCCTCCCTGCAGGCACCTCCTCGAGCTGTTTCTGTGTTCCTGCGCGGTGAATAAATTGTTCTGTGCCATGAAACATGTGAGATTGCTACATGAAACCTGGTCTGTGTGAGAATGGGGAATGCAGGGACATCTTTCGGCTCATTTGAGTCCCCCACTGTGGAGGGGCTTCGGTTCCAGCAGTGAATCTCTGATCTTTGGCCCTGTGACTGCCAGGGAGCTACAGAATGGTCAAAATGGGAAGCTCCCTTAACATTTACCTCCCATGGGCAGCCTATAACCTGCGCTTTAAATAGTTGGGAAAAGTGCTTTCCTTCCCATGAAGACACAATTATATAACTACTCTCTCGAGCGTGCCCTTATGGGCTTGTTGCACGCCGGGGAAGGCTCCCGACGCTGTGAGGGAGCGCCACGCCACCATGCCACCGCCCGGCGCGACATCCCGCCCGGCGCGACATCCCGCGGAAGGGGCAGGGCCGCGCCGGCGGAAGCGGCGCAGGGGACTGATGGCGGCGTTGGCGCGGGCCCTGGTGAGTGAAGGGAAGAGGAAGGAGGGGAAGAAAGGCAAACAGTGCTGGTGGTGGGGGGCGAGCGGCGTGTGGAGCGGGGGCTGTCCCCGCGCCGCCCCGGTGTCGGCCTCCCCCCCGCAGCCGGAGGAGTGTCAGCGGTGGCCTCGTACCCGATGTCTGGCAAAGCAGCGGGGCGAGATTTCCCGCCGAGTTTGTGGTTAGTGAGGGGTTAGTGAGGGGTTGGAGCCTATTTAGGGATGGGAACGGAGCTGGGGAGGGGGCTGGAGCACCAGGAGCGGCTGAGGGAGCTGGGAAAGGCGCTCAGCCCGGAGAAGAGGAGGCTCAGGAGGACCTGGCTCTGCACAACTCCCTGACAGGAGGGGACAGCGGGTGGGAGGAGGGTCAGGTTCTGCTCCCAGGGAGCAGGAGACAGGATGAGGGGAAATAGCTTCAAACTGTGCCAGAGGAGGTTCAGCTTGGACACCAGGAGGAATTTCTTCATTGGAAGGGTGGTCAGGCATTGGAAGGGGCTGCCCAGGCAGGTGATGGAGTCATCATCCCTGGAGGTGTTCAAGGGACTCGGTGCCGTGGTGTAGTTGACGTAGTGGTGTTGGGGTCATAGGTTGAACTCGATGATCTCAGAAGTCTTTTCCAACCTAACTGATCCTGTGATTCTGTTGTGTAAAGATTTGGCCTCCTTGTGGGGACTGGAGATGTGTGTCTGCCAATGGGACTCCTCTGCTGGCCTGAGTGTGTGCCCTGGGGTGTGGCCATTGCCCTTACAGGACCTTCCCTTCTCGCTCTGGAGCTGTTTGATAGCAAGGATAGTGTCAATATTCCAATTTCTGCCTTACTAGCCAGGCACTGGCACCACCACAGGGCAACTGTGGAGTTACCATCCTTGGAAGTGTTCAAACACCATGTGGATGTGGCACTTGGTGACATGATATAGTAATTAACCTGGTAGTGCTAGGTTAATGGTTGGACTTCATTTTAGAGGGCTTTTTCAGACCTAGTGGTTTTGTGATTTAGATTGGAAGTGTTTGGGTTCCTGCAAAAGTGTGAGTTTCCAATGACTCCACTCCTTTTTTCTTTTCCATCCATGTGTGTTTTTTCTTGCTATCAACCTTTGAAGCAGAGTTCCTCTTTTTAGCGTATTGTCTAGAAAACAGAATTTTGTACCTGGGTATGATCTTCTATCACCACACAGAGTGGCCAGTGTTGCTAAGTGGGGACAGATTTCCCAGGAACAGGAAAGGCCTTTGGTACAGGGAAAGTATCCACTTATGAAATTAGTCCTCCAGATACTCTGGGCCGATGGCTTAGGGTGTGGTTTCCCCAAGCGTGGTGGGTCCTGCCCTTTCCAGTCTCAAGGTGAAAGCAGCCAAGCGCAAACCTGCCCGAGAGCAGCTGAAATGCAGCAACCTTGAGTTCCTGCTTTCTCCTCCCACCCTGCCCTTTCTCTGTGCTTTGTCCCTGCTCTGCTGTGTGCCTTTTTCTTGGCCCCCATGATCCAGGTGCTGGAGCAGCACAACAGTGTCAACAGGTTCTGCAGCTTGAAAGCATTAAAGAGGCAATGGTCAGCAGGCAGGGTGCAGGGAGCCAGGCACGAAGGGAGCGAGGAGAGCAGTAGGGAAGCAGTGAGGCACCAGAAGGGCTCAGCTGCCTGTGGAGTTGCACCCCCAGGGCAGGGTTTGCAATGAAGACTGCTTCTGAAGGATTTGCCTGCTGGACTTACCTGACCTTGGGCAGTTCCTCAGCTCCAGCCACTCAGCCATTCATGTGGCAAAGTAAGCTGACTGGATTTTTCAGCCTGACCAGAAAGGTTTCTCTTTAGAGAGGAGATAATATAGTTACCTGCCATTTTTGTGACCTGAAGTATTCTCGGGTTCAGCTCAAGAACTGCTCATCCCTGGCATTTCTCAGCACCTGTTTCTACATTAGAGTTTAGTGGCTGCCTAATTGTATGAAAACAAGTCTTAAAACTTTCTGTCTCTCTTCCTTCTACTGGAAATAAGGAAAATTTGTTTTTTGTCTGACTTCGAGCTCCTGGTGAGATACAGCCCTGACATTTCAGCTCTGCTCCTTAATACTGCCATTATGATAAATCTGGCTTTTGCCCAAGATACCTTGATAAATAGCTTGTCTGCTACCTAAGTCTTTCCTAAAGGTTGCCAAGAGGATTTAGAAGGCTAGTCATATTCTTTCAATCTCTATCCTGACAAGGCAGCTGTCTGTAGACTATTCCTGAATAATCCCATTCAGTTTAGGCTTGGTACATTTTCTTTCAGGCAAGGGGAAAAGCAAAAGTAGCATTTGTAATTTGAAAGGAAAGCTGTGTTCTGCAAAGTGCTGCTGGCTTAGAGAAAATTCCTTAGCTCCTCGTATTCCCTGCTGTCTCCTGGTATCTGTTTTCTTTATTACTGGATTGTTTATCACATCTCAGCTTTTAAGTGTGCTTATGCTTATTTTTTGTTTTCATATATCTCTGAGCAGTTTTGTTGCATTTGTGCATTTCAGCAGTTCTAAACCTCAGTAAGTTTAAGCTATAAGCCATATCCCAACCTGGGCATTTTAACGAGAAAAAGCCTCAAAAAAGTTCTTTCGGATCCTTGGGGTATTGTCGTAATTGTTCACAAAAAAAGGTTACTTCTTTCTCACTGAAGTCTTTGTTTAACTGTTTGTGTCAGATCACAAGATTATCTCAAAAAGTACTCAAAAGGGGACTCAGCTGAAATGTTTTCTTGGATAGAAATGTATAATTTTCATAATTTCACTTGCTGATGATGGTGATGTTGCATCCAAAGATCAGAAGCCTTGAGTAGTCTTGCTACAGTAGAAGTGGGAAGGTGTAGTAGTAGTGAACACTAACCACATTTGTTGTGGGACAGCATCTCTCCCTTTGCAGTTTTTAAAACCCCAAATCAGTTCCCTTAATGGATTCCTTGGGAGGCGTTGTGAGACACCCCTGAGGGACTGCAGGTCACAGGAGGGGAACACGAGCTCAGGTTGGTTTGTGTTGGTTCCTCTTACTTCTGGGCAGATCTGCTGCTCTCCTTGTTGTCTTTTCACTGGACACCACCAGGGACAGTCTGACTGCCCACCCCACCAGATATTAATACAAACTGATAAGATTTCCCTGAAGTCTTCTTTTCTGTAAACTAATCCTCTCCTCATATGTTAGGTGCATCAGTCTCTTAGTCATCTTTGTGGCCAACCAAAAATGAAGCTATTTTTATTAGAAAATGGTATCTCCATCCCAATAACATTTCCAGTACTAACGCAGTGCATGTTTGAAGGAGGCAAATATTGTACTAACCTGAATATTGCAGAAAGTGAAAAGTGAAAAGAAAGTGCAGGCAAAAAAAGCTCCACCTCTTCTTTCCATTGTTGACATTTTCATGAGAGAAAATAATTATCTTCACTGAAATTTATTGGGAAGTATGTGCTTTTGGAATACAAAAATTCTTGGCTGTGCCTAAGTAAAGTGAAAGAAAGATGCATAAAAGCTGAGTTGGAGGAAGGATTTTTAGAGCTTACTCAGTCAATTGAAGAATGCTTCTTAAGCATTTGAATTTATTGTATAGACAGAGAAGTTGTGGTGTGGTTTTATGATGTAGACAGCCCACCATTTCCTTCCATTCATCTGTTTCTGCCATCAGACTTGGGTTGGATACTTGTACTGGAAGGCAAAATATTTTCATATCAAAATTTATGCTCTTGTCAAGCACAAGTTGGGAGTTGAATCTGAGGATTGTTAAAATCATGGAATATCCTGCACTGGAAGGAACCCATGAGGATCATAGACTCCAATGCCCAGCCCTTCACAGACAGCCCAGCAATCCCACCCTGTGCCTGAGAGTGGTGTCCAAACGCTCCTGGAGCTCTGGCAGCCTCGGGGCTGTGCCTGTTCCCTGGGGAGCCTGGGCAGTGCCCAGCACCCTCTGGGGGAAGAGCCTTTCCCTTATCTACAACCTAAGCCCTTCTCCCCGTCCCCCTGACACAGCTCCATGTTGTCCCTATTGTATGAATGAATAAAACCTTTGGAAGCAGAGGGACAGTTAAACTATTTCTGAATATTTGTGTCCTTTTCTTCATTGCCCATCTCCTCGTTGCAGAGCTGCCAGACTAAAGTAACCCAGTGGATAGCAGGGTGCAGTGGATTGCTGCAGACCACCGCAGTCCCAGGCCGCTGTTGGCGGATGCTCTGCAGTACTTTGCAGGTGAGTCATCAGAGCATGTTGAACTTAAATTGCCAAGTAAAAGTAATGTTTTTTCAATAAAGAGGCTTTCAAAAGTGATGTCTTCACTGTGAATTGTGGAAATACCAAGGCAACTTCAGAGCTCTCTGCTGCTGCAAGAGTGAGCTATCACTTTTGTTGCATGTCCAAGTGTATCTTTTAATAGATCTAAATGATCTGTTGTGAGAAGATAAATGCAGAAGTCCACATGAATGTGTTACTTTTCCAAAAGAGCTATTACAAGCCAGTCATGTTTGCATGCTGCTTCTAGCATTTTATTTTAGAGAACACTTTATTTTATAGAATATCTCCACTGTACAGTGGTCTGGGAATCCCTAGTACTCATGGATGCTTTCCTTGCACAGAACATGTAGTGTTGTTCCAGTGGAGGCTTTGCAGTTAGGCTCACAGTTGTGGGACAGCCAGCATAGTGCCAGAGTCTGTCTGTCCAGAGAAAATCAACTAAAGCATCATGTAATAGCAGTTAATGATAAAGGGGTGAAAAATGTGTAGAAAATAGGAATAGATGCCAACCCTACTATTGAAGCACCAGCTCACACCAGTAGCACGTGATGTTGGGACTAGAGGTGCAAATGAGAAGTTGTGAAGTTTTATTAAGTTGGGCTTACTCTACATTTAGTACACATCTGAGGATGACTGCTCTGAAAAGCATATTTACTTTTTCTGAATTAATTTATAAGTAAGGTACTGCTAAGTTGGGTATGCTGGGAGGCTGTTGAGAGTGTTCTGTTCAGAGTGCAGCTTCTGCACTAGTTCTGTGATTGAAGTCGTGCTCTGAAGTCATAGGAGCTGTAGTGGTAGCTTTAACACTGCAATTTGTATTTTGTCAAGTCCTGGCTACAAAAACAATTGAATGGGCTGTAAAGTTGTAGATAAAAATAGCTGTTTGTCTGCTAAGTCAGAAAAAAGCCAATTATTCTTTATCAAGAGACAAACCCCATAATTAGAAGTAGTGTGAGAGTCAAAGCAGAGAGGCTTTTGAGTGCAGTGTTCTGCCAGACCATTCTATCAGTACATTTATGGAACACTGGAAAATGTGGTGTGGAGAATTAAGCATCGACAGCTATTTTGTTTGTAACAGTTATAATAAATTTGTGCTTTTTGTGATACAGAGTTTTTCAAGATTAGCCAGAATTAATTGACTTGGAAGCAAACTACGGGTGATGTAAAGTTAAGTCAGTGGTTTCTTAATTTTTTTTCTTTTGTCATTTCTACTAGAGACACAAGGCTGACCCCTTCCAACTGTCTAAATTCTGTGATGGAGTGATTCAAGCCAATGGAGCCATCACACAGCAAAACAGATACTTTTACAATATGAATAAGGTGAGAAGAGTTGGGTAATTTTATTGTTGGAGGGCACATGTGCTAGGGACTCTACAGAGAGGCAAAACGCTTCTCGGAATGCACACGAGAGGGTTCAACTTTTCTCTAAGATGTGAACAATGAGTCTGGTAGTTTGTGAAGGAATTCTGTTCCTTTCCAGAAAATAAAGGGTTGGAATAGGAAGGTGCAGTTACTGTTGGGTTATCAGGGTGAAGGTTCCATTGACAAGGCAGAGGGTTTCCTTCCAGTGAGGAAAGAAATTAAGTCAAGGTGTTGGGGGCAGATGTTCCTTCCACGCATATTAGAAATGAGAAAATGTTTCCTGGTTCTTTAGTTTGGGAATAATCTGTGGTCACAGTTTTGTTTTCTCTTGAACACTTGAAAATTGTCATACAGTCTACTAATAGGAGCTAATATTGTGCAATAATTTACTGTTCATCTGTACTATTTTATTAATCTGTATCTTGTACGTGTATTGTCTTTTGTCTTGGAGTAGAAGTTTCCTGAGGCGTGAGTCAACTCCATAAGATCAGTTTACCACTTAAACCGAGGGTGTTGGCATCTCTCAACTATTAAATACCCTGATGCTGCTTTTGTTAATCAGTGTGAAGAAAATGGCAAAATGGAATGCATGCATGAGAAAAGAGAGGACAGAAAGAAGAAGAGTTAGGGATTGATAGGTAAAACTTTCATGAAAACAATAAACCGTGTTTGCTATCCAGTTAATAGTGCATTTTGCCGGTGTGGAGTTAGAGGTACATACTAAGAAGGATTTTAAACTGATTATTTTGACATGGTTAGACAAAATTAAGTAAAACCATAAGTGTGCAGGGGAAGAATCCCTGCCTGATAAATGAAACATTTTACAGACAGAGATTGAAGCATACACAAAGGGGTTGCTCAGTTTATCATGGCCAGATTAAAGTTGTGATCCAAACTCCCAAAAATGGTGTATACCCCTAGTCTCCATTCCTGGCTGCACTTGTCTGAGACCTGCACAGGCAGCACTTGCAGAGCAGAGCTGGGAGAGCAGTGGGTGACAAGACAGTAGATCAAAAAAACCAGGAGTGACATCAAGGCAAGACTTCAGATTTGCTTTTGGCGTATTGGAAAGGGCAGGGGGAGGGGAACAAGGGTTGAAAGATGGATAAGGAAACTTCCCAGTTAAAATAGCCATGGTGTAAGAACCCAGGCAGGATTTATGACCAGACAGGAAGCAGTTTAGAACACTGTAGGTTTGAGGTGGGTTTTTGGACTGCATCTTCATTATTTTGAATAGAGAAGTACTTGCTTATCTTTGAAATGTGAACTTGACTGTGCAGTCCTGGTGGGAAAGTGGTTTGGAGTTAATGGTGAGCTCCAGATGTTTCATTTTATGTGTCAAAATTGAAATGATTGTTTGCTTTAAGCACTGCATTTCAGGTATTGAGCAGGAAAGGCAGGCTGAGGTAGGCTTATGTCCCTTGCACAGTGTCTTGATGAGCTCGTTTTGAGCGAGTTATAAAATACATTAGTTCTCTTTCTCTCTCTCTCTGTGTTGGGGTTTTAGCCCAGCTGGCAACTAAGCACCACATAGCTTCCCCCCTCCTCACCCCAGTGTTTCCTAGGTCTGATTTTACAGACGCTTAATTGTTTAATTGCATTTGGCTGCAGTTCTGGCCTTGGCAGGATAAGCTTCAGTCCTCCATCCATAAGGTTGAACCAAGCACTCTCTGCTGAAATCCCTTCACCATCTCCTGAGCTAGTGCAGGCTGCCTTGCAGAAGAATGAAGCAAGAAACATAGCATTTCCTAGAAAAACCTGCTTGTTGGTTTGCCATTGTTTTTGTGATGAGCTAACAACAGATGAATTGAGGTAATTTTTAACTTTCTCTACATTATGAAAAACCTGTACAGAGGGAGACTTCATATGCATTTATGAATAAGAGCCACATAGAGAAGTTCTCCCTGGTTCACACTGGAGGTTCAGTGTGATTTCAATTCCTGTGGAGGAGATGAATGTTGATGTAGTGAGTGTTGCAGTGGTTATGGGACACAGGTTCTGCCTTGAGCAGTTCCTTTCGTTGCCTGGCTGAAAGGGGGTTATGAAGTTACGATGGAATGTTAGAAGCCCTTTGTATTGTAGCAGGGAGTATTCCATTGCATTATCCTGAAAAGAAGGTACTAAAAATTGGTTTAAATACCCACATACGTATCAGTAGAATCACTGAGTGCATCCCATGTGACAGAGGGTGGGATATGCGACCTTGTTAAGACAGGACGTGGTGTACAGTGATTTCACACCTATAAGGAGCACCAGAGTATAAGGCGCACTTCTGGGTTGTCAGAATTTTCTGTACTTTGTCCATATATAAGGCACACGGGCGTATAAGGTGCATTTTTTTGGCAGCCACAGAGCTGATCTGAGCGGGCAGCAGGGCCACCACCATCGAGACCCCAGGGTAGGGCGGGCGTGCCCAGCAAGGCTGTGGGGCCACTCATGTGGTGAGTGCAGGGCACAGGGTAACTGCGGGCCTGGGCCACTGTGTGGGACAGGCGAGGGGGTGGCAGGGCGGGCAACGCGGGAGACGAGACGGCGGAGCTGTGGGTGAAGCACCGTGCACTCTCCGTGCCCTCAGGGCTGCCTAGAGCCTGGCGGAGGTGTCGCTGCCCAGCTCCTGCCCCAGGCGCAGGCCAGGCGGGGACGCGGTGGGTGGTGTGAGGGATGGTGGGGTCGATGGGGCTCCACAGCTGCCGTGGCGTGGCGTGGCTTGGCTTGGCTCAGCTCGCACTTCTGGGTTGGCAAATTTCTGAGCTTTGTCCATATATCGAGCACACTGGATAATGAGGTGCACTTCCGGATTTGGATCAAAACTTCAGTCAAAAAGGTGCACCTTATATGCTTGAAATTACTGTACAGGTTCAGTGATCAGCATTCAGAGGAGGAACTGAGTATCACAGGAGGTCCTGGGCAGTGTTACACTGTCTGAGTGGTTGACAGATATTAAAATGGTGCTGGGTGTGTTTCTCCCCATTTACCTGAATGCTGGGCATGGCAGGATTCAAGCCATTGTTAGCCATCCATAGACAGTGCACAAGTGCAGTGTTTTATTTCAAATACTCAGGCTTGTGTGTGGATATACACAGGGATGGGTTCTGTCTCAGAGCTATAATTTTTGTCACCTTTACAATTGGTTTTTAATTAAGTATAGCAACTTGGGCAGAGTATAGATCTGTATTTTTATCTGTATCTTAATATGTATTTGCTTACCATTCATGCCATTTTAAAAACTACTATATTAGTGCTGGGAAGTCTGTAGAGAATGATCAGAAAGGGGAAAAAGCTTTCACTATGAGAAGAGCCTGTTCAAGGACACTTCTAAACCGAAGAGTGTGTATGTATCCTGGCCTATAAAACTAATAAAAGTTACTGAAAAGTGGGATAGGAAATGGTTGTTTGCAGATTCTTACGGGAAAATTGGGAGCATCCAAGGATCATAGAATAGTTTGGGTTGGAAAGGACTTTTAAAGGGCATCTAGTCCAAATGACAAGGTTGGATTTAAATAAGGCTCTAGGGATTTTTTAGTATAATTACACTGTGAAACCCAACATGCCACAGCTTTGTGTTACTGAGGTTAAATAGTTTCAAACTCTTCCAGTTGGAGCTGACAGAAAAGTGAATGGATACATTTTCTTGTACAGGAATGTCTGTCAGAAGCTGGACAGGTACATCCCAGAAGGCTGAGGTGGTGTGTTCTGTATTTCTCTGCTTCTGTGTCATCCCAAAGGATCTGCTCCCAATCCTTGCTGGAGTTGGCATCCTGGTCTCATTACTTTTGCAGATTATAATGGCTCTCAGCTGTATTTCCTCAAGTATATGAAGGAGATTCATGTACAATAGATAGGTTAAAAGTAATTTGTTGATAGCAAAAAGTCTATACTGCATACTTAATTCGTGGAAGTTATTTGCAGGAGTGCCAGTGGTGATTACAGCTGGCTGATGGCTGCTGCTGGAGTGCATAGAGGCAGAATGCCATGAAGTTTTCTTACCAGTTGTGCTGCTTTGGGCTGAGGCAGAGTAAATTTCGTTCCTAGTAGCTGGTATGGGCTGTGGTTTGGATTTGTGCTGGACACAGCCCTGTAACCCAGACATGTTTTAGTTACTGAGCAGGGCTGACACAACGTCAAGGCTTTTCCTGCTCCGCACTCCACCAGTGGAGTAGCTGGGGGTGCACAAGGAGTTGCGAGGACCCAGCAGGGACACAGTAGGGACAGCTGATCCCAACTGACCCCAAGGACAGTCCAGACCATCCAGCATCATTTTCACACATAAAGCTTGGGAAGAAGGAGGATTTAGCAGCTGCCTTCCCTGGGGAAGTGGGGAATGAATTTCTCCTTTGGCTTTGCTTGTGTCTGTGGCTTTTGTTTTACTAATTAAACTGCTCTTATCTCAACCCCTGAATTTTCTCACTTTTACCCTCCCAATTCTCTCCCCTATCCCCACCAGACCATTTAAGCCACAGCACCAGCCTAGGTGTGTTTAAAGTGTGTGTTAAGTCTGGAAGAGAACATTTATCTTCATGTTGGCAGATACTGCAAACCATTGCTGACTAAGTGCTCTGTTGATCTGGGTTTTCTGCAAGTACTCTGTAGATTAACTGTAAGGGGAATAACAGTCTGGGGGAGCTCTTTGGTAAGAATGATGGGTTCATGTATTTCCATTGGTTTTAAAACAGAGCTGATTGGTTTGTATAATGTATAATTACTGTAGAATGCCTGTGAGAGGAAGAGGGGGGGAATATGAAAGGTTAGCTTTGTTTATTCTTTCTATGATTTATTTGCTTATTTTTTCTGCAGAAAACTTAAGCTCAAGTAAAGACCTTTAGAATGAATATGGGAGTGTAGAAGCCATATTTTGGAAAGCAGGTTTCTGTAACTATCCGAATGTGAGCTTCCAATGGGATGTTGTTATCACAACACTTATGCAATGTTTGTATTCATAAACAGAGGAATTACACATATGAAAACCTATGGAATATTTTCAGAGGAGACCTAAGGAGTGTTTTGTTTTGCTTTTTGTTTTGTTTTGTTGAAAAAAGAAAGCAAGCAAAAAATCCTTAAAATTCTCGGGTAAATTTATAACTTTGCAAACTAAAATGTGTCAGATTTAATTAGTGAGACTGCTATTTCACTTTTTCAGCATCTTTCTGGAAAGGATTCCTTGCAGCCATCTGAAGAAAAAGTGGGTGCTTTTACAAGGATAATAGAAGCAATGGGGTTCACAGGACCACTCAAGTACAGCAGATGGGTAAAGTAGTAACTTAATAAGTATTTTGGTTATTTGATAGTTGTAAAAAGCAGACCAAAAGCATCCCACATTTTTTTCTTATGATAGGAGCAATACTAAATGAAAAAGTTTTAATATAAATTCCTGTTTTCTGATGTAAAGGATTAATAATCCAGATCTTGAACCTCCATTATGTATTGCCATCATTGACATAGGCAACAATACTGTATTTGGCTTGTAGAGTCTAAATCCTTCTTGAATTTCTTCAGATATCTGATTTTTACTTCATTTGTGAGCCAAAGAACAGATCAAGAGCCTTACCAGGAGGGTCTGCTGAACAATCAGTCGTGAAATATGGTGTAGCTGCTGTTCAGTGGTAGTTGGCTAGGGCAGAGTCACATAGGTCCTTCTCTTTCTCCTTTTCTTTTTAAATAGCCCTTTCATAAAATGGTTGTTAACACTCACTAAGTGAGAGCAGCTCTGTGAGAGATGCTTTTGGTTCCTTGTGCAGAAGAAAAAAAGATGATGTTTATAACTCCTTTTCTCTGAGCTAAGGAAGAGTGAAAGAATGAGAGGAAAAGGCAGCTTGAAAGAAGGACAATTGTGTTAAAACCAGTTATTTGAATAAAAAGATTAAAAATAAGGGAGGTTTTAAGGTGCTTTGAATAGCTGCAAGGCACAGTGCACCTTTTCAGAGACTGATCTGAAACTGTTGCTGATTGCGTGTTGCTCCTCAGAAAGTGTAAAGCAGGCCTAGTTATTTTGGTTAAAATCAGTTGCTTTAATCAGGTGATGCTAAACCTCTTGAGAGTGTAGTTTCTCTTCCATGTGCTTTTGTACATATTGTTGTAATAAAGATTCTTGTTAGCTCTAAGTGTTGATTTCAGAGTTCTCCTTAATTGCTGCTCTTTACTGCCTGCTTTTGGCTGGCGAACCTGGGTTGGGAGGGATTTATTTTGTGGTTAGGGCCCAAGAGACCTAACCATGAAAGTTCATTTCTGGCCTTATCTGTGCTCTCTAGGAGATCTTTGAGAATTTTCTTAGTATTTCTCTTGCCTTTTTCTGTTTTATTCTCCCTTCCCCCACACTTCTTCTACGCTCTATAACTTCCATGAATAAATTTAATCAATTTCTCCTTTGTTACCTGCATTATTTAAGACCTGGGTTGTGGGGACTGTTTTTTACAATATGTTTTTGATGTCTAGTAATGCCTGCTCTGGGGCAGTAACTCTCACCAGGGAGATCTCTGCTCACAGGCCAGAGTTTCCTTTAAAAGGGAAACCTTCAGAACTCCTGTGAGCCATGTAAATCATTTTACTTCAAGAAGTTTAGATGTACGTTTAATTTTTTGACAGAAGCCTGAGATTGCTGAATAAGAAAAATAATGGGCTCCTGTGTTTTCTCAGCAATCAGTTGCAACTTCTTTATTTTCTTTTTGATGGGAGGAGACACAAATAATTACTTTAATGATTTGAACTGCAATGTGGCGAGCACTGAGATGATGACTGGTATATGTCACTAGAAAAAAAAACCAAAAAAACCAAAGCAGAGCAATCCAAACCCAATGCTATTTCTCTTTAAGATTTTTGCTATTAGTTACTGTGCTCTTTGAAGCTTCAGCATATGTGTCTGTGTTCTAGATGATACACTGGAAGTGTTTTCAGTGCAATGGCAGGCCAGGAACAAAATGAGAAATGCCAAAGCAACCGAGATTACCTCATGTTGTTCATCATTTGGGACTCCTTTCTCGCTTTTACAGTCAGTCAAGTGTCACTTTTCTAGGGGAAATAAAAGCTATTTTTAGGACTTCTTTATGACTTTTGTGACTTCTTTAATATTTAAAACTTGAATTACACAAAACACTTGGTGGTTTACGTCACTTAAATTTGTTGGAGGAAATCAGGATTTGTGAGTTGGGATCTTCAGAAACACTGTAAGGAAAGACATTTAATTTATTTTTTCTGTAATTATATCAAGTATTTTAACACACCAGATTTGGAAGGATATTTAGGAAGATGTTTTCTTTTTTCCTTCGAGAAAAAATTAATTATACAAAAATGGCAGTGTGTGGAACAATGCCAGTCGTGTTCACCAGCTCTGGTGATGAATGCTTTAAGTGTTGTCTCTTTTTGTTTAGAAGATCAAGGTGGCAGCGCTGCGCATGTACACATGCTGTGTGGAGAAAACTGACTACGAGGAGTTCTTTAACAGTAAGTGGTGGACTGATGGTATTTGAACTGCTGCCCTGGTAAGAGAACATTCAATGGAATTATGGCACTGGATATATTTATGTCGATAAATGCAAAACCAAAAAGACTTATCAGACCTTACCAGGGCATAGTCAGCTGGAAGAGGACTGTGCTGCAGTATTCCCTTAAGCTCTGGAGCGGCAAGGGTACAAGGGCAGAGTCTGGAGTCTGGCATTGTTACATTTTCCCAGCTGGAGTGGGGAACAGGAATGGGTGGGATGAGTACAATTTGGAATATCCTGGATTTCAAAGGATATTGCCATTTTTTATTACCAGAGCGAGATAAAGTAAGAATCCAAGTATCTCTTCCCTTTTTATGGTGGTCAGATGGTCTCTGTATCCTACCCTGTGCCATCCCCAGTATAACTGGGGTGCAGGTAAGGGAATCACCACCATCCACTAATGCACAGTGTTTTTATGATACAAAGTCAAATCCCAGGGATCACCTGTCTCTCTCTATCATGGCTGGGGCAGGATTTGGTACCTCTTAAGAGACTTTCTACATTTTTTTCTGACCCTGACAGCATTAAATCAGGACACATCTCTTGGCTGGGTAAGAGAGTATGACTAGAACAGAGATAAAAGGCCCTCCAATGCTTGGATTAGGATGGTTTTTTTGATGTTGCACACAGTGTTTTTTGCTAAAAAATCTGTTGCAGCTTTGAATAGTTTCAAATCTGACTGGTGAAGGGGGAAGATGTACTTTTGAGAAGACCTATGTAAGCTACAATAATATTTTTTTCTTATGTGAATTATTTCCCGTGACAGTGTGATATAGCTGGTAGAAAACCCATTATCTGGATCTTGCCTGTCACCTGGATTCCTGAGCTATCAGATACTTTCTTACAGCACAGGTTTGGACTGCTGCCTCATGAGAGGTCAGCTAAAGGGACACCTTCATCCAGTGCAGAGCTTATTGAGGGTGGTTTGTTAAATGGTGTTGCTACTGCAAAATTTTCAAGTGTTTTTCAGAAGATTTTCCAAACCTGTGATGTGGTTTCTGTGGTTGTGGGAGTGAGAGAATTCTGTAAGCAGTAGGATTCATCACTAGTGATCAAAACTTGAGAACCTTGTTTTCCCTGTGCACACCCTCTTCCAGCTGTGTGCCCTCCTCCCAGGCTTGCTCAGATAGTGTCTCCTCTATGTGTGGTATTTACCTCTCAGACAAGGGCTTTGCTGTCTTTAACTGGTGTTTCACTATCTCTGTTTAATTGTACAAAGATCTTAAATGTTGCGCTAGCTTAAAATTTAAAGGAATTTCTAAATGTGTCTGTGGAAAAATACTGGCACAGATCTTCAGGTTCAATATAGAGTAAAATAGCTTCAGTTGTGCTTTTGATGTTGTTTTACTGTCTTAAAAAGAAAACGTGCATTTTATAGAGTAGGATATGTTTGAATGGGCCTGAGACAGTTGTTGCCTAAGGAACAAGGCAGTTTTCTCATATTGATAGAGTGCATGAGGCACCCATATGGCGTGGGGGGTCAGTGCTTGTGGTTTAAAATAAATCATTGGTTTCATATCAAAACAGGTAAAATAAGTTTCTTTTACTTCTCTTTAGACAGAAATGCAGCTGTTGGGGGGATTAGCCCAAAAATTTAACAGGCTTGTGATCCATGTTAAAAAGTAGTTCCCCTAAAACAGAGGCAGCATGGGATGGGTGGGAAGTTCTAAACGTAATTTTGCCGTGGAGAAGCTTTAGCCTGTGGTTCCATGCGCAGTTGAGTTGAAGTAGCAGCAAAAGGGGAAAGTCTCACGTCTCCATCTTGCTGTGCCCGTGCTGGACTGCACAGTTATGTCCTTGGTGAATGTTCAGGTCACTGAAAGAGAGCAGCCCGGTTTACCGACATCCTGGTTTGCTGTACTGGTGAGCTAAAGTGGCACATGGATGGGTCTGGTGGAGAGCAGCTGTGGCAAAAGCAGGTGCTAGAGAATGCAATTGAGAGGGGAACATGGCATGAAGCAAGATACCAAACTTTCACTTCACAGTCTTCATCAAACTGTCAGTCAGGAGCTGGGTTTTTCCTTTTGCAACTAAAGATGGACATTGCTTAAGCCCGTTGCTCACTCCTGAAGGAGCAGCTTGGGGAACTGGTAGGAAGAGAAGCAAGTACCTGCAAACTGTGCTTTGGTGCTGCAGCAGCAGAGCAGTGCCTGAGCCTGTGCTCTTTGGGTGCTGCGCCCCTCCCAATGCCTGTGGGGAGCCCCAGGGCAGGATGGTGCTGTCTGAGCCACAGCTGTGTGCTGACCTGTGCTGTGTTTGTGAACTTCTAGCTCTAGCTGGAGGGTGTTGATATCCAGGTGAAATGCTCAGAGTCAGCTTTGCTCTCTGGAGAGCTTATTAGCTCCTTTCTGGTGGTGTGTGAGCCCTGTTAATCTGCTGACCTGACCTGGGAAACCTGCAGCCAGTCATGTGTGAAACCACTCATGGGCTCGTTAACCTGACTGAGCAGAGCCAGTTCTTCACAGAGCCCTCCTCACTGTTTTCTGGATATGCTTTTGTGGTGTGGTTGTGTTGGGGCATAAGAAACGGCAGCACTGTGACCTTATAGAGCTCGGATTGGTGTGTGGAGTTTGTAGGGAAGCACTCTTAGAGTGTAAAAAGTGGATAGTGTGTTGTAAGTACTAGGACAGTGATAGCATTTCATGTCTTATGGGCTCTCTTCTATCTCACTGCATTCCTGCTGATGCCCAGTGGAATTTCCGAGACTTTTTGTGGTGCAGTTTGAGAGCCCTGTGAACTGCGTGTCTCTGTATATGCCTTAGAACAGCAGTTTCCAAAATACAGACTATGGGTGTGCAAGTCATGAGGTTGCTGTAGGATATAAAGAAGGTGTTTTAATTGAGACTGTTGAATATGAAACTGCAGCTAATTTTATTATGCTTTCCATCCCTTTGTCTCTTGATATTGGATCACTAGTGGACAAAACTTTGGGAACTCTGCTTTAGAGCCCATATACCAGATGTCTGCACTGTGCTGCTTATGTGGAAAGTGGAGCTATTTTAGGATGTCAGCTGTTTCTTGTTTAAAGAAGAGAGAAGCAGCAGAGAGAATAGCAAAGTTGATGGTGCCAGGTTTGGTGCAGAGGTTGGATAGTTCTGATGTGACAGAGGAGGCAGCCTGTGAGGAGAGAGTTTCATGCCTGACCTCAGAGATTTGAAAGGTCAAAAGAACTTTCAGGATCAAGCAGGTAATACTCAGAGCTGAACTGGTATTTGGCTGATGAATGTGGACTGTAGGGTTACCTTGAATTCAGCTTGAACTATTATTACTGTTAATTCTCTAGAGTCAGGCAGCTGCAGCAGTAGAGAGCTCTTCCTACCAAATCAGCTTTTGGATGGCTCCTAGTGGGACTCAGTGCAGCGCAAAAAGGCTCGAGCTTACAGGACTTTTGATTCTTGTGTCTACCGTACCTCTCTCGGTGCCTTCCAGCTGTTGCCTGCCACACTCAGGGGAACACTGGCACTGTTCTTTTACAGGATATGTGGGTATTATTCCATTGTGTCCTTCTTAAAATTGTGGTAGTGGCAAAGATGAAAAAGTCCACAGTCAAGTTTAACCTTGATGAATTTAAAGTGCAGAATATGACTA
Organism: Sialia sialis; assembly: GCA_009812075.1. Classification (NCBI taxonomy): domain Eukaryota; kingdom Metazoa; phylum Chordata; class Aves; order Passeriformes; family Turdidae; genus Sialia; species Sialia sialis. Next base: position 124,596 of record VRYO01000192.1, on the reverse strand, counting down.
CAGGAAAACACATGTCTTCATAATTCTGAGCATTCTTATAGTTCCAAACATGTGGCCAGGATGGGTTCTGTGCACAGAATAGGTTTATTCCCTAGATAATAATACCATAATGATTTCATAGCTTTATCATCAGACATTTTTTCTTTATCTAGTTTTCTTCTGAGAAGAATGGTCCATCCTATAATTATTGTCTTATATAAGGTGTTCCAACCCCCCAAATTTTAGAATTTCAGTCTTTTTACAAAGCTGATAGCTGAGGGCAAGCTTCTTCCTTTAAGGGAGCCATCCTTCCTTTAAATTTACCCTGCAGACAGTCCAAATATAGAAGCTAAAAGTTATTTGTAAAAATAGAATTGCAACTCCTGGAAAATTAGAGAAAAAAATTATTGCCTCCTGTATACTGAATAAGTCTTTAAAAACTTTCCATATTTCCAGGAGTAGAGGTGTGAGCTTTGCTTTCCATTGCAGAGTGATTTCTGTGGTAGGGGACTGATCTATGGGAACTCTTACTGGAGAAACCTCTGTCTGAACTGAGTGTTTGACTATTGCCTGTGGAACCTTCGTTTACTGAGATGTTTTGGTTAATGCAGGCATTGTGTGCTCTGCCCTAGTTAGAGATGCCTTGGCGTGGCTTTAGGTCAAAGCAGTCATTTCTAGGCACAGGAATTATTTCTAAAAGGAATGAGGGAGCCAAAGGCGTAGAAGTTTGAGTGAGGCTTGTGTTTAATCTCCAAACACGGACTGTTAGTGTCTTTGTACTGTCTTAGAGGTGATGTATGGGCAGTGGTGCTGAAGCTTGTACCTCCTAGGACTGATGGAGTCATCTCTCTGGGGAGGGATGAATAGTGGTGATCTGTTTGGTTCCTCTGACCAGAGCTGGCATATAAAAAGAAAGATGCTGTGAAAGTATCGCTTCATGATCTAGGTGAATCTCTCTTGTAATACTTGACAGCCAAGAAGTATAGGAGCCAGGAAGGAATCTATTCAGCACAGAAACGACTTCCCTAGGACATACCTGACTGTAGAGTCACTTTCTGAAGGCTCTCTGGCCTTGTTCCAGCTGGGTTTGAATAGCTCAGAAGAGAACACTAAGTGCTGGGTAGGTCAAGGTGACTGCCTCAGATCCTGCTCGTTAGAGACTTGCCTTAAAAACTTCAGGAAACAGATGCAGAAGTGTGCCTGGGAGGAAGGTTTGACACTGACAGGAACTGAAAGACTTGGCATGCACAGAACCCACAGGTTCATTTTTTTCATCATCATCAAGAGCAATATGGTTTCCATGCCACATGGCCTAAATCTTCAGCCTCACATCCTAACAGCAGATGGAAATCCATCATATGAACACGCATATGGACAAGCCATCTCTGGGAAAAACAGTGGCTGTGGGAGTAGAGCTGAATCTGGAAAGAGATTGTTTCTGTGGTTGGTTGATGGGTTTAATCCTAATGTAGGCTGGCTGGAACACTTAGAGTGCTGTGGGCTGTGCAGCCATGGAGTGATTCCAAGCAGTGGAATGAGAGCAGAGACCCAGGTAACACAGAATTCTGTCCCTGGCAGGAGACAGAAGGGAAGGAGGACTGGAGGGAGGAGGAATGGAGCAAAGCATCCATCAATTCCTCTGTGTCACTCACTGCTGCTTTGGGACTCTCCAAGCTTGAAACCATATGTTTGTCTCATTCTCCATTGTGCAATTTTCCTCCCCCATAACAGTTATCCAAGTGAGCTCTAAGTGCCTGAAATCTTTCAGAATCCACAGCATCCTGTGGCTGAATGTTCTAGAGTTTAAGCAAAACATGTGTGCTTCCAGTATGTCTGTATTTTATTGCTGAAAATATAGTACTAAAATGCTTTTAGATTTTGGTGCAGTGAATTTCTGTTAAGCACAAAATAAATTAAATTAATTTTAATGTTTTGTTTTGGTTTTGTGTTTTTATTTTCCCTTCCATCAAGGGTGCCAAATGCCTGATACTTTGAATTCATGGTTTCTAGTAGCCCAGCTTCATGTCTGGTAAGTGCAAAAGAAAATAGTAATGTAATTACTTTCAGGAAGTAAAGTTATATACAACTTAATGTAAGAAAAATTAGAGCCTTCTATCCATGGTTGATAATAGAGGTTATATTCATTTTACTGATGACTGAATTTCAGCAGTTTTCTGCTGAAGAAAAAAAGACCCATAAAGAAGTTGACGTCTATTACATCTCAAAATTCCTCACTAGTGGAATGATCTTTCCCATGAGTTTTTTAAAAGCCCTGCTCCAGGCTATGTTGAAAAGTCCTACTTGGTTGTTTTAGGAAAGGTTTAAATTTATGTAGAAGTCATTTAAATTGGGAGAATTTTTGGTGATGAGAGGCATTTAACAAATTATAGCACTGGCATTTATTTTTTCACTTCTGAAAGGTATGTGCAGGGTGGTGAATCCCAGCTTGCCTGCATTTAAAAATATTTAGCACCTTAAACATGAAGTTTTTTACCCTTTTCCATTTGTGTAAATACTAGACAAAAAATTCAGGTTTTCATCTAGCATTACATACTTACAAAGCTCAGAAGATGCAGAAGGGAGTACAGTAATTTTTTTAAGTGCCAGATCTTTCAGGGAACTTAAGTCCATAGTCTCGGGTTCAGCTGTCCAAAGGCTGAAAGGAAGTTTGTACAGAAATAGCTGCGCTTAAGGCCCCTTTTTTTCCTTGCCTCCTCCTTTTTCCCTTCCCTCCTTTTAATTTCCTGACTCCTCAATATAGTGAAAGATGGGGCAGCTCACTACACTAAAGAGTAAATAAATAAGCAGAACCATTGAAATTATAATCAGTTAATGAAATCAGTGGAACCTAGTAAGGAAGACCTTTGAAATCTGCAGTTTATTTATTTCCTGCTGTTCCCTGTGGGGAAAAAGGTTTTAAAAATTAATTGATGAGCTAATAATTCATATAGGTATTTTGAAAACTAGTGCAATAAATTTTAAAAAACAGACTGTTTGTAAGTATCTGGGAAAACCAAAGAGAGTTTCATCTCAAAGATGAATCTGCACAAATCACAATATTTTCATCTTGATTTCTCATTGACAGGACAATGCATCCTGTGATTAATACACAGCATCAAATTTAAGATTAATTATAAAAATAAAGAAGAGAACTATGACAGAGATGAAACTTGTATAGGATAGGCACAAGTTTCTGAGATCAAATCTACATTGGCTTCTTTTGAAGGCGGCGAAGAGTTGCTGCACTTCAAACTGGTGAGGTTATGCAGAGATTTGCTGAGGAGAATTGAAATACTCTTGCATGTGAGATACGGTGGACAGGTTGACAGCAATATCCTGCACAAGCAGAAAGAACCAAATCCCTCTGCCTTGTTGTGATAACAGTGGAAATTGAAGTGTGGAGGATAGCACTAGAGGTTAATTTTTCTGGGGTTTATGAGCCTGGCTCTTCTGTGTTGCTGGCAGCTTCACCTAAGGAGCACTGTCATTCTGAACTACAAATGAGAGATCTGGTTTGATATTCCAGGACACAGAGAAGCCTGTGACAGGCCTGCTCGCTACCTGGGTTGTTGGGAAATGCTGTGGGCTTTGCTTGTCATGAGATCGGTGACCAGTATCCTGCCATAACATACTGTGCTTTCCCAGGCAGGTTTATTGCTATGTTCTCTGGGATTCTCTTCCTGTAGGCAGTTTGTCCTCAGTAAAGTGGGAGCAGAAGTCCTTCTGCTATCTTTGACAAGGTTAGGGATATCCTACCCCTCTCTGAAGGCTCCAGTTTTCTGTCTTTCCTGCTGGACCATTTGCCTCAGAGGCTATAAATCTTCCTGATCTGCTGACCAACGACCTCTCAGGAGGTTCTGATCACCATCTGCTCCTGTTCTCCCTAGCAGAGCAATCTGCATCACTTTCTTATGTACTTCTTCCTTCTTATTCAGCAGCTTAGTTTCAGCTGATAGAAAGTGTCTTCTGGAGCCAGAGAAGATGAGAATTTTCCCTACTTCAGTAAACTTTGTCTCCTTTTCTTACTGTTGCCATTGCCCAGCATTTTGTAGTCAACTTTTCCATGATTTTTGCATCCCAGCTTTTACAGACTTAATGTGCTTGTCAGGGCACATTTTTGTGTTACACATCCTGGTGGGTTCTCTTTGAATTTCTGGCTCTTTCTTGTTTGTGAATAGAATGTTCCTACTGACCCCACTCAAAAGGAGAGGAATTCAGGCTCTCATGTTTAGTCTGCTTTTGCAAACTTCTTTCAAGATAACGTTCCTTTAGAAACACTCCAGTGCCTTCCAATGCAGTGCTAAAATCATGCTTTAAAAAGTCTACCCATTGATATGGTTTACTTAGAAAACCAACCCATGATTATTCTTTCCTAAATGTCATGTTTTTATAGGCTGTTTCTGTTACTTCACACTTCTGATGTCAGGAGGACACTCAGCTTATATTTAGAAGTCCAGACCTTTAAAAAAAAAGCTCTTTATTTCTTCTCCAGGGTTTGCATTTTCCCAGGCATCTAAATGGCGTATTGGCTGAATCCAGAGCTGTTACCAAACTGCCCAAGAAATTACTTGGGTGACTGCTGAGGAATGTCTTGGTTCGTTACTTGTCATGCGGATACCTAGAGCTCCATATTTTCACCAGACCAAGCATACGTCTCTGAAGTATTTAGGATCAAATAGAGTGGTGCTACAATTTCTGTTCTGACTCAGAGACCTATTGCAAAAGTTCTTCTAAGCATTGTTTTTCTTAAGGAAATCTGCACTTAGGAAAGTTTTGATCAGCCTGGGGAAATCCAGAGAAGAATGACAACCACCAAGTATATGTAGAAAATAGTTCCTGCAGGAAAAGATTTCTCTGATTTGCATAGAGAAGCCTGAGAGCACAGTACCATTTTGAAATGTGGTGCTTCAGAAGAAAAGTAATAAAGTCTCTGTTTTGTGTCTTAATTGCATCAGGATAGTCTTGCTTGAGAGAGATTTTAAGAATAAATTTATTTGGAATGTCTCTGGCATTTAGTTGGTCCTGCCTTACCATGAGGGAATGGGCTACAGCAGCCTAAATGAAGGCCCCAGCGGAGAGGAGGCTGCATAGCCAGGCTGGGTTCTGTCTGCTGGATAGAGCAGTGGGGAGTTGGCCAGGCTGGAGCGCAGGAGAACATGCAAACCTAATTCAGACCTGTTCAGAATTCTGCTGGTGATCATCATTCATTGAAGTGTAATGTCACAATAGAGCTGATGTAAAAGTCATTTCAGGTGTTTCCTGCTGTCTGCCAAGCTGGTAGCTGTTCATGAATGGCTTAAGCTAATAAAGCCTTCCAAAAGTGCTGCTGATACTTGTGTTGTTAGGCCAGAGTAATTTCTTTGAACAGCTCTAGCATAGTTCCAGAAACAGTTGCTCTGGAGCAACTGTCTAAGCAGGAGTGGCCAGGTACAGTGGAAGGTGCTAGTGGGCTTTGCCTTTAATGGCTCATCACACCATTATGCATGGCACAGGGCATCTCAGAGCAGTGGTCAGGGGATGTCAGCCACCACTTGTGGTGTTTAGGCCAGTCTGGCACTCTGAGAACACTGACAGAAGCAGTTGTAGCTGAGGCTGTTGTGAGAAACTACAACATCTCAGCTGACATGGGTTGAATTATAGATGCTCCTGATCCTTTTCAGCTATCCTTTCATATAATTTTCTTCTAAGATAATCTCTCTGCATAACTTAAATACAGCAAAAATTATCCAGCCCAACTAGTGTGAGGTAGAGAGCTTTCTAAAGATAGTTTGGAGTAATTTTCCTTTCAGGGTTTGATGAAGATGAGTCAGTATTTGGCTAAAGTACAGAACAGATAGTGCAATGAAATGATGAAATGTTTCACACCATGGTGATCTAGTTTGCAGGTTTATAGGCTTTAAAGAGTCTGTGTTGCCTCAGACAGCAGGTGTAGTAAGAAACTACCAAACTTTCAAATAAACTGCAAAATTCCATGATTTCACTTGTGGTGCTGCAGAACAGCTCTGTGATGGCACTGCATCCAAACACAAGAGCTCCCTGCTCATCATTGATGAGTTGTTCCCTGTTGGTTGCTGCACTGCTCTCTATTCCTGTTTCTCCACCAGTGAAGGCACACAGGATAGGAAACACTATTTATGCTCGGGGGAGCTTTTCTTGCCCCTGAGTTTTTCACCCCTGAGTTCAGCTATTCAGCAAGAGAAGTATAAAAATGCTTTTCTTAGTGCAAAATTAGTCTTTTAAACTGAGTCCTTTTCTCTTTGACTTAAGAGTAAGAATTTTCAATTCTGTAATTCACTTCTTCGTACAGTTCAATTATGTAAATGCACAAGAAGAACAAAGATTTTGAAACTGATAGAAGTAAATTGAAAGCTTTAAGCTCTTTGTACATTTGTTTTGTGGAAGGTCTGGTACCTGGACAGCTGTTCTCTGACCACTGTTGGAACAGAAGGCTTTTGCCATCCTTCTGAGAGAAAATGAGGATGTGGTTTTGGTACCATCTTAAATGCATTTGTGTGGTCGGACAGTGGTTCTGACTAGCGGGAAGAATATAGAACTTCTGCAGGTACTGCTGCCTTCAGTTTTTGTATCTGACTGTCTGTGACAGTAAGTTGTATTTCTTTTACAGGTTAAAAAATACTTTTCCTTTATTAATCCATACACAATATAGAACCTATCATAAGATGGATATCTGTCCTTTAACAGGTCATCTCAGTACGCTTCAGATATTTGTGATTTTCCCTGTGGAGTTGGCATTCATGGGTCACCAAATACTTTTAATGCCTGTAGATTGTATATTCAGAAATGAACCTATTAACAAATAAATAGTCATATTTTCCTTTTAGCTCTTATGGCACATTCACCATTGTCAGAGTGGAGCAACTCCACAGTGGCCTTCAGCTGCTCTGCTCTCTTGGTTTTACAGGAGCTGGAGCAGTTTCCTTCCTAGCATGTCTGTAAAAAGCAGTGGCTTCTCTCAGCTCCAGTGTTTGAGCATCACTTTGTCTACAATCACTCAGTCAGTCCTGGAGAGGTACTTCTCTCTTTCAGCACAGGAGCAGAGTTTCTGAATGAGGTAGAAAAGATGGGACAGGTGACGGGACTAGTCCCAGCCTATTGAGGAATCAGCCTTGGCTTCAGTTTGTGCTCTTTACAGATGTTTTATAAGAGGCAAAATAAAATGATTACTTTATTTTGTAGCAGAACAGCTGCAATGAAGTTCAAGTGTCTTTAATGCTTAAAAAAAAGGTCAAACACCTCAACCTGATAGTCTCACTAAGATCTCACAGTGCACTTACAAACCTCTGAGCTGGTCTTGCCTATGGCAGTTTTGCCAGGTGGCCGGACATGTAGTCAAATACCTCTGTAGTTGAAATAATTTAGGACATTGATAATGTAGATTGGTTGAGGTCTAACTTGCTTAAGCTTTCCCAGCTTGGCTAGTTGGACTCTCACAGCACTTGAGTGCACCAAGCTGAACTACAGCTGGCTCAGAGCCTGCTCCAGAGAGTGAGGTGTTCTTAAGGCTGAAGAATTTAGGTTGCCGAAGTGTTTAACTAGATTACAGTACTGTCAGCAAGTACTGTCACTCTTCCATGGCTTGAAACATGATGGTTTAGTTAAAAAAAAATAAATCTCTGTGTATTTTTCTCGTGATCACAAATATACACTGTAAGAAAAACATTAAATGAGTACAATGGAGTGTATATATAATGGAATGTATTTAATTTACTCTCTCCTTTTTAAAAAAGCCCAGGAGCTCTGACTGGTGTGTGCTCTTACAGGATGTGCCTGGTGCGGCTGAAGCAGGAGGGCCGCACAGGGAAGTACATGTGCCGCTACATCGTTCACTGCATGTGGGAGGATGTGGAACAGCGTGGGAAGGTCATGGGGGTGAGTCCTTTCTGGTGGTGTTAATCCTGATGATTCCCATCTTTCAAGGCTTTTCTGGATATAAATATCGTAGAAAAATGCCTGATAATCAACCTGGTTGATTCCTTTACTAGCTTAAGCTGGTACCTGCAGCCCTCAATCCTGACCATTTATTCCCTCAGCTGCTCTATTGAGCCACTGACCTTGTTTCTGAAAGTGCATTGTGGCCTGGACAAAGGTACTGATTTGTCTGAAATTAATTATTTTCCTGCATGATTTGCCATGTCATTGCAGAAATGAGTGCTGCTACAACAGAATGGGGATAAGGAATAAGCAGCTGGGATAGGGAAGAATGCGACTGGTACCAAATCTATAGCTACAACTTCAGTAATTCCAGCAGAGCTCTGAGTTTTTTCTGTATCTAAAGTGGTAAAAGGAAAGTTAATCAACAAGGGGTTTTTGTCAAGTTCCTGCACATGAATATAACTAGTCCTTAGTGTATTTTTAATTTTGGATTCTCACTATACTTGAGATTTATCACCAAAAAAAAATCCGTCATTTTTGGGAATTCTGTAGCTTTACTTTGTTATGCATTGCTTTTTAAGGCAAGCCATTCTGTTAACCTTCTTTTGAATTAAATCTAAATTTGCACATCTGAGAATTTTTTTTGCTATTTTAATGTGCTTAGATGAATTCCAGTGTGGGAATCTCCTCTGTGTGGTAGGGCAGTGTGAGTGAGCCTGACAAATCAAATGTATTAGAAGAAAAGACTGAATGAAAGAGCTTCTGTATTTTTGTCCTTATCCAATATCACACTGCTGGTTGATTCTGCTGTACACAGCTCAGATCTTTACTCTGAGTGTAAATTTAAGGTTCTTTTTCTTGAAAAGCAAAAAAATCCCCAAACCCAAAACAAACCCCAGCCAAACACGTCACCTTCCAAAGTACCTGAGAAAGTATCTGTCTGATGCCAGGGAGAAAATGAACCTTTGCAACAGAAAATTATTTGTCTGTTTCTTTTGACCCTTATTTTGTCTTACACGAGCAAAGTGCTGGCCTGTAGTTTTCTGTGCAGGGTTGGAAGCAGCAGACAGCAAGAGGAGCAAAGCTGGCTGTTTGCTGCCCTTCCAAGCAATGCAGGGCTCCAAGGTAAAGAATGCTGCAGGTTAGGCCTGTATTGAGAGCTTTACAGTAAACCTTAGGGGAAAAACTGCTTAGTCATTTTTAAAGGGATGCACAGGGTTTTTTATGCAAATGAAAGTATTCCACTGCTCCACAGAATTCCCTGAAGTATAAAAAACCCCATCAGTGTCTTTATATTTCCAGTCTGTATCCTGATGTGTTTATACATGAATTTTGCAGTAGCATGGTTGCTATGTTATGCAACTGCAAGGAGCTCTGGAGTTGCTGGAATGCCATTCTTTCCCTGCCTTGTTAGGCATCTGGTCAGTTTATCCTTGAATTTAAATTGTGCAGTCATTTTAGGAATGACCGTGCACTGGAATCTCCAGTGTGCTTATCTTGCATTACTGTGATTCCTATAATACACCAGACTGTGGCCTGGTGCTAACACAGCCTTTATATGGCCACAGCAGATGCTCAGAGGAAGAACCTGCACATTTCAGGGATTAATCTGCAAGGCAGTTACACCTGTGTGTGTATTTAGTACAGCTGAGCTGTACAGAGGCCCCTTGGTTTAATGAGCTTCCTTGGGTGTGAAGGGATCTCCTGAGCAGCCACTGAGGAGAGGGCAGTGAGAAAGCAGGGTGGACTCTCTTGGAGGTCTATTTGGAAATCAGGACTGTTCTCCTCACTGTAGTCTTAGTGAGTGCTTTCATTATCATGCAGTAGGTTATTCTGTTTTGTTTTTTCATCTTTTGTTTATTCCTGATCTTTCAGTCATTATTCATAGTCAGTTCCCTTTGGAGACAGGCTGAGAAAGTTGGAGCTGTTGAGGCTGGAGGAGAGAAGGTTGTATGGAGATGTCCCAGCACCTGTCCAGAATCTGAAGGAGCTACAGGGAAGCTAGAGAGGACCCTTCCTCAGGAACTGCAGTGGCAGGACAAGGGGGGATGGCTTCACATTGGAAGGGAGGGAATTTAGGTTAGACATGTGCGAGGAATTCTCAATCAGGGTGCTGAGGCTGTCACAACCCTGGAAGTGTCCAAGGCCAGCTTCAATGGGGCTTGGAGCAACCTGGGATAGTGGAAGGTGTCCCTGTTCAGTGGGTGGAATGGGATGAGCTTTGAAGTACCTTCATCCCAAAATTTCTGGGATTTTGTTGAGATGAACAAACTTCTCCGTCTATTCTGGTAATATTTATTGCATGTTAAATGAAAATTATCTATGTGCTGATGTTCGAAGATGCTACCAGTTCCCTTGCTCCTTATCGCTGCTTTATTTCCCTCATCAGTGCCAGTGATTCTGGCTTCATATCTCACTTCACTCATGCCCCTGCATGGGCAGTTCCTATTTTTTCCATGTTTGTTCACTCTTCTCCACTCACTCACCTTCCTTCCCTTCACAAGGCTGCACCTTGACTGAAATCTTTTTCACTTCTCACCTTTAGCAATTGCAAGGAGTTTTGAGTGACCAATAAGGGGCAGTTTCCCAAGTGCTACATTCTTTTTATTAATCTTGACCTCTTCTTATCCCTAAACTGAAGCTGAAGTAATGACAGAGGGTTTGTGATGTGATGGAGGGATATGTGTAACAGCAATTTATTTTCAAGTAATGTAGTCCTGCAATCAGTAAATATTCTGCCTCCAAAAGAAGGTGGTCAAACTTGTCAGGAATAGTAGATAAAAAGAAGATGACATTAATGCTCCTGTGTCAATGCTTTTAAATTTCAGAATCTGGGTCTTTCTCAGAAGTAAGATAAATGAAAAGAAACTTTAGTGAAAACATTCAGAGAGCTAAATTATCATCTGCATAGATCTAGGAGGTTAGGAAATTCCATTCCTTGTCTTTTCTCTCATGCAGTGATTCAAAGGTCAAGGTTTACCTCTGATTCCTCTATTGTGGTACAAGTGACAGAGCACCTGGATGGATTTGCTGCCTGGATGCAATTAGTTTAACTTGCTGACTTGCAGTTCTTTAGCAATCTAGCAGCAATTCCAGCACTTGATGCTGGATATTATATTCCTGAAGTGATATTGATGGTTTATTGAAATGTGCCATCTGCTCTTAACTGGTTCATTGGAGCCAAAAGGGGTAGAATGTAAAGCGTTTTAACTGCAAATTTACATCGGCTCCAGCTCCAAATGGAGTTTGTATTATTTCAAAACCTGGTTGTTAAAACTGCTGAGATCTAAATCTCTGCTACAAAGTTTTGGGACCTGTTAGCCTGAGCTCCTTCAGCACTCCTGAATGTCAGCAAGTCAGAAACCCAAACTTGACACAGCTGTAAAAACACATGGAGAGTCTGTGGCCTCAGCAAATTCTACTGGTGCAGGCATATTTCAGATATAAATTTTACTCTGCTGTCCCTAGTACTTATGAAGTCAGTCTCTTTTGGTGGGTTTGCAGCCAGGTGTGTCCAGTTCTGTGGCTAACTAGTGCTCTTTACTTAATTTTTCCACTAGTGACATTTCTATCAAACTTTAAAAACAAACAGAAAAATTGGCTTGATGCAATGGCTCCAAGTGTTAATAGTAACATTAGGCTGGGTAAAAGACTTCCTTTGGATCCTGCTTTGCCAGAGATCTCCACCTCGTGGCTTGCAGGGAATAGATTTATCCTATGCAAGCTAGCAGCTGCCTCATCAGTTTGGAAAGGATATTCTCTCAGGACTAGACTGTTTTCTCCCTAAGGGAGTGCTGGAGCCACCTGAGTATTAACCTGGCTGATCTCAATATTGTGCTTTAGTGTAGATTTAAAAGTTGTTGTAAAAGTTTAAGTGTGTTTAGATGAAGCTGCAGGTTGATAGGAAGGCCATGCAGGTGTTCCCTAGAAGATTTCAGCTGATAACAGGACAAGAGATATGAATTTAAATATGTAAGTAAATTTTAGACTTCTAACCACTCAAAGAATCCCAAACAAAAAAGAAACCCCAACACCCCTTCTCCCTCCTCCGAGCACCCCACATTAATAGTTTTGTGTGCAAATCCTGTGGTGTCTCAGGAAGATCCATCAGGCTTTATTCCAATACTTGTTTGTAGACTGACTTTACCTGCTTTGGTTGTGTATGTTGTGGTGGAATTCTGCTGTTGAAGTGAATTAAAGTTGTTTTCGGTGCAAAATGACAATTCATTTTATAACGAATAAATGTTCCAAAAGCTGCCAGTTCATTTTATAATGAATAAATGTTCTAAAAGAGATAGGTTTAGGAGGGGCTGTCAAGCCCAGGGTACCAAATCTGTTTTAATTTATCATAATCTCACTTTCCTGTTTTCCCACCAGACCACTTAGACTCCCAACCCCCCTTTCTTTCCAGGAACACCTCTAGGTGTCTTTTGAATTCGTTTATTGACTCTGCTGCATGTAGCACAATACACCCTTTGTTACACTTTTACCTAGAGCTGTTTATACCCAGTGGCCTATAATTTGCTCTCAATTACACTCATGTACATCTGAAGTAATGGCATCAGAATCAATACATGTAACTGAGAGCTGAAACTGGTTCTGGGAACTTGAATACCATTTTCTCTGTTGATAGTTTTTTCACAACTAGAAAATTGCAGTTGATTGAAAATGCCTGTTTACCTTACAGGAGCTAAAGAATTTCCTAAACTCAGTTTAGTTCTGTTTAAGTTGTTCTCACTGTGGAGAACAAAAGGTTTGACCTTGTAACTAAACACTCAGTAGGCATGGTCAGAGTGAGGCCAGCAAGTTGTAGAATGGCTTTAGAAGATGAAAGGACAGGGTGCAAAATGGATACAGCTTTAAAATAGAGCTTGATCTTTGTATGAATTGAAGTGGGAAGATGCTGTACTGAGATGTTTAGGAGTGTTCTCCAAGCCTGCCTCTGAAATCTGATGGGAAGTCATGGAGTTGATTTTGGATGTGTAGGAATGTAACTACATTTTTGAGAGAGAATGGGGCAGAAGAAAAATGGGTGCAGTATTTTGGGGCTAGAATGGGGAGTTCGGATGAAGGGAATGTACTGAAGTAAAACATTGCAGAGAAGGTAGATTTTGTTTGAGGACATGGTCTGGGATATGAGACAGAGAATCATGTTTAATACTGTTGAAAAGATTTTTAAAAACGTATAAAACTAAAGAAGAGAAGTTTCAGTTTTAAATTATCTATGTGTATTCTGAAATTCTTTACTAGGATGTTTTATAGAGAAAAATGTTATGATTTTTGATGACCACTTGGAATATATAAAATGTCACTAGTTTCAGGTGTTCCCTTTAAAAAAAAGAAATGAAACCCTTGCCAATGTAGTGAGATACAAAATTGCTCTGCATAGTTTTGTGGATTTTTTAATAGGATACCAGACATTGTATAATTCGTTTTATGTATGACTGATTACTTATCAGTGATTTACTGATTACTTAGAAATGATTACTTATCAGTGATTGATTACTTCTCAGTGATTACTTATCAGTCATATGGTGAGACTCAATGGACCATTAGCAGAAGATAACTCCCTGGAGGAAGGATGGGGGGTGCAAAGATAAAGAACAGTGCCCCACTGGTTTCAATGGATGGCCCATTGGCAGAGTATCTCCCACGGAGATAAAGATCACTGCCCCACCTGGTCACAACAGACGGTGGTAGAATAGATACCTTGATCACATCCTGTATTGTAACCCAAGACAGCATGGCTGGTGCGATTGTTACTAATTGGTTATTTTGTTGCACACAGATGCTCTCTGTTGGGCAGGGAGGGTGCGCCTTACAGGCTGGTGCGCCTTACGCATGGACAGATTCCGTGGACTCTTGGCTACCCGGAAGTGCGCCTTATAGCCCGGTGCGCCTTATAAGTGTGAAATTACTGTACTTTTCAGTATTATATTACTCTGTGTCCATTATATAGGGAGAGGTTCTTCTCCCAGAATGTGCTTTTAAGCTCCTTCAAAAAAAACCCAAAAATAATACCAAGACCGGAGTCTGTTCTAAATCAAACCAAATCAACCATTGAGAGCTTCTCTGTTGTTCTCATAGAATTTTAATCACATTGTTGCTTGTGCTTTTTTCTGCAGATAGAAAGGCACTGATATCTTCTCCTTCCACTTTGGGAGTGAGTCTTGTATTTTCTTGTTAGAACTTCGTTTATTTTTTCCTTCCATTGTCTGAGTTCTCTAGCCCATTATATCCATTTACAGAACTGGCAGCTCTTTTTTTTTGTTTGTTTGTTTTTCCCACTAACTGCTCTCACAGGAAAACAAAAGATAGTGATCGGGAAGTGCAAGTGCAATTCCTGCAGTAATCCCAGTGCCTGCTTCCACACTTGCTGCCTCCTCTGATTTCTTTTACAACCATAGTAAAGCAACAGCACAGGATACTTCTGTAACATCTAGAGAAACTGAGGTGCTTTTCTGTGTTCCATTCTGATCTGAGAATCTCAGTGGATTCTATTTCTTTTTTCTGTCCTGAGACTTCTCTTTCTGGTCTTAAACAGCACTTGTTTTATCTCTTTTAATGAGTCAATTACCATACACTTCTGTAAGAGCTTGAATGTTTTTATTTCATTCAAAGGTCAGGAATTAATGACAAAGCTTAAAATATCAGCATATCTAATCTTGGACATCTCTCTTTGTCGATAGCGAAGTGCTCATCATGTTGATTTCCAAGTTAGTCAGGAAGCCTTGAGGCCAGGAGAATAAGTGTGCATAAAAGGGACAATTTTATGGTTGAGATGTCGTGGGTGTGAGATGGGGTCAGGACAGTCTTAGTCAGTGTGAAATGAGCAATACTGGTCTGGATGTGTTTTCACAGGGCTTGGGCATCCAGAAGGATTTGGCAGGGAGCAGAAGGCAAGCCTGGGGGTGAACACGGGTTTTAGGAGTCCCCTGACCTTTGGAGTCATTTGTCTCATTGATGCTGAGTTCCAGCAATTCTGTTTGGAGATGCTGTTTGAGGACTTCATTTTTTAAAAGTGGGGAAGTGGCAAAGCCCCTGTAATTGGTGAAAAAGCAGGACTAAAGCTCCAGTGGTCAAAGCAAGGTATCAAGAGCTTAGAAATACTCTGTCTCCTTGAGAGCATCCTAAATTTGCCCTTTTGTATTTCCTGTTTTATTATGTCCTTGCAGAAGGGAAGATAACCCATATATAGGCTTAATCCATGTTATTCAGGAAACTGTGTAAAATCCTTGCCCACATTTTTAGGATCTTCTGGAAGTTTATTTATTCCCAGAAACATCGAGTCTGAATGAAATGCAGAAGATGGAAAACTCACAATATCTTACCGTGCAGCATTTTCATCGTTCACTTTCCTCCTTTGCCTTTTACTTGAGGGCAGAACTAGGGTAGAGAAAAAAAATTTGTTCTCTTCTGAAAGGTTACAGTAATAAAGAAACTCTTGTTAACATCAGAGTATATGGCAGGCAAGAGTTTTCACAGTCTGGCATTGTTTATTTTACCAGCAATTCGGAACCTTCTGCACTCTTAAAATATTGGCAAGAAAATATTTAACTGTTAACTGTTCTGTGGCCTGTGTGTGTTTGAAGCCCTGGGGAGGAGGAATGCTTGGGGAAATCGGGTTTTTTCGCAGCTTATGATTGAAACCAGAAGGTGCAAAATATTGTAGAAGGTGAAAGAAATGTGACTTCAAATTAGAATTTTACCCAAATGTGGAACTGATGGGAGAATGTCAGACAGGTCACGTATGAGCAGGGCCCTTCTAGGAAAGAGTGAGGAGGCTGATCGAGCAAACACAAACCAGCCAGTCTGCTAGGCGCTATAGAAATGAATTGGAACAGGTGATAGTAATTGTGAGTATTTGCATTTATCCTGGCCTCTGTCACTGGATAAAGGTTGTAGCAGTAAGGATTAGGCTGGTTAATTGCTGACTAATTGTATGGACTCTAGCAATTGTCACTCTATTTGAAATGAAATTAACTTTTTTTTTTTACAGTTTTTTTAGGAGAGGAGGTGGGTGCCTTGCTGTTCCCCTCCAACAGACGCTTGTTCTGGTCCCAAATTTTGGAGAAACAATGGTTTTTTTGTGTTCTTACTATTTTTTCCCTAGGAGAGGATGAACTACTTGCTATGAGCAGGATCATTCTTGCTCATATTACTACATAAAATGTAGCCTCTTCCCATGAGAATATTAAAGGCTATGGTAAAGGGAGCAGGCTTTTTAATAGCACTAGCACTTTTCAGGTGAAATTCCTGCCAAGTCAGCAAAGAGACCTGATGTCTGGTGTCCAGGACCATCTCATGAGCTGTGCCTGTCCTGCTGGAAGTGAGGGCAAAGAACAGAGGCTCAGATGGGAGAGATACCAGGCAGTATCTGCAAAGGTCAGAAAAAAATGAATGAAGCAGAACATGCTCAGAGCTCTTACTCCTGTCAGGTGAAGATCCATTGTGTGCTGTGGCTGCCAATGACCAGAGATGTATGGGATAAAGGATAAGAAACAGAACTGTGGGTCAGTTGCTTCTGGTACAATCTCCTGGCATTCACTAACGAGTAACCTGAGAGCTGCATGGGGACCGCTGGTTAGGGATCACTGACATAAATCCTCCAGGAATGTGCAGCCCTTTGTTACCTCTTCCATTTTTTTTGCTCTTTAATGCCCTGTGGCAATGACTTCTGCCACTTAAATGTTTTGCATGAGAAAACATCTAAATTTTAAAATGTTAGTTGGTCATTTCATTGCATTCTTTGCTATATCTTTTTTAATGAGAAACAGTGGACAATAATTCCTTGTTTATCTGCTTGACACCACTCATGATTTTACCTCTCCACCATCTTCTTCCTCATTTCATCCTGAAAAGTCTTGTGTGTGTTTCCTTATTTTTCTCATCCTAGTTTTGTCTCAACATAGTTTTTCTGTGTGTTTTCTACTACTTTTAGATGTGTTCAGAGATTAAAAGGTAACAATTATGCGGAGCATTTTATATGCTGTACATTATGGATTTATGCAGAATAGGGTTCCTCTTTTGGTTTATATTCCTTTCATAATAATTCCTAAAATTTATTTATCTTTTTCTTCACTATTGAATTGTTGAATTTAATTTTCTTCTCTGAAAGATCCATTTCCAAACTGTAGCTGCCAAATGTGTGCATGTTGTTAAACAGGTTTTATGGATTATTTCTTCTAACACCTACTACTGGTACCTTTATCAGTACTGAATATCACTGGTCATAATTATCTGTGATTTTTAGTTTCATTTGCTGTGTTTTCTACTACAGTAATTTCACGATTATAAGCTGCACCTGAATATAAGCCGCAC
>VRYO01000192.1:44713-106403 GCA_009812075.1 Sialia sialis | reverse complement strand
AATGGATGCCACCTGTCTCTGCTAATGTTAGCTAAGATTTTAATTTAGTTCAGTACTTTACAATCCCTGGAATTTTGTTGCTCTTGACTTTTATTAAGTTATTGGAAGCCTTTTTTGGTTCATATCACCTGAAGTATGATGGACTGAGGGTGTCCAAGGCCAGGGTGGGCAGGGCTTGGAGCAGCCTGGTCTGGTGGAAGGTGTTCCTGCCTATGGCAGGGGGTTAAAAGTGGATGAGCTTGAAGGTCCCTTCCAACCCAAACCATTCTGGGATGATGCTCTGAGTCTCAAAATCCTGAGTGCTGTGAGAAGGTGATGGAGCAATGAGTATTCACTACCTAATCCTGTGGAAAGACTGGGCCAGCAGAGGAAGCCAGCAGGAGCCAGTTTCAGGGGGAAACTGGAGATGGATCTCCTTGGGGGTAGCAGACCAGGGTACTTCTTGCTAAAGCACATGGTGAGCACAGAAAGTTCCCTGAACAAGCTTCTGGACATAGAGACCTGGAGGTTACTCTCTAAAAAAATAGAGTTGGGAAGTATACTTAGCTGAAATTGGTTGGGAGAATCTTGGAGGAAGTATATATCAGCTTTTGTTTTTCTCTCTTGAAGGCAGGATACCCTGGTAGGAGGCTCTTGGTCTGATCAGTATTCCTGGTGTGTGACACTTTGACAGCCCCTGAGGTTTGTCTCAGTGAGGAGCTGGAGTTTTACAGGATCTCTGTGAATGCTCACAGTGCGTGTTCACCTTAAAGATTTATCTATCTTTACTACTGTCTTTTCCAAGTGCTGCTTTCAAACTTGGTTCTGAAGTTTCCTTTATCAGTTTATCAGGCTGAATTCCTGACAATGGTGTGTTCAGAAATGAATTGGTAATTAGCTTTAGGCTTTTAGCAACTAGTTTTTTCAAGAGGCATTACAGGAAAATCCCTTGACAATTGCTCACCTTACAGAGAATCAGCACAACTTGACAGAGCTCAGCAATTTGACCTCTTTTCCCTGATCCTTCTCTTGAGAGGTTGTCAGTGAGCTCTGCCAGCCACATTCTGCAGGGAAGCAGGAATTTGGAATAAGCTATTGAATACAGTTCAGATTGTACTGTGAGCTCCTCTGCATCTGTAACTGTTACCATGGCAGAGCTTCCAAATTAATAAACTGCAGGATAGGAACAAACCTCATTTTCTGGGTAGCAGAAAAGTAGGAGTGAGCATCTGCTTTTGCTGAAAGATGTAGGAAATGTTGTATAACTTGCTTTTCTGTGTCTTTCTTGGAATAAACTTGCTCTGAGGAGCCTTATTGATGGTTGCACAATTGTTGTGAAGGTAGAGCATGCATAACTTTTTCTATTAACATGTGTTCTTTATGGGTTGAAGATTTTGGCAGGAGCTGGTTCTGCTAGAACCCACCATTTAGCTTTTGTCTAGGTTAAAAGAATATGGGAGTAGGTTATCACTGAATATTGAGGAAGGCTTTAAAGATTGTTCTCTGAAGTTAATGATTGTGGAGTATATTACAAAATTACAGTAATTTCACAACTGTAAGGCGCACCGGATTATAAGGCGCACTTCCGAGTTGTCAGTAAATTTCCAAACTTTGTCCACATATAAGGTGCACTGGACTATAAGGTGCACTTTTTTTTTGCAGCGAGGATCCACGCACAACAAAGTAACGAATCAGTAACAGGATCACAGGGTTTAATGGCAGGTGCTCAATTGACAAACATTTTTCACCGATCCGTGTAGCCTTTAAATATGGGCTTGGCTCGGAGCTGCTGTGGGCTTGGCTCAGCTCGGGGCTGCCACGGGCTCGCATTTCCGGGTTGGCAAATTTCTGAACTTTGTCCGTATATAAGGCGCACCGGATTATAAGATGCACTTCTGGGTTCCAATCAAAATTTTAGTCAAAAAGGTGCACCTTATATTAGTTAAATTACTGTACTTATAATTTTAAATAATAAAGAATTTACCAGAAGAGTTAATATTTAAAGCATACAGAACTCAAGCTGTGGCTAATTAAAAGCAGTGATCTGCTTTGCAGACAAAGTAGCAGAGCAGTTAAAAGGCTCAAAGACTGAAGATTGGAAAAATAATTTCTTCAATATCTTTGTCATTTCACAACTATGTGCCTGAAGGAACTGGCCATTATGGCCCCTTGCTACAGAAATCTTCCTAATCTTTTTTATTAATTTAATCTTTTTGATCTTAGCTGCAGTCTCAATCATGTCCAGATTACTGTGCTGCAAGCAGTCGTGATGTTATAGGATGATGTAAAAGGACTGTGTTTGCCCATTTAATGTCCTGTGTTTTAACACAGTGTTTTGAGCAAACACTCAAAAAGCCTATATGTAAGTGTTTATATATTATTTATAAATTAAATAAACCATATTACAAGTAAGTCTGTCCAATTGCAACTTGAGAAAAGGGCCTAAATATTTATGGAGTGACATTTTTTACCATCAAAGATCAGTCCTGTGTCTCCTTCAGAAACTTTTGCTGCTATTCTTGCTCTAGCAGTCTGAAGTGTCAGTGAGAGTGGTTGATGTTTATGGCAGTGGGACTGCAGAAGTCCCCAGAGTGGACTCAGCCATGACAAGATGAGTGTACTCAGACCTGTGGAACTTGTTTTGTCCAAGTAATGGATTAATTTTTACTGTGTCAGCATAAACCACTACTTTGCTGTTGCAACTTTGACCACTCCAGGAGTGTGCTGCTGGTGTGGTGTGACAGTGCACCAGGAAGAGACAAGTCCTCATTTGAAAAGATGACTGTGCTGCATCCATTGTGTATAGGTGCAGGAGCAAACACATTGTACAGAAGAGGCTATTTATTCTAGCAGGAAAGGTATAATGAGAATGAGGGGGTGGAAAGCCAAGCCAGAAAATTCAAATATGAAATGAGATACACATGTTCAACTGTGAGCGTGATACGGTTTAGCCAAACACAACTTAGTGAGCTTAGTACAGGGGGAACTCAGTGAAATGTAATGGTCTGTGATATGCAGAGGGTCAGGTTCTATGATCTAATCATTTCTTCTGGCTGAAATATCTTCATAAAAAAGTCTAGTTCAAGCATAACTTACAGCCTAAAGAGAGGAATTGCTGCCTGGAATTCAATGACTAGTGCTTGTACGAGGCAGTTAGAAGTGCCCCTTCTAGCTTTATAGTCTGTGGAAGGATTAATGTGTTAAAGTAGCTTAAGGGTGCAACACATGCTGGCAAAAGCTGAAGCAGAAAAAAATTCCTGTTGCAGTGCTCTCAGACAGTGCAGTCCGTGGCCATCCCAGCTTGGGCAGCGCTGGTGGGACCCAGGTGTGCAGTGACACTCTGAGGGATTCCCTGTCCTGCTCCAAGGGAGGAGCTGCACCTCAGTGCCTGGGCTGGTGGCTGTTAGCAGGCAGAGCACATCAGAGTGCATGGAATTGCTAAGATTGGGAAACACCATTCAGATCATCCAGTCACCATGAGTCAATGCAACACGACCTCCATGGTCACCATTAAACCATGTCCTCAACTGCCACACCTACACGTTTTTTGAACCAGGGATGCTGACTCTATCACTGTTCTGGGCAGCCTGTGCCAATGTTTTAAAAGTCTTTCTGTTGTTTCTTTTTCCTCATGTCCAGTCTAAACCTCTCCTGCACAACTTGAAGCCATTCTTTCTGCCCTGTCATTCATTACATTCTGGTCTGTGATCCTACTCTGTGCTGTGAGCCAAAACAAGTGGGGAGGAGGAGATTCATTACCAGAGGAAGCTCTTGGTCCATCACAGGACACTGATATGGACTGATTCTAGAGCAGCATTCACTTTAAATACTGTGTCCGCGTGTTAGGACTTTTGCTACGTGTCCGGCAGTACAAGAGAGCACTGTGCTCTTACTTCCCTAGAAGTCTTCTTAGAATACAAAACCTTCTGTGAGACTTGGCTGTCACTTGTGTGCTTCAATCACCCTCAGCACGTGGCTGTTGGATGATGCACATGAACTCCCTGAGGCTGAAGACGGTTTCTTCACTGTGACATGGAAAATTCAGCAGCTGCTTGCTGCAGTTGTCCCACAGGCAGAATGTGGGCTCAGGGAGCCTTTTAGAGAACAGAAGTGACCTGTAGCAGGAAGATAATGTTAAGCTGTATGTTTCCTTGTTTCAGAGGTGTTGTAAAGGTGAGATGTGTACCAAAAGTGGATTCTTCGTTTTAAAGTAACACAGTACTGTGTCACTCAGCACATAAATCTGTTCAATGACAGCTCTGCACTGGACTGTTCCAAGGAAGGCAAAGAGGCAAAGTCCCAAGAAGAGCTCCAAATATTACTGATTTTTTTCTTTTCTATTAGCAATTACTTGGAATTCTCTAGAAGTTTTTGTTGTTTATAACAAACTGTGGAAGGGTCAGCAGAATCTTGACCAACCAGATCTTGAAACTGGCCAGTGGTAAGAACTTCTGCTAGCTTCAAAAGAGGAAGCACTTCCAGCAAATGCTGCTTTGGATTTGCTCATTTTTTTCTTGATTTATAAAGAAGGATTTTTTCCTTCAGTATTTGTACTTGACTGATGCCAGCTGTATTCTTCAGAAACTGCAATACTCTTTTAAATATAATTTCATTGCCTAAGATAGGTCTCTATCCTCAAACTCAGATTTTATATCTGAAACTGTCTTTTAAGATGTATTTATTGCCATGTTTGTTTAACTTGGTTATCTCCTTCATCAATCTGTTTCTTGCTAACTTAAAGCTGCTGCTCTTTGGTTTTAGTAGGGAAAGCTGCTTCCCCAGGGATACTTAGTCCAGAACTTGTCTCTGTAATGGGACTATTTGTTTTCTTTGCCCCTTGCAGTTGCCTGCTGTAACGTTTGTAGTATGTGTTAAGTAATCCTTGAGGTAACATTTTTATTATGTCATAAAAAGTGCGTGGCAAATATGTAATAACTCATGGAATTTGTTTGTTTAAAATGGAAGGATAATTTATTGAGTGTGTTACATGAGACCTGCTCCCCCTTATTAGAGCTGTAGAAGTGCAGCTTATTTAGAAGTATGTTCTGTTGAGAAAAACCACGATCTCTGACATGCATAGAAGGTTTGAGCATGGTTGGGTAGAAATGACATCATAGTTTATGTACTCAATAAAAATTTAATTAAGTCATTACAGAAGTTGCAGTCATCATTTAACCCTCTGATTTCTTTAGTTCTTTTTTTAAGCATTCAGTAATAACCAGTCTCCAAATCTTGATAGCCTATAAAATATCTGCATGAATTTTAATAGTTTATATTAATGGAAAAATATGAGTAACTGACATAAAAGGAATTTTCCTTGTGCATTGCTATAAAAATCAACAGATGAAAAAAGACAGTGGTTTAAGGGAAGAGTGTATGAACTGGAAATTTGTTCACTTGCAAAAGCTAACTCATATTTTGATAGAAAAGCTATATGTAATTGCCAAGGTGAATACTCTTAAGGATACTGAGAGAGAATTCAGGACAAAGGGTTCCCAGTGTGGTGAGTGTGATGGGCTAGTATCTCTTGTTTGTAAGTCCTGTGTCTGCAAAGTGTCACACCTGAGGATCCTGATGATGTGCAGGGCTGATGGGCCTTGTAATTTGTACTTCTGGACATTTGTACTTCTGTACTTCTGGTGTGAGAGCTGCAGAAAAGAAATGCTTTGTGTCTCTTGGATCCCTCATGGGAGTCAGTACAAAGAAGAAGCTTTACCAAAGTGTAGCTGGGCCCTTGGGAGAGGAGCTGCATCACTTTGTTGGTAGAGGTAATGAATAGAGCAGTAGGGACAGGCAGTGTGGATGATGGAGATGCACAAGAGGCATTTCATCCATCCCTCTGCACCTAGCAGTCGCTCCAATCCCATTTTAAGCTCACATGGGGTCAGTTCTCATGCCAATGGGTGGCTTAGGCAAATACAGTAATTTCACGCGTATAAGGCGCGCTGGAGTATAAGGCACGCTTCCAGGTTGCCGGCAATGTCCCATACTTTGTCCATATATAAGGCGCACCAGCCTGTAAGGCACACTTCTGGGTTTCAATCGAAATTTTAGTCAAAAGGCTGAGCCTTGTATGTGTGAAATTACTGTATTTAAACAGTTATTAAATTCAGCTAAAGGTCAGTGTGGAACATGCACTGAGTCACACTTGGAGCATGGGGGAAGTTGCTGTGTCATCACAGGCTTTGAAAGAAGTTCAATCAGTCAAAAACTTGTGAGTCTGAGCTTCTAGAGGTACTGGAGAGGCAGAATTCATGATCTTGCTGGCTGAGAGTCAGTCTGGAGAGTACAGGAGGAGAAGTGGCAGGGTTTTGTCTCTGTCTTTAGCATTCCAGTACTTCCACTGTAGTAATACATCCAGCCCTGCAGTGTGTGCTTTGCAGGAAAAAGAAAGCTGAAAAACCTTTTAGTTTCTACGGATGAATGAAGGTCTGGAATAGCTGCTGAACAGTGAAGCTGCAGAGGAGCCTCCATGCTCTTGGGCTGTACTGCCACTGCAAGGGCAGCCTTGTTTCACACTCCTCCTGCAGCATTTTCTCTCCACTCCTGCAGCTGGTGGCAGAGCTGTTGGCTGGGATGTTCCTTCCAGTTGTGTGTTGAATAACACCAACCTCATCTGTGTCGGAATTAATGGAGCTGTGTCACAGGGGATTCCAGAGTGACTGTCTCTTGCTTGCAGCCAAATCTCAGTGAGATGGGCTGGGGCATTGCTGGTTCTTTGTCCACTCACAGTGAAACTGGGAATATTTTCTCCTCACCTCTTCCTTAGAGTCTGTACTGATGGTTTTCTGGTTTGTTTTTCAGATTAATTCTACTGTTCTAAAAGAAGAGTTGAAAAGGATGGTAGAAAATTTCTATGCAGCTCTGTTTGGATATGATGAGGTAAGAAGGCTGTTTTCAGGGAATGTACAACAAGTAGACCATCTAATTCCTGAACCAGGAAAGTTCAGATGGGTAAAACACTCACTGTTCGTTTCTTTGGAGAAATATTACATTAGGGAAACAGCCTTCAGTGAAAATTTAGAAGAAAACAGAGCGTATGGATTTAAACCATGGGGTATGGAAGATGGTGTGTTCTTTGTGCTGCTTCACCATCCCTTCTTGGCTACCATTAAATCATTTCCTCCCTCTGAATCCTGTTGTACTCAACTGTACTTTGAAAGCAAAGAGAGGATTTATGGAGTATTTATAGGGAGTACCTAATAATGCAAGGAGGCAAAAGCACCACTCTGCACAAGTATCTGCAGGACTTTAAGAGGAAAATACAATTATATCATTTTTTGCTCTAGTGAGTGTTGCACTTCAGATACTCATATTCACATCATGATACTATTTTTTACGCGGTGATTTGCATTATTAATACTATTTCATCGCCTTGTGGACAGTGTTACACATGCAAGGTTTAATCTAGTTTTAAGTGTAGCCAAGATTTGGATGCTTGTGCTTTGTTGACAGTCTTTTTGGAAACAAAAGTTTGCTTTGATTAAAGACAAATGTTGACTTTTAAAAATTTTAATTGAATATTTTAGAATCTTTTGCTTTTGGCAAATGTGCCAGCAGAAGACAGGAGTTATGCCTG
The DNA here is from genome assembly GCA_009812075.1 of Sialia sialis. Lineage (NCBI taxonomy): Eukaryota > Metazoa > Chordata > Aves > Passeriformes > Turdidae > Sialia > Sialia sialis. The sequence goes on along the minus strand of VRYO01000192.1, from coordinate 98,845 downwards.
TGGTGACAACACCACATAATCTAAAAAGACAATAAAAGTTCAAGAGAATTTGGACAAATAGCACTAATGGATGTGGTTCTTGTATAAACCAAACCTAATGTTAGATTTAACTGCAAAAATCTAGATAGTTCTTGATGAGCAGGATTTCTCTGTCATTTAGAACGAAAAGCAAAAAAGCAAAGAAAAATAGCAAACTCAAGACTTCAGTTCAGCAACATTGGCTTAAATATCCTTTAATTTTTCTTTTTAAAGTATCATAGCCTTCACACACTCCCATGAGGTGGTGCTGCATTCTCTGTAATATCACCATTTTTATGGTAAAGATTTCATAACATAGAAATTCAGTTATCAACTCTGATGTTAGGAATACCCTGACCCAGGTTTTTTTCCAAATTAACTTGCCAGAAAATTGGTTACAGGCTGCTCTGTAAATTAATTTAAGGCTAGGGCTGTTTTTCCATTTTGGGAAAGAGTGATGTTGCTGCCTTTCCATGTGCAGAGCCCATGGCAGCTGTGGGCTCTGGGACAGGTGCTATGGCCAGAGGCCAATTACATGAATGGGGGTGGTTTGTGTTCAGACATTCTTCACATGCAGTTTTTAATCCCCCTCTGTACTTCCCTTTAGGGAATCTTATGTGATGATCATGTTCTGGCAGCAGCTCTTTGGAGAAACCTTTTTAACAGGAATTGTGATGACCCTCGACACCTGGAGCTGCTCGTGGAGTACGTGCGCAAACAGGTACGGCCCTGCTCTCCTCAGCCTCAGCTTCAGGACGTGGAGTGCTTGCTGGTATTGCTTGCTATGCACCTCACTTCCCATAAATAAATCTGATTTAAATATCCAGTGATCATTTTTAAGGAGAAGAAGGTAAAAATTTGGAAACTGGATGGTATTTATTATAGAGTCATGGAATATCCTAAGCTGGATGGGACCCTCAAGGATCATCCAGGGCAGCTCTTGGCCCTGCACAGACACCCCAACAACCCCACCCTGGGCATCCCTTCCAGCTCATGTGCTTTTTTGTGATAAATCCCAGGTGTTCCCTGCTGGTCTGGCCAATTTTCTGTAGCTAAAGCCTCAGTTGTGTGCAGGATGGGAGCTGTCCATGGGGTGCTGGACCGGGTTGTATCTCCTGCAGTAACCAGCAGGAGGAGAGAATGACTCATGGCAGCTTTGCATGGCTCCTCTGCCCTGTTGCCAAAGCTTCAGAGGAGGTATGAGCCAAGGCAGCAGTGACATAGGGAACTCCAGAGGATATGCAGATCCTTATCCTGGCTTTTCCATGATGCCTCACAGTTGGAAGTGCCCTTTTAAGTCTACCTCACACAAATGGCAGAGTAGGCTGAAATCTCCATGTTGTGCTTGCTTTTTGGAAAGCCAGGTGTTTGTGTAGCTGCTGAGGGAGCTGGCTGGATGATGGGACACGTGGCAGTGACTTGCTGTGCTTGCAGGTGCAGCACCTGGATGCGCTGAGTGGGGAGGACCTGCTGCTCACGGGCGAGGTAAGCTGGCGGCCGCTGGTGGAGAGCAACGCCCGCAGCATCCTCAAGCCCCTGTCCCCCATTTACAATGACGAAGGACTCTGAGATCCATGTGCCAGAACATCTTGGGAAGCACGCCTGGAATAGGACTGGCTGAGGCTTTGCAGTCAGGAAGAACAGTCTGCTGTTGGAAGGAAAATGTTTCATTAGCTCTCCCATCCATGGTGCCTCAGTAGCCTCCTGGACCGCTGTACGCCTGAATTTTCACCTGTCAGTAAATGCTCATTGTTTTAAGAACCTCTGTCCTTTTTATGACCCCAAGCGGCCCTTGCTGACAAATGGACAGAGCTGCCTTCTGCCTTTAGGAAACCACATATTCACCATGATGTAGAGTTCTCTCAAAAAGACATTTCTGTCCCTTGCCTCGTTACTACTCAGAGACACAGTGGTGTCCTCTGCTCCCTGAATGGTTGTAATTGTAAATCTGAGCTTTGCATATTTAGATAGTAAGTATATATTTTAAATGCCTGACATCAAGATGGAATGGTCCATCTTTGCTTTAGTGGAGTTAAGAATTGGTTTAACAGATTCTGAAGGGTTTTCTATGAAAATCCCTTTTAGGAACTCTCTGCTTTGTTGCACAAGGGTAAGAGAATGCAAAGAATAATGCACAGTCCCCAGCAATTTTCTGTGACTTCGGCTGTCTTAGGGAAATAAAAGCCCCAATTGTGGCTGGGCTGGCACTAAAAGCTGCCTCAGTACTTGAAGTTTCAGTCTGCCTTGCTGATACTTCCACGTTCTTTGTGGAATTGTGTTCTTGGAATTCCTTTATGAAAAGAACATCCCTGTTTGTGTCCCTGGGACAGGACTCTGCCATCCTCCATCCCCCAAAGTAGCGGTCCCGGGCTTTTTAGGAAGATCCTTCAACACCAGTGAAAACTTTCTATGGCTGTGCAGGCAAATGGTGCCAACACAGTAATTAGGGGAGCAGGACCTGCACTGGTGAGATCAGCAGAGGCTGAGGTGCTCTGTGTGGGTGGATGGTTCACCAGGGTGTTTTCCAGGTCAGTGGCAAAAACAGTTTTCATTTCTCTCCTGTACAAAATCTCAGTCAATAATAAATGTCATTCTGAGTTAAATTGCTGTGTGTTTGTATTCTGTGCTATGTGTGCTTTCGATAAGAATAATCCCTATAAAATCAGGATTTATCCTAATAAAAGTATTAAGCAAAAGTATAAGGTGATAATCCTTAATTTGTGAATTTAATCTTTAATTTTTTGGTTCTTTAATCTGGTGAAAGTGTAACTGTGCCTGACTGTGACTATTCTTCCTTCCCAAGTTGCTTTCTTCATAGTGTGCATGTTGGGGAATATTTGCCATCCCTTCCCCATGTAAAAAGCAGTGGGATGCAGCAAAGAGGCTCCCAAACACTGCCTTGTGGGTTTCTTTTAAATCTTCTTTTAGAGACCCTTCTGTATATAAAAAAGGCATTTTGTTATTTTTTTTCCAGGGCAAGCTTCCTCAGTTTAACTTTGTAAAAAATGAGTCATGTAAAGAGCCCCTCTCTCTGTGTGAGGTGTATGCCTTCTCTGTGAAAACATTACAGCCCAAACAACTTGCTTGCAGTTTATTTAAGATGCTTTTGTTGAAAGCTGAGCTAAGCAGAGAACCTCTTATGTGTGAAGTATTATACAGTGTGTGTGAGATAATAACACCTTGTAATTCATTACAGCTGGCTTGTATTTACATAAAAGAAGGCTGAGCTGTGTAGGAATTTGCTGATTAATTTACTTTTAATGAGAGTGCAGTATACCAAGTACCAAAATAAACTTTACTTTGTGTATCTTACTGCTCCTGAAATAGGTGGAAAAATTAATGGTAGATATTTTGGCTCAAAGCTACATACATTAATTCATATACAAAACAGTTATTTAAACTTCAACCCCTTTCCTGCTGTGTAATTTAACCCTGGGCTCATGTTCTCCATGCCATGGGAACACGGGGCTGGGGGCACACCACCATTCAGCCCTGTGACCGTGCATGGCTGCAGGGAGGTTGGAGAGCTGCTGGAATTCTTGGGCTGGCCAGCCTGGAGGGGAGAACACCTTTGTGCTCTGAATGTGGGACAACATGTGGTCAAACTGAACCCTCCCCTCTGTTTATGGGCAGGAGGCTCCACAAGTGATGATACCAGATTGGAGTCATTGGCATCTGCCCTTGCACCTTTTATTAGGGTGAGAATAAAGGCCTGTAATGACAGCTCTGGCTAGGCCATGAAATGCTTTCACCCACTCGCTGTAAGGGCTGAGCCAGCACTGGTGTGTGCTTGGGCGTGTGAAGCCTCAGGAAAAAAACAAAGCAGATACTGTGTCTGAATTAAAAGGTTAATTTGTTAGACAGTCAAAATCCACTGAAGGGTACACAGGACCAGGGAAGACTTTGCTTCCCAGTCATTAGTTACCCAGAGACAGGATCCTACAATATTAGATAAGATAACTGGAAGAAATGATTCCCTTTGAGGGTGGGGAGGCCCTGGCACAGGTTGCCCAGAGAAGCTGCGGCTGCCCCTGGAAGTCTCCAAGGCCAGGTTGGGCAGGGCTCGGAGCAGCCTGGGAGAGTGGAAGGTGTCCATGTCCATGGCAGAGGGTAGAATGAAATGAGCTCTATTTAAAAGTTCCTTATAACCCAAACCATTTCGGGATACTAATGTGACCTCTGTTGCTCTGAAGAGGTGAAGAAAAGTGAGCTAGAAAGCTGCCATTGCCAGTATCTTATACAAGACATCTCTCCAGCCAGAAGGAAAGAAAATACATTCCAAGCAGCAAAATCTGCCCTCTGCAAGTGTTCCAGCAGCAGAGATTGGCAGGTGAGTGATTCCTATGCACAGGTCTGCTTCAAGGGCAGCAGAAAGGGGGGTTAAACAAACATTGTAAATCCCATCTTTTCCTATTATCAAAGTTTTCCAGAGGGAATGATTGAAGGTATTTTCCTTATGGACACTTTGTTTATGCTGGGATTTTGGAAAGTGGTCTCAGACCATCAGCCTTCCATTATTTAAATGAACATATCAGTGTGAATTTCTTCTGCAAGGAGCCACTTTATCATTCAGCCTGATCTCCTATCTCATATACAGCATTTGGACATTATTTAGGATTCCAAAGGACTTCTCTTCAACTTTTCCAAGTAGCTTAAAATGAAGAGACATGAGCCCCTAGGAAGCGCTCATTATTTCAGCTGGATCCTGGTTTGCTCTCTGTGGATAGAAGGATCAGCACTCCGTGTCTTTCTTCTCTTCCATTTTGCACCATGGGAGGGTAGGAGCGTTTTTGCCTCCCAGGGACAAACTTGGGAAGTCTCTTGCTTTAGAGTGGTATTTTTGAGATGTTTTGGAGTAGGGGTGAATCATCTGATACTCTTCAATGTTCACTCTCTATTTTTGGTGGTTAAATGTTTCCTGTGTCACCTTGGCTGCTGTGCTCACACCACCTTTGGATGTTGAACTGTTTTCTCCTGCCTCTTCAAAATGCTGCAGCGCTGAGAGCACAGGCATCTTCGATGATCTCCTCATTTTCTGTGCTATCCAGTGCTTAAGCCCTGTTGAAGTGCATGCAGTTGCCATTTTCAAGATTTGTGACTCCCATCCTCACCTTCCACAAAGTGATGTTTTCAGTCATGTCTCTGCCCCACAAAGCGCCCTCAGGTCAGAACTGCTGCTCTGACCTGGCAGTTGGAATTAACCACTGTCCTCTCTCCCTGCCCTTAGCTTGACAAATGTGAGAAGCAGAAACTGGACACTAAGAAAAAAATTTTCCATCAAAGCTTTCAATTAGATGAATGTAGAGTAGGCGAAGAGTAGCAAAACTGAGGGGGTGCTGAGGATCAGCTGGGAGGGGACTGGTTGTGCAAGTTTGGTCCCTGTGAAATGTGCCAGTGCCACTGTGTGGCACTTCTCTGAGTAGCAGTGGGAGCCATGCCCTACCCTGTGACCCAGTTGTATTTTCCACATTCTCTTACTTGTTGGAGAATGGTTTAATTGTGGTGGTCATCTGCATCCCAGGGATGTGCTGAAGTACTGCTTGAGCATTTGGAGAGGTTTGCTGATCTCCTCTACAGAGGTGATGAATGAGGCATTGAGCTACAAAGCTGCACTGGGTGCTTCCTTCCAGGAAGAGGAAAGTCCCAGTGTAGGGAACTGTAAGTTAATCCATACCTAGAAACAGCTGCGTCTTCCAAATTCTTCGGCTAAGAGAGCTGTGGTGCAAACACAGTGGTTATTTCAGGCCCCAGTGCAGTGGTTTGGTCATGGCCACAGCCTTGTCACGAGCATTTTTCTTGGGTGATGCCAGTGGCAGTTAATTTAGAATCATAGAATTGTGGAATATCCTGACCTGGAAGGCACCCATCAGGATCACTGAGTCCAGCTCCTGGCTCTGCAGAGGACCCCAAGGATCCTACCCTGTGCCTGAGAGCATTTTCCAGGTTTCCTGGTGGAGACCTCCCTGTATGGGCTCCTCCCCTCCCCATCTACCTTTTCACATCTGCCCTGCTTTCTCTGATCTTTGTTGTCTCTGCTTAATGAACTCTAATCAAGGCTTCTTTGCTCTTTTTTCTGCAAGAGGCTGTGATGAATCCATGTCCTGTCCTTGCCACTACCTGTACTGTGTCCAGCTCTCCCAGGCTGGATGGACACCTGTCCCAGCTCTCTGGGTGATGGTGTTCCTGTGCTGCAGGAAGAAAGATCTCCATCTTTGGGCACATTGTGTCTGCACAGCCTGGCCCTCAGCATGCTCCATGCTTTTCTGAAGGTCTGAGAAGGCAAGGAGTGGGCCACAGCTTATGTGAGAGCCTGGGAAATTGGGCAAAGACATAGGAAAGATCCTGAGGCTCAGCAAGAGTGACCAAAGGGCTCTGCTGCTTATGCAGTACCCGCCCCTTCTCCACCTGCTGAGGAACCTATGGGTGCCATGGGCTGGCTGGCATCCTGGACCCTGATGGAGCAGTTGCATATTAACAATCATGTGATCCTTCCCAGACTCCTCTGGAGAGGTTTTTTTTTGACCATTGCCCCTTCTTCAGGCATTCAGGGCTGCTCTGTGCATCCTACATGTGTTCTTCCTGAAGTTGCTGAACATGTTGAGGGAGTACTTGTTTTGCTTACAGCCATTCAACCTGCCCAGCTTGCTCTCTCATTTGCGGGACAGAAGAGATGGCTGAACCTCATCCTTCCACTGGGAATGCAGAGCTCACATGAAAGTGATTCCACCTTCTGCTGTTACATCTCAGTGACTGTTCCAGATGTGATATGCTGGGAGCAGCCAGAGAGTTTAGGTCAAGTGGCAATAGATCTGCCAGAGGGACCTGGGGCAGGTTAGTGGAAACGCTCCTAAACACTGCCTTGAATTTTTAAAATCTTCTTTTAGGGAGTCTTCTGTGTATAAAAAAGGCATTTTGTTATTTTTTCCCAAGGTAAACTTCCTCAGTTTAACTTACGTAAAGAGCAACATCTGTAACCAGCAACATCTGCTGTCCTGTCTTGTGGAGTTAGAGAGCCCTGCACAAGCTGCTGAGCCTGGATCCTGTTGGGAAGCTGCTGCAGCTCTCCCACAGGCTGACAGCTCCCTCATGCCCATTTTAGAAGTGAGGAGTCCTGCACACACAAAGCTTTCGTTAATGACTACATCACAATGAGCTGGGCTCCTTCATTCCTCATCCCACCCAGCTTCTGGCCCGCTCCACATCCTGTCAAAACCAGGCATCTTAGGCAGATACATTCAATGTCCCACATCCTTCCCTGTTCACCCTCTTTCTGCTGGTAGCCAGACCCAGTGATGTTACAACACCCAGTTCTGTCTCTGGATTCTGTTTGGAAGTAGACACAGAAGTGGTGTCTGGAAGTGCTTTTTCCCATGTTCAGTGCAGGGCAACAGCTGAGGGAAGCAGCACACTGTGGTCCCTCTCCTGCCAGCTGTGCATCAGCCCCCAGAACAGCTCAGGACTGCACCAAAGCAGCTCCAGGGACCCACGTTGGCTTCCCTGAATGGCACAGGGGTGGTAGAAACCTTGGAGCTGCAATGGGACAGAGCCTCTGTGAGGGGCACACGACTGGGCAGGGGCAGCAGGGGATAAGGGGTCCCTGTTCCCCCTGATATCATTTGTACTTGGATCATTTGGCCTGTGGCTGGCAACTGGTGTCCAGTGCCCTCCTTCAGCTGTGCAGGTGTGAGGCTGCCTGTCCCCTGATTTGGGAGAGTCTTGACAAACTAATGGAAAAGATGAAACAGAATTTCTGTGCTGACACTGTGTTTAGATTCTGTAAGTTGGGAATCTTGAACAAAAAAATGGGGAGATTTGACTTCGCTCTGTGGGTTCAGTGCTGACAGAGCTCCATGCAGGAACTAAAATTAGGACTTTTCTCATCCAGCTCTGCTGGCTGAGTGCATCCGGCCAGTGAATTCTGCACAGTGGAGCACTGCTATGCAGTGCCTTTCAAAAATGCTGGTACAGCACTGAGGAGCACCCTAGTGTTTTGAGATGGAAGATTGAGGTTTCAGTCTGAAATACAGGGGGAAAATAAGCAAATCTGGCTTCTCCTGTTCCCAGGTGAGTGCTCTCCAAGATGTATCAGGAAACAGGTTGGCAGGCTGCCTCCCGTGTGTGTGAAGAGGAAGCAGCAGGTACATTCTGTGGAAAGCCCAGGCAAGGTGTTTGTGTTTGCTGAGCTCCAAAAACATCTGTGGGATGGAAGAATAAAGTATTGCCTAATACTTGGATCCTGGCTGAGCTCAGGTATCAGCCAGAGCAGAGCTGCCCAGGGACATTGACATGGAAGTGGCACTTGGGGCATGTGCTCAGCCAGAGGGAATTTTCCCCTTGTCTGTTGATTGCAGAAGGTGTGTAGACAACACTTCCAGATAAGATCCCTGCTTTTAGCTGGCAAAAATGGGCTGATGCGATTCCCACATCCTGTGTTGGCCAATCAACCTCTGGAGTGCCAATTAGAGCCAGACAGCAGGGACAGGACACCTCTCATCTAATTTTAGATGTCTGCATGGTAAACCTCTGTCACTGACTTGTGCAGTCCGAGCTCCTGCTGCTCAGTAGGGAGGCACATTTCATGGGACCTGTTCCAGATGTCTGCTGCAGGATGAGGTAACTGACTCCTAGAAGTCTCTGCCTCTCCCCACCAACCCTGAAGGAACCCAGCCTGACAAGGTAAGCTGGAGATGTTTACATCTTGTGTGCTTTCATGAGGACCATGAGAAATTACTGGAGGGAGAGTAGATCATTACCAAACACCACCTGGAGACAGTGCAAATCCCTTTACAAATGCCCTCTAAAGAATCATCAGCAGAAAATATGTATTTGATTATTTTTTTTAGTTCACACTCTTTCCAGCGCTTTAGGAAGGCAAAAGACAGGGTGATGGTAAGTTATAACTTTTTAAATATTATCACTGGCAAAGCAGCTCCAGAAAAACATCCACTATGTTACAGCTCCTTCCTTTTGTTACTTCCCCAAACTTCCTTACACTGGATTGGTTATCTACTTCACATTTTAAGTTATTCTTTAAGGTGTTATAACATTTACTTTCACCCGTAACACTTCTGTGCCAGCAGCTTTGTTATAGTTCTATCTATCCCTACTTTGCCCTTGCTCAGCTGCGTCACAGCCAACTGGCAGCTAGCTTCTGTTTTCTGATTCAATCAATGCAATGTTCTTGCCATTTGCAGTTCTGCTGAGGCTTCATCCTGGCTTCAGGCATCTAGAGACCAGACAACTAATCCAAACTAATCATCCTACTCAGCTGTAGTCTGTGGAGAGTGATAGTCCCTTGGGGACTTGATTCATCCTAGCTGATTTAGAGCCTGGTGTCTGGATGTGCTGGTTCACACTCAGGCATGGCCATCCCTCTCCATTGACTATTGCCTCATGATTGTTCCTGAGCACACATTTAGCTTTTACATGACTTAATTTAATTTAATCTCAGGGGATTTTGTAGATAAAAGGCCAATTGACCTCATCAACGCTCCAGTCAGTTCTTCATTCCCTGGTTGCCTGTGTGGAGTCCAGTAGCTCCAGGGTAAACTGAGCTCTGCTCTTCTGCAGTTCTTCACAGGTTTTGTTCTCGTGGTGTGTTCCTACACAGTGCTTTAACTCACATAGCAATATCTGCCTGTATTATTCCTCCAAAAATAACTCTATGATGCTTTTGGGAAGCTGGAGTTAACAAATCCCCAATAAACAACATGTGGACAGTATCATCATTCACACAGCACCAGACTCCTAAGGCTGAATGTCCTTGAAGGATTTCCAGAGAGATGCTAGAAGAACACATGAAATATTGCTCTTCCTGCCTGCAGTATCTAATGAACAAATTCCTGTTGTGATTCCTACAAACACCATGACTCTGTGCGTCAAAAAATAGACTGTTCAGGCTTATCTGCCTGGTGTAGCAGAGCTGGGCCATCAAGAAATGCTAAGGAGGAGCATTATCTGTGGTTCAGGGATGAGTAAGTTTCTTTGCCAAGTCTGATTACCCACTTGGGATATTTGCGTTTCATTATAACTGACACTAAGAAGCATGTTTGATTTGGAACAAATTTCAAGCACGAACAAGTTCCAGCATGTGCATTTCCACTGCGAGCACAGTGAGGGAAAAAACAGGTTAGAGCCTGCTAGGCCAAGGGTGGGGACCTCTCAAGGGGAGGGGAGTACATTAATCATTTACAAGGAAAGGGAATGAGAAGCTTGAAGAGCTGATACTCTTCCCCTTGCAAAAGGGACACTCTAGGCACCGAGTATCAGGTGTGTGTCTGGGGAAGCCGGCTCCTCCCCCGGAGTGGGAGGCTGTACCTGGTGATTAAGGCGTTGAGTTTATGCTGAGTCCTGAAGGAACCGGTTGGGAGGAGCTCAGGAGGGGCAGAAAAAGCTTGAAGACGGATACAGGACTAATCCAGCGGGAGAGACACCTCTCAGCATTAGCAGCTCCAGTCATGTTCAACTACCTGGCAGTTGACGTGAGGCCCCAGCTCCACCGCAGCTATGGGAGCCAGCAAGGGGTGTCTGGGCCACTGAAGAGCCGCCTGGAGCAGCTGAAGAAGCCGTGGTGGAGGGAACCCACCCCACTGGTGCTCCAGCACAGTGAGACAGCCAGGCTGGCCATCGATGCCTTCCTTGAGCAGGGGGAGCGCGGCTACCTGAGCGCCATCACCGAGGAGAGGGAGCTGCCATTCCTCTCCACCTTGGACATGGAATATATCAGCTATCAGAGGAACCAAAGCTTCCCAGACCCTAGTGCAGTGAAAGAGAAAGAAGTTGATCCTGGTGATGTGGACACTGGAGACAGGTTCTCCCTCAACTCTGAACTAACATCAGGAACCTACTTCCCCCTCATGTCTGATGTACACCCTCCAGAGCTGGAGCTGGGGTGGCCAGGGACACCACTCCTCACAGTGTCTGGCCAGACTCAAGCCACTGTGATTTTCCAAAGAAACAAAATGAACAGCATTAAGGATTTGGTGCGGTCTCTGATCAGCCGGGCACGGACGGTATGTACAGTGCAGTGTCCCTTGAGGGGAGCCTTGTGCCACATGCCCGGGGCTGGTGGCTGTTCCCAAACCTGTGACCACAAGCTCCACGCTGTCGCTGCTCTCTACATGTCTGGCATGATGTGATTGCTTTTTCTGCATCAGACCTGTGGCTGTTCCTGCTCCTTTCCTTTCTTGTAATTTCTTTCTGCTGGGATTTCATACCATCCTTGTAGGCTCTGTGTCCATGGCTGCAGGGATGCAGAGCAGTCCCAGAGCCCGGCATGGGTGCGTGGCAGGGCCTGCAGCATCCCTGGCTCTGTATGACCCAGGCAGCCCTGCTCCCTCTGCACAGCTAGGACTCTTCTCCAGCCCTGGACATCATTTTAGGCTGGACAAGACGATACCACTGGTGAGTTGCTGTCACAGAGAGAATCTCAGAATAGTTTGTATTGGAAGGAACCTTAAAGGCCATCTCATTCCATGCCCTGCCATGGACAGGGACACCTTCCACTAAACCAGGTTGCTCCAAGCCCTGCCCAGTCTGGCCTTGGACACTGCCAGGGATGGAGCAGCCACAACTTCTCTGGGCAGCCTGGGCCAGGACCTCACCACATATGACCTAAGTAAATTTGTGTGACTGAAAATCCCTGCTTGTGGTTTGAATTAAGTTAAAAATCCTGTCTCCTAGGCTTGATGTCTGTGCTTCCCTGGGGATGAGTAAGATCAGCCTTTTTTGCCCCATTGCACGGTTTCTGGTGCGTTATTACAACCTCAGATGTAATAAAAACTGGATGACTACAGTGTCTGCCTACCAAGCATAATGCTGGCATGAATTTATTCACCCAATTATGCTGCTTGTTGTTTCTTTTGCTTTGCCACTGTACTCAGTGTGAAAGCAGCAGCTCAGACAACTATCTCAGACACATTTTCAGCTTTTGTCTTTGTCCTCTCCATGGTTCTTTTCAGCTGTTTCTCATCAATCTGCTTTTGTAGTATTTACATTGAGATATTGAGGAAACATTGAGAGCAAGGTTCACTTTAACCAGTCAGCTTCTGATGGTTTCTCTTATCACTTCAGTAGTTTCCTATTTAACTGCACAGTCACTCCTTACATTTGTTGTTGTTTGTGCAAAAGCTGGAGACAAGGAATCACCTGGAATACTGCAGCTCAAGTCTGATCTTTTATAAGCCTCAGCAGAGCTGAGCAAAGAATTTATGTATTCCCAGCAGCTCAGATTGCTGCGCAGCATTAAAACATCCTCAAAGAGCCACATATCAGTGAAGTTTGGGCATGACATGAAATGAATGGGGATCTTTTTGCTATTGCCTAAAAGACCATTTTGCATATGAACTGCTGCTCAGTTGTAAGTAGCCATTGCTTAATGCCTGAACTTCTATTGCATCTTATAGGGACTTAAAGGAAGTTTTGGTCCAGGAAATAAGTGACTAAAAGCTTTGTTTGTCCTTACAGGCAGCTGATTTATGGTAGTTTATGATCTGAAAAGTTCTGTGATATTGACCCCATGTTTGTCAGCAGTGGGGATTAAGGCACAGTCATGGCAGAATGCACAGAGTAAATGACTACCAAAAGGTGTCCTCATGTCACTCAGCATGTGTCCCAGATCTTCAGTGATATTATGATCTTTTAAGCCACAGGAAAAACATCTTGCTGCTTTCCCAATTCACAGGAACTTCTCAGTTGCTGCAGGCAAGTTGCCTGGGCAGTGGATGCTTTATTGTACTTTCAGTACATACGGAGCTTTTTGTTTTCTTTGCGTGGGTTGATAAAGCCCTGACAATCTTCTGCCCTTCGTGTATGAGTTGAGGGTTTCACATAGTGTTTTTACTATTGAATGAAATGTGAGAATGAATTTTTAAGTATCTTACTGATTTATTACTGGTGTTCTGCTGGCTTCTGTGTAAGCAGCTCTGGCCAGTGCTTCCCATTATTAACTCTATGATTAATGGCAATTCCAGCTCATTCACAACCCCAGTTACACATATTTAAGTACTTACTGAGTCATTTTGCTCAAAAAAGCCATCCGAAATGATGTCACTTATAGGTCTTAGTGACAAAAGAGCAACCAGAGGTAAAATACTCCTTTGCTTGAAGTGCCAGTATGAACCATTTGGAGGACCATCTGGTTTTTTGCTTTGCAGCTACCATTTTTAAATTTCAAATATTTTTGCCACTAGACTTTTAGTTTTTTTCACTCTTTTAGGAGTGTATAGGAGTTTTAGGAGTGTTTCTCCTCCTGTGGGGCATATAGTGCTGGTGTGATATGGGAAAGATGTTGAGATCCCTAACTGCTTTTCCCAGGTCCTCTAGACAGGGAGGTGTGTGTCTTGAAATGCTTCTTTGCTCTTCCCTGGTAGAGTCACGCAGAAAAACGCCAGCTGACATGTCTTGCAACAGCACATTTGTGCTGACAAATTAGCAAAAGGAGCATTTGTTTCATGAGTATCCTTTGCTGGTGTGGTTGGTTTTTCACCTTCACTGTATTTAACATGCTCTCTTTGAAGACAGATGTTCAGATTTGAGCTTTTCTCTTTGCAGACATAAGAAGATGCAGCGCAGCCACACCTTTGCCATCATTTGATAATACTATTGCAATTTTGCTCTTGCTGGATGAGCTCCAATCTAGTTTGAACTATCCATACTGCTTCTTTCACCCCTTTTGTGCCCCTTGGACTTTGTCTGTGCACTCGTGTCTGTGCCTGATGGCAGAAGGGTTCCTGAGGGTCCCCAGGGAAGCAAGAGATCAAATGGCACCACTGTAGTAATGACCCAAACCACACTGCTATTGGCAAATACCAGTAAAACCAGCTGTGCTGGTTACAAACCAGACAGATGGCAAACCCCAGTGGGGATCCAGTAAGTGCTGTAATTCCTAAAGTGATGACTCCAGTAATAACTGGATTATGAGTTTCCAGAAGTGGGTTTGGAAATGTCATAGTTTAACCCTACAATGGCAAGGTGTGAATTTTTTTAAGCCTGTGGGGCAGCTGTGTCTCTAACATACTGATCTGCCAAGACCAAGCCATGAGCTCAGAGGTCATGATCAGCATGATGAGGAGCAGGGATGCCCTGAGCCAGCCCCAGCCTTGCAGCCCCCACCACTGAAATGGAGGGAGTGGAGGCACTGACACGGGTTTAGGTTTGTAAGGCCTGGTTGACTTGAATACCCAAAGCTTTAAATGTGAGACATGACCTGTCAGGAGCCTGAATTGTGGATGGTACTTGGATACTCAACTCACACTGCTTTATGAGGTTTGGGGAGCTGGGAAACTTCCGGGTGTTCTTCCCCCAAAATTTTGCAGCTTTGGGGTTGATCTGATGTTATTGTAAGAGCTGCCTGCTTTGATTTCCAGAAGGATGTGCTGACCTTATGGATACCCACAGTTATAAAGAGCAGCCTCACGGGCACCTGCATCTCCCCTTGCAGAGAGGGCACAGCCTCTTTTGTGCTGTCCCCTCTGTCCCCACTGCAGCACACATGAGGCTGCCGTCCTTCCTGCACACGGGAGCCAAGGAAGGCGTGAGCAGAGCTGCAGCCTGCTTCACCTCCCGACCAAGCCAAGACCCGCTTTGGAAAGCCTGAGAGTGACTATCTCGGCTCCACCCAGCTTGCACAAGCTGGCCCCGCTGCCTGGGGCTCTCACTGATGCCACAGCCTGGCCACCCGCATCCAGCCTGGGTGAGACTGTGCCATGTGCTGCTGCCTGCTCAGCCCCGTCCCTCTCACAGTGGGCACTGCGGCCCCGGCAGTGCCGCTTTTGGGCAAGGATCAGCCTGAATTGTGGCGACCAGCCCTGCCAAAGCCTGCAAGCATTGGTCGAGGAACATAAGATGGTGTGGACCTCCTGTGCATCCCGGGTACAGGCATTGTCCCTGAACATGCGGGATCTGGGGACAAAGGAGCTTCGGTCTTCCTTGACTCTATCACACTGAACTTCCCAAAGAGAGTTTAGATTGTCCCCAGGACAAGCCTGCCTCAAACCTAAGGGTTTGAGATGAACTCAGATATCATAAGGTGAAGTCTGGCTGAGAGGGATTTGCCTGAGGCTTTTCATGATGTCTGGGCTATGTTTTTTTTCATGATGCTTCATCATCAGAGGATGTGTGACCCATCGAAGAAATTTGGCTAAATTGCAGTTGGCATTTTACTGAAGGACAATGTGAAGAGATGTGGCAAAGTCCTATTATATATGGGCCTCAGTGGTGCCTTGTGCTGATAGACCAGCACCAACATTAATTTGGGAAGCTAAAGATGCTTCTCAGTGCTCCTCTATTGACTGCTCTCCATGAGAGGTGGCCACATTTCAAAAGGGGAGAAGTCTGCCAAACCCTTGTAAAGCTTGTGGGAAGAGAACACTGACAAGGGCTACAAAAGAGGTACCCTGTGAAGTCATGTTCTGCAGTCTGTATCTCCTGGGTCTGCGGTGAGAGGATGGAGATGTAGTTTTGGACTGGATGGCAGGAATGATCTTTAGCTCTTGACAGCTGCCTTGTATCCCACGTGGATGTCTGGGATTGCACCATCCTCTGGGAAGTTCTTCCCCAAACCCTGCTGCGGTGAGCTGGGCCTGGGGCCTCCTGCAAGATGTTGAGGACCAGTGACAGTGTGCTGTGCATCATCACAGTGATGGGTTTTGGGGACAAAACAGAGCCACAAAATCTTGTCCATCTAGAAAAGGGCTCAATCCCCAAGGGAGCAGGAATCAGCCTTCTGACATTGCTGCCCTCTCTGCTTGGCTCAGTGCAAAGGTCTCTCCACGATGTGTACAGGCTGAGAGGAGCCAGCTCCCCAAGCAGAACACTGGGCTGGAGAACATGGGGAAGCCCAGGGGCCCTGCTCTGCCCGTGGCAGCACTGAGGCCATGAGTGTGAGCCTGGAAAGAGGCAGTTTATTAACAAAAACAGAGCAGAGGAACTACTGGGCCGTGAGCAATCTGGGCCAGTGTGGCAGTCTGGAGCACAAATCCAAGGCCAGTTAAACATGGAGCTCCTCTCCTCTTTTCTGAAGTTATTCCAGATCAGCCCCATGGCATGATTGCCATTTCCCCCACTCCTATTTAAAGCTTGAATCACTGCACATGTAAAATTTGGCCTAACTGCAATCCTGAAGAGGAGCAGGTGAGCAGCAGTAGCAGAGGAAGGCTCACCCTGCAGTGGTGATTTGGACTATGGAGAGTTGCATTTGTGGCCATGCACATAATACAGGGAGGGGGGAGATGTTGGAAAACAGGCTCCCCCCTCGGCGGGGTATGACGACAGCAGGACTGACTGTCATGCATTTTGTGTGCCAAGTGTGGTGTAGGGCATGAACACTGAGAAGCAGAATAGGCTATTGGAGCTTCACTCCCAAATTTAGTGGGTTTTGAGTCATCTTTATTTGGGCATTCTCTAGTAGTTGCAGAAACACAAATCAGGGTTGTAAACCCAACTTAGGAGCACCAGTTGTCTTACTCCCTATGATATGGTAGAGACTGGGACTGAACTACTTGGGCAGTAGTTCCATTTCTTTTTTTCAGCTTTTGCATAGAAGTCTGTCTGATGGTAAATTCTCCCCTACCCTTTCCCATCCTTTAGTGTGTTCCCATCTTCCATGAGCGCAGTGTTAACTGCTGATGGTTCAAGGTCTGAGTCACCAGGTGCTCTGCACCCTCAGGTGCAGTGACAAATCATCTGGCTCAGCAAGTGCTCTCCTGTCTGTTCTTTCCTTCTCCAAGATGTTCCCCTGACCCTGACAGTGACATCCATCAGATGGATCCCAACAGTCACTTCCTCATCCAAATGATGGCCCCCTCAGTGTTGTCTCCTGGCAGCTTCATCCCATGAGGAACAGAGCAGCAGGGTCTGCAATCCCATCTGAATCTATTTATGGCTGATTTCCCTTGATTCCTTTGAATTGTCTGGTCCTGAGTCAACTCACTTGTAGTAGCTGCTTGTCATGGCTTATCTTTTATTTTCTGTATTTTCATTCCTATTTTTTGGTGAATTCATGTAGCCATGACAGTCTGCTACCTCCTGCTCTGTCTCCTCAGTGGGATGGATTTCCATGGCTTTTTTCAGCCTCATTCTTTAAAGAATTTGCTGTTCTCTTTAAAATTCTTTTCCTTTATAAAATCCCTTTATTGGAGACCTAATCTTTGTTTTACTGAGATACATATATTTTTATTTTTATTTTTTAATAATCTTAGTGTTATTCCTTCTTCCTCCTGTCAGGTTTCATACCCATCACTTGCATCCCTGGCTGCTGGAGTCCAGCCAGCAGGGAAAGGGAAGGGATCCTTTCCACTCACATTATTCTCTGATTTTGTCTAGGCACCTTTAGGATCTAATTTAAGAATGAGGATTTGCACATACTTAATCACAATACCTTCTCTCTCACCTGGCAATATGTCCATCCTGAAAATAAATTTTACTTTTCCATATTAATTTGCCAGTCATGTAGAGTCATTCTTGCTGATTGAACAATGATTTTGCTCAGTCTTAGCTCTTGTTTATATACTTTATTCTTGTCATATTTTCTTAAGGCAACACATACTTGTTGCACCACTGACATTGAGACTTTGTCTATGTGTTACCCTTTCAGCTATTCCTTTCTGTGAATAACAGATGAGATGAGGGGATTTTCTTGCTAGTTACTAAAATTTGATTTTAGCTGTTAAACACAAAGGTCCAGAATCATCTCCTTTCAGGTGGCCACAGATGCTCAGTAACTCAGGAGATTTGAATAGTTCATAGCATGGGCATGAAATTTCAACAGTCTCTTGTGTTTCTTTCCCCCCACACCTCTTTTTCTCCTGGCCAGGTGATAGCAATAGTGATGGATCTGTTTACAGACATGGAAATTCTCTGTGACCTGCTGGAGGCCTCAAGCAGACGACACGTCCCCATTTACCTGATCCTGGATGAAGAGTACTTGAAGCATTTTGTGGAAATGTGCAATAAAATGACTCTTACTCAGGACAGCTTCCCAGTAAGTTTTCAATCACTCACTGGATATGATAAACAGGTCTTGGAACTGATAAAAACTATGTACCCTATGTTCTGTTTCTTCTGCCTGGTCCCTAGGACTCATCTCTTCTCTCCCTGTAACAGGCTAAGAATTCAAGGCTGTTTGGTCTAGGAAATTGAGACCTGTCTGGTGGCAGAGAGGAAGGCGTGCAGGAGTCTCCTAGTCCCATATATTGATGTTTTGGGGTTTACTTTTCCATGCAGGGAGTGAGAAGTTGGGGCAATGAGATGTAGTGAGTTGCTGAACATTTTGCTGGGCTGGTGCAGACATGCAGAGGGAGGCCAGGAAATTCAGTTTATGTGAACCTGTATCATCTGGACATGGGAGGAGAGGACACAGCCCCTGCTCTAAGACAGAATTCCAAGACTAAAATTGCGCATAGTTCAGATCCCTGAGCTCAGGAATTTAAATTCTGCCCAGAGCTGCTGCTGGCCAAGACCTGGGAGGGCAAGGAGAGCAGTGAGTCCCTCACATGTCCTACTACAAACCCCATCACTTCCTTCTGCTGAACCCACAAGTTAAAAATCTTACATTAAGTTCTGCTTTTAGGCTTTGCAGTTCAGTTGTGGGTCCATCAGGGATTTGCAAAAAACCCAATTCTTGCTCAGTGGATGCCTATTACCCAGCATGTGGTGCCCAGAGCAGATAAACATTAAAAATTAATGTGACAGTGCCACAGGCTCTCCTGGGAACTTGCAGCCTCAGAGAGGCACCACAGTCTTCTGATGATCCCCACTTCTGGCTACCACCTATCAATAGAAGTTGGGTTTTTTGTGGTCATTTGTTATTTCTGTAAGACCAGTAGTGCTGGCAGTGATCCTTCCCTGGGTGTGCAGGATTCCCTGGAGGACTCCACTCCAGCCACCAGTTTCCCTTCATTTTTGTGGGGAACACCTGGAAATTTTCCAATTGGCTCAAAAGTATTCCTAGCTAAAAAACAAGGTAGGGACAATGCAAAAATAATATTTTACAGGATATTTCAAATAGATACAGTTAAAATGTCTTCATTTTCCCTAATTTTTAACCTGCCTATATAAAATTTAATTTAGAGAGGCTTCTTTAAAGAAGCACTCAGAAGCTCTGGGCCAGTTGTCAAGGTTGGACTCAATGACCTTGAATGTCTTTTCCAACCTAAATGATTCTGTGATTCTTCCATCATGCTGGTGAAGATCTGTCCTGTCTTGCTTCTTACAAGCCAGACCCATTTCATCCTGACTCTTGAGATGGCAGCTCCTGGGGAAAACTGCTCCATGCTGGAGCATGCTTGCTTCCATAAATAGCTTCCACACTGGTGACCTGGTCCGTTCAGATGAATTCCATCTCTCCGAAATATATTTTATTGCTTCTTATCCAAGAGGTGGCCATTTTAAAAATTAAAATTAGAATGAGTTTATATCTCTGGAGATAGCTATATCCCTTTGTTAGGCTTGATGCTATGCCATGTGCTTGAATGGATAATTAACACTTGCCTCCCCATTCCATGACTCACTAGCAGCTCTCCATCTCAAGTGTCTCTTATGTTGATGCACTTAAGCAGTCCATTACTTACAGGCTGAATACACATCTGAGTGGAATGAGGGTACATATTTTACTCCTGCCATGAAGTTGTGACAGGATGTGGTGGTAAATCTCCATTTGGAATAATTGGTGACAATTTGGGGTTGAATGGGGAATTTGGGGTTATTGTCCCTCCAGTATCTTACTTCTGAAAACAACATGTGAGTCTGCTGGTGGCAAATTCCAGTGCTGAGCATCAGAAAATCCTGGAAGCAGTGACAGCAGAAGCTTTAACTTATAGTTTTCAAACATGCATCTGCTTAACCTGGAATCACTGTCTGGATGAAGCATAGTAGTACCTTGTGTTTTTCCTGCAAGAGTGCAGGATTCTCATGTTGTTGGGATGATTCAAGGTCTGGATTGACAGGAGGAAGAAGAGGATGATAAAAATGAATGAGATATCAGAAACTCTCCCAGGAGTGAAGAAACACTGTGGTGACAAATTTATGGAATATCCCTTACCTGAAGTTGTTTATTTCCCCAGGAAAGAGTGGGGGAAGGAAGCTCCTCCCAGTGAGAATCAGTATGAATAAAATTCAGCACTGGAAGAAAAAATCCCTGTGTTGACTGGCCACAGGACAAGGTGAACTCCTCCCCAAGTATCCAGCAGCATTGTCTTGGTCTGAATCAGCAACTTGTGGTGTCATTTCAGAGGATCACAGGTTAATGCAAGTTGGCAGGGACTTTAGGATGTCATCAAGCCCACCTTCCACTCAAAACTTCACCTGTGAAGTCACGTTATCTGGTCTCATCTGGCAGATCTCCAAGCATGGAGACCACACAGTCTCTCTTGATAACGCTCCAATGCACAACTGTCATTACAGGGAAAAGGTTTCTCACTTCTCATAGGTGGCAGATGAGGATATGTTCTGGGACATAAAAAGCCAACAAGTGAGAGCCACAGTGCCAAAATTCTGAAGCTTCAGCTCTGTCCTTGCTAAGTTTCCATGAACTCATGAAAAGTCTGGACCAGTACTTGGAGAAGAGATCATGGTGGGCTTCCCACTGAGACAAACCACAAGAAGCTCAGGAAATTCCTTAGCAGAAAACAGAGTCCACAGCAATATTAGGGGCAGCATCATAAATGATTGCCCTGTTCCTGCTCTCCCCAGCTGCCATTGCCCACTGTAAGAAAGAACCTGGATGGGAACTGGTCAGGAGCAGATTTGCTGCTGTTGTGCAGCCCTGGAGGGTGATGCTGCTGCCAGGTGGGCTGGGAGACCCTCACTGCCATGGGAGAGCCCAGCCTTTCCCACCTAGCAGGTGTTCCCAGAGGGAAGCTCAGCTCTTGCCCGCAGGGTCTGACAGCAGTGAAAGCCACCAAAGCCACCCGCGGGGGAGTCAGTGCTGCAGGGTCCCTGCCTGGCTCCTCACCCGAGGGTGGCTGCCCCGAGCCCCATGGGAGGCAGGCGAAGGGGGTGCGGGGTGCCCAGGGGCAGCTCCGGGAGACTGAAAGTGCCAGGACTGTGCCCTGTGGGGAACATCTGCAGGCAAACCCCAGCTGCTGGTGCTTGTCCCTTGCCTGTGCTTGGCCAGAAATCTGCTGGATGGCGGAGGAGCACCGCAACATTCCCTGAGCATCCACCTGTGCCAGGAGCAAATTGGTCCCAAGGCAGAACCAGCTGCTGAAGGGCTTTAGTCTGTAGCTGGGCTGATGCTCGGCAGGAATGAACTGCCCACAGAGAGATCTGCCCGGTCAAATGAAGGTGGTGACAGCTTGTGACAGCTCCTACTGTACCAGAGGTGCGACAGGTGTCAGGGGAGCTGGCCTGGAGGGCAGGAAGGGATGACCTGGCAGCCCCGCCTAGGTGTAGCCTTAGGGATGTTTATTACGTGCCAGATGTTTTGTTTGGCACTGCATCACACAGTGCAGGTCAGTAACAGTTTAGCGACTGTTCTGCTCTTCTGCCTTCCTCACCTGAGGTACAAATAACTTCTATTACAGGCAAGTGCCTCGCAGAGGCTCCCGATGGATACCAAGCCATGTTCCCCACTTTATTCTGGGCAGTTGATTTTACAGGCCAAGGTTGTATCAGAGAAGTATTTGCAGTGGGGTATCAGGTCTGCTTCAGTTGAGTATAGCAGCTGAAAATGTTAGTATAATTTAAAAATGAATTGATAAAAAGGAGTTCCTTAAAATGCAGATATTCTCTGTGAGTCTTTTTTTCATTGAGTGATGTTTTAGTTTTAAGCCTGTCATTGTATAAAATCAGAGCAGCACACTCTATTGATTAGAAACCAGCTGGTTGTTATGCGTCAAAATTTAGTTCAATGTAGAGCCATCAGCTAGTGTGGGGTGTTGAATATTATTAATAATCTGGAAGAAGTTGGATAGTTTTACATACATCAGAAATTATCTGTAGGCTCATAGGATTCTCCCAAGCTTTTCTGTCAAACTAGAATTTGCACCTGAGTGCAACTTACTGATTTTTGCTGGTTTTTATCCTGTAGACAATGTGACAAATATTTGGCATGTAGGAGCCAAGAAATACTTAATGCCTTGCTGACTTCTACCTCCCAGAGCTGACCAGGAGCTTAAGGGAGTCCAACAGTAATGCACAAAGGAGTATCTCAGTTTAGTTCAGCACGTGGTCCCTTACCAACTCTCCCTGCTTTGGTTTCAGAACATGCGCATAAGATGCCTGAGTGGAGACATGTACTACAGCAAAGCAGGCAAGAAATTTGCAGGCCAGGTTCTGGAAAAGTTTGTCCTCGTTGATTGTGACCAAGTTCTTGCTGGTACATACAGGTAAGAAAATACAGCAATGACTGTGGCAGAGACCGGTGACACTGAGGAAATATTCCTTACCAAAATACTGAACAATGTAACTTCTGGTGCTGGATATTGGTTAAACAGCTACCCTGCATTAACGTCAGTAAGTGCTTTCAGAGTTTTCCGAGCCTCCATCTTATCCACCCTCCCCGCCCTTTTCTTACCTGAAGACCTCAGACTTTTCAAAAGTCTCTCCTCATATAGTGGCTGCTGAATCCCTCAGCCTTTTCAATTCTGTTTTTCTGCACCCTCTGTGACTTCATTACTTCTTTCTTGAGGTGCAAAGACCAGAACTGCATGTCGTTCCCCTGATACGCTGCAGTGAGCTGTTGAAGAGGGGCAAAACATGCCCAGACTCTGGTTTGTGATTGTGGCCCTTGCTGGAAGGGACCAACATTCACTGCAGGTTTTAATTGCCACTAAACTCTAAGCTCATGATGTTAGACAACTGCTGCTGCTGATTTCCAAACTCCTCCCTGAGCTGTTCCAAATTCAGCATCACACAGATAATTTCCCCCTATGCATACACCACCTTTTCCTTTACTGAAGTTCATCTGCCACATATTTGTCCACTTGCTTAGTTCTGTGGACTTCTGGATTTGCTCACCTTCAGTGAGGTATCCAACGACCGGAAGAACCTGAGGACCACCTGCAAACCTGGGGATTTCACTACACCCCTCCATGCCTGAGGGCATCCATGTCCTCATTGGCTCCCTCACCAAACTCCAGCAGGTTGGTGAGCTGGGCTTGCTTTTTTGCCTTTGCCCTGTTTTCCTTTTCTAAGAGGCAGTGCTTCTCCATGCTAGCAGGAATCTTGTTCTTCACAGAACGCTCTGCATGCCCCATGGTAGAGGGCAGCTCCAGAGGTGTATGGGCCTCAAGATTTTGTTCAGAGCCCTCTCTGTAGGTGGGATAATATGGGAAACCTCTCAGCCCTTAGCCTTTCTGGTAGTGCTGATACACAGGAATGAAACACATCTCAATGTTGTCAGCACCAGCGATGGATGCAGGAAGCTCATTGAGGTTCTCACCTACGGCCCTGCCATTGCTCTTTTGCACCCAGGCCTCAAATGAGCCCACTGATTCCTTGACTGCCAGTACAGCATTTGTGAACAACCTATAGCTCCAGTCACCCTGGAGATTTTTGATCTGCTCCCTTTAAACTCTTTGTGACTGATTGCTGCATTTTACTTAGTTTCCTTTCTTGAAATTGAACCTCCAACCTGCTGCATTTGTTTAGTTTGCTCTCCACTAAAGAGTTAAAATTACGTTGTGATCATTCTTACAAATGTGTTCTTCTTCTGCCTCTGGAATCAAGTCTTATGCACCATTCCAGATCACATCCTGAATCACATATTTTCTTGTGAGCCAAACAATTAATTAGTTAATTCTGACATGTAATAATTTATTGTTTCCAAAAAGTTTTTCTCCATGGTTCATCTCAGTGAAGCATTAACTTGTATATATATGAATGGATGAAATCTCTCACTGTTGCTGCCCATCCTAATTTTGTAGCCTCTGCGATCTTAGTTAACATTGTTCTCCACAGTTTTGATCAGAGGGTCAGGATTACTTGTTCTTGTGCTATATTTTTATTACTGGACTCCAGTTACTTTTCCACCTGCAGGTCTTTCCCACAGTATTTTCACACTATTGAACATTATATTATCTTTCACAAACAGTGCAGATCCTCAGCAAAGCCTGCTCTGTGAATTTTTTGTCCTGGCAATACTTTTATTTTCCTTCCTTATCTCCTTGGGCACTGCTTTCCCTCTCCCCTTCTCTCAGTTTCCATCTCTCTGAGCATGTGCTGGACCCATAGGCTACCAGTGTCCTTATCAGCACTGTAGCTTCAAGCTGCACCTTCTCTGGTGTTGACTTCATCATCTCCAAGAGTGGAGGTCTCACCTCATCAAATTCTGGCAAAATGAATGAAAAATGGAAGTATATGGTTGAAACTGGTTGTGTCAAATCTCTAAACAACATGGAGAGCAGTGTCTGGTGGCATTTTGACCATCCTAAGACACTTAAAAACAATGGAGTGAATCGCTAGAAACACAGGATAGAATTGGTTAGGTGGAGCCTTTAAGCCTTAAGCCTTTTAAGAGCCTTGAGTTCAAGTGTTCCCTCAGCACTGCTGAGTCCACAACTAACCCATGTCGCATCTACTCTAATTCCCTCTATCCCTCTCCATTGGTGGCAGGGGCAGGGAGTACATAACTGGATCACTCACGTTTGAATGGCTGAGGCTGAGCATGTGTCAGCTGGATTGAACTGCACAGCTGGAGGAACATCTGATTTCCCTGTGGCCCAGAGTCAGGGCATTGTGTAAAATGAAGGTGCAGCTCTCTGGATCAGTTCCTCCCTGTGCTGTTCAGGGCAGGGACTGGGGGCTGCCATATGCTCCCTTTCTACAGATCTCTGCAGAGCTAAAACTTCTGGAATTCTGGAAGATAGTATTTCACTTGAGTAGGGTCCTTACATCTGATTCTGTGCGGTGCCAGTAAGCACAGAATGTTCTGGACTAACAGAAACAGTCTCTTCTCAAGGAATTCATTCAACACTTGTCAGAAACGCTTTCACAGCAGAAAATCAGTATGTCTGCTCCTAGGTATAGGGAACCTGTATAGGAGATATTTAGATTTCCCTGCAGATGGGAAAGCCAGATCCAAAGGATGAGTACAGTCACTGAGTAAAGCCAAAGATCCAGGGTGGAACCAGGAGTGCCTCAGGATGGTACAGGAATAAGGCTAGAGTGTTTTTGCCCAACAGCAGGTTTGCAGTTCAGCAGTGCTGTGTGCAAGAATCAGACATTTCAGAACTCCAGGATTTTATGTTGTATGTGATTCATTATGTTCAGTTTGCTATGGGAGACTTTTCCCTACCACGTCTGGCCTCAATGATGCCCTCTGGCAGTGGGTTATGCAGTTTAATCTGTGTTTTGTGTGAAGAAGCAATTTAAAGTAGACCTACTGCTGGATAATTATATTTGATGTCCCCAAATTCCCACAACCTGGGCACAGAAAATCAGTGTTCCCTATTTACTTCCTTGACAGCATCTATGATTTTGTCTCCTCCATTACAATCTGTCATCTCTTCTCCAGGTGAAGTATCCTTGGCTTTTCAGTAATTTCTTGTATCCTGAATTTGAACTTATTGACATTTAATTGTCCATCAATTTGTCACACATTACCCCCTTACCATGAGATCATCTTGAAGCTTCTGTTTATCCAGTTTTCTTTTGTCCTGAGGTCTGACATGGATAGTTTCTACAGTTTTTTCCTCAACATGTTAAACAGCATTGATCCCAGCATAAAACTTGTGGGTTTCCAGTGGGTAAATTAAACCTGTTCCTAGTGTTTGTATCTTTAATCAACTGCTACTTCTTGAGAAGACCTTCCTTTGTGTGTACTCCATGATCACTTAATTTTTCTAACAAAAATTGTCTTGCTGAATGACCATGTCAAAATCTCTTTGAAAGTTCAAGTTTGATACATTAAGCACATCTATGTGCTTGCTGCCTCCCTCAAAGATCTGCAAGAGGCTTTTGAGGCATGGCTTCTTTCCACAAAAACATGCTGTGTCTTCAGCACTATGATTATAGTTACTTGTGCATCTAATCATTTTAGTCTCTATTCAGTATGGAAATAAGACTGGCTGGTTTGTAGTTTTCCAGGAGTTCTTTAAAAGGTTCAGATTTAAAACTTTCCATTCCTCTGCTACTATATTCAATATTAAATGATAGGTTGTTTCCTGGTTCATAATTGGAAAATTGCTGACTTCCAGTTTTTGAAGGCTTTTTATGCTTTAATATTGCTGTTTAATGCACCTTTTAACTATGGTGAGATTTTTTTATGATTGAAAGTGTTTTTATTTTGATATGTACATTTTCTCTGAGACTCTAACATAGCATTTTTAAACAATCTTCTTGCTGCCTCAAGCATTTAACCTTTCTGATTACTCTTTTACATTTCTTTTTAATAGCATTCCTCACTTTCTCTTTGAAGTTAAGAATTACTGTTGTGGATTATTTTGGTCCTGAAAGAATATTTGATATGGCTAGGCTATGAGTGGCCTTCCCAAAGAAACTCTCTAAACTGGCAATGTTATTTCTCCTTTTGTTGGCTTTCTGGATAGTTTTTCCAATAAGTTGTCACACTCTCTGTGTAGTGGCCCCCATTCAGCCTGGCAGGATCTCCCTTTATCCCTTCTGCCTTCTTAGTCTCTCAGAACCCCCTCAATGTGGCTTATTTACCATCAGCACTCTGCTCACAAAGTTCCAGTACAGCCAATATCCACTTTTCTAAAAACAGCTTTATTTGTTCAGATGTTTCCCATTGATTCTAATTCCTTACCCAAGTGTCCCTGATTTCTGTCCTGTCCTTTTATCAGAATACAGCTTTCTTGCATTTATTTTTAAAGTGAAGTGAGTGATCCCTTAACTGTGTGACCTCCTACACATCTCAGCTTTGGTCTTTAGCAATCCACTGCATCCTGTTATCCATTGGGTTACTTTAGTCTGGCGGCTCTGCAACAAGTAGATGAGCAATGAAGAAAAGGACACAAATATGCAGAAACAGTTTAACTGTCCCTCTACTTCCACAATTTTTATTCATTCATACAATAGGAACAACATGGAGCTGTGTCAGGGGGACGGGGAGAAGGGCTTAGGTTGTAGATAAGGGAAAGGCTCTTCCCCCAGAGGGTGCTGGGCACTGCCCAGGCTCCCCAGGGAACAGGCACAGCCCCGAGGCTGCCAGAGCTCCAGGAGCGTTTGGAGAGTGCTGCTGGGGATGCCCAGGGTGGGGTTGTTGGGGTGTCTGTGCAGGGCCGGGGGTAGGACTGGATGATCCCAGTGTGTGCCTTCCCATTCAGTATGTTCTGTGATTCTATAATTCTTTAATTTATTCTACCTATTGGTACAGATCAAGCACATTTTTGCAAGCTTACTTCTCTTATCTTAAAAAAATATAGGCAAATTATTTTAGACCCTTCAACTCTTATCTGTACACATTAAATGTTTCTAACGTTATATTTCTTCTAAATTAAGGAAAAAACCTAGGTTGAGGTATCTAGGCAAAGCAATAATCTAAAATCTTAAATGTAATTACATATCTAGCTATTTAGGTTTATTCTGAGCACAGAAGAAATAGTGTGTTTATTTGAGCACTTAAGGTATTTAGTGCTTCAGCAGGTGAGAGGAACCCAAGGACGAATAGGGGCTAGATTTAAACAGGATCTTGAACAGGAAAGAGACTAGAACCAGAGAAAAGAGCTGGTATTGTCAGCCTGAAAGGGAGTTATGTGGCAGTTTGAGTTGCCTTAGAGGAGATTGAATTTCTCTGCTGAAAATGACAGATGGTCACAGTATCATTGTGTGTCCTGCCATGGGCACAGGGAGGAAGGAGCTAGTGTTTGCTATAGTGAGAAACTCAAGATCTGGGGCTGAAGCTGACACAGCAACTGAAACTGAAAAATGAGAGGCCAAAGTCTACAAGACTGTAAAAACTTCCCCACATGGCTTCAGAAGAAATGGAACTGAAGTACAGAAGTGTTTGGCAATGGACAGATAAAGATAGATGTGTTTAAAGCTGAAGGAAGCCTGAAATTTCTTTTAAAGAAAGGTGCTTATACTCACAGGTACCCATGGACCAAGCAAGAGGGATTTCCAAATCTAGCTTGATGAGGAGTTACTTCAAGAAAAAAATTCTTATTAAGCAGGAATTGAGTGCATAAGGAGTGGGAAGCACAGTGCATCAGCAAGGGAATCCCAGGTGACACATGTGGCAATGCAATAACATTGCCAGGAGATGAGTTATATACAGCCTTGCTGGGCACACCGAAGCAGGGAGGAGCAAGTTCTCAGGTGTGTAAATAAAAAGTGAATCCAGGAGAAAAGAGACAAGGTCTGTTGCTGGAAGAATGAAAAAGAAATTATAACAGACATGGGTGCCCAAATTTGTTTTGATCCAAACCACTGCAAAGTATTCAACTAAGATGAAAATCCAGGAATGGAAATTATTTCAAGTGTGTTGGGAACAAGCTAAAAGAGCTTGCTGCAATAAAGGCAGTTTGTTAGCTTATCAAACAAAATGTCACTTGAAATGAAAGGTCTCATAATGAGTGTTATGTGGTATATGCATTTAGCCATGAGCAAAAACAAAACACAGAAGTTTGTGTTGGCATACAGAAAGAAAAGAATGGCTTTGTGACAGCCCAAGTGACAGAAGAGCCATAAAAATGAGTTTGAGAAACTAGTGAAAGAAGCAAGAAATCTTTTGCTGCAAATTGGTATCTCAAGTGTTGGAAAGAGCTAAAGCAGAGAAGCTGAAGCTGAGGGTGGAGATCCAGAGTCACCCGTGCAAACAGCTGAGGAAACACAAAGACCACTGTGACCGCAAAGCAGAGCATGGCTGTACAGAGGAGCATGCAGGGAACTAATCCAGTGTCGAAAATGCTGCTGAGATGGAGACTTGTGGAATACCGCAGGTGCTCTTCCCACTCGTGCTTGGCCCAGGCCAGAGCCCTGGGGCAGGGAGTGCTGCAAGTACTGGCTGGTGTCCCTCACCGCCCAGAGGTGATGCTGCACCTTCATCTCCTGGCCAAGGGCTGAGCTGCACTGCTCCCAGAGAGTCTGAAAGCAGGGCATGAGGGGATCCTATACTGCAGCCATCCTCCTCCAGAGTCCTTTCTGTCCCAGGGTGATCAAGAACTGCTGTGAGCAGCAGTTTGTTATAGGAAAAAAAAATATCAGGAAAATCCTACCCCTCTTAGAAGCTCCTATGATCTTTTAGCATCCAGGGTGGCCTGCAGCAGGAGGAGCTCCAAAGCCCATGTGGGTGTTGTATTGTGCAAGGAAGTACCTCTTCCAGTCTGTATTGGACTTGTAACCTGTAAAACTTTATCCAGTGCCTCATTTTTATACCAGAAATCATTCCTTGGCTATGCCATTCAGGGAAGAAAACCCCTTTATCAGTTTGTAGCATTTGTAGCAATGGGAACAGCCATAGATGGCAAGACTACATTGTCCCATCCAGCCTGGAAACCTGTGCTGTGGCAAGGAGGACTGCGAAACAAGGGGACTTGGAAGATTCCTTCCAGATCCTGTCACAACACAGAGTGAGCAGGACCCCATCGGATTAGCATGGGAAACTAGGATGCACGAATGTCCAGACTGCGGCGAGAGGCACCATTGGCAAGGACAATCATAAGGCTGGAGGAGTGCTCTCCCATCACAGGGGGGATGACATTTCATGTGAGTGAGAAGAGATGGCTGGGTGCATTGGGATTGGGGACAATCTGTGACAATGTTGCTGGGGCTACCACTCCTGGGAGCCAGGAAGTGCCCTGGGACAGACATCTTTCACAGTGTCAGTCCATGAAATCTCCCCTGTCTGGACTCCTGGGTTTCTTCAAACAACTCTCAGGGCTTTTTGAGAGATAACATTCCTTTGCCAAAGCTTCCTTTCCTATTATCTCATATTTCCTATACGGCCATTAATTGTATTCTTTAGAATTAATTGTATTCTTTAGAAGAGTTTCTACTAATTGTGTATCTATGCAACTTATATGTATCTAATTTGTGAGACTTAATGGTCTGGAACATTAAAAACATTCTATCAAATTAGTACCCTGTCACTCTCCTGATGACAGCCAGAGCCCTTTCAAGTGAGAGATAGCATAGCCTGGTGAGGAGCCGAGCTATTTCAACCTGGGATTCCCTTGGCGTTCTTGGGTTGATGATCCCTGCTCCTGACCAGTCACTCTGTTGATGTTTTCTAATCTCATCTACAGAAATCTCAACAGGAGACTAAACCTCCCTTGTGTTCTGTATACAGGGGGCTCAGGGCAGCCCAAGCTCTGCTACTATAAAGGGATCTGAACACATGAACCATGGGCCTCCTGAATAGTTCTTCTTTCCCCTTTTGCAATGTGTGACCCAACTTTTTTTCAAAGATGGCCTCTCTGGGCTTAGGAGCTTCTCCTCTGTCATTTAGCCATCCCAGGTAGTTTCTAGTTTGATTTTTTAACCCTGATATCTCTGTGAAGGGATGCATTTGCTTTGAGCCTCCAGGACAGTACTTCTGAGTACTCTTCATGCTGTCCACAAAAATATTTTAATTCTTTTACTACATTTGCATTCTCCTGGTTTGATATGAAGCAGCAGAGCATTTTTTTCATTTTATGTTTCTCTTTGGGGTGTAATTGCTGAGTGCAAACATACCAAACACCAGTCTGACTTATAACAACTGCAGAGTGCTCAGTAACAGGCCAGGAGCTGGGTTGCCTACTTGAAGTTCCCAAATAGGTATCTTGTGAGCTAAATATTGACGAGGTCCCAAAACACGGTGCCAATATCTTGTCCTGAAATGACATTTACAGTAATTTCACACTGATAAACTGCACCTATTTCACTGAAGAATCAAGCCAATCCCAGAAGTGCAGCTAATCACCAGATGTGGCTTATTTATGGACAAATTCCGGCGAAATGCCAACCCGGAAGTGCGAGCTGACTGGGGAGGGAGCTGCCACAGAGCTGCTGCCGGCTTTCGCGTGAAGCCGAGCGCACCGAGCAGCTGCTTTTGAGCGGTGCGGTGAGCCACCGTCGCCGCCGATCAGGCGGGGAGCCGTGGCAGCCAGCACAGGGGGCGGGAGTACCGGGACCCGCGGCACGGGGAGGGCACCTGGGGCTGCTTTGCAGGTCTGTGAAAACTGTTTGCAAATTGAACATCTGATAATAAACCCTGTGATCCTGCGATTCTGGTACTAACTCGTTGCTTTGTTGCACATGGAACCTCGCTTAAAAAAAAAGTGCGGCTTATCACCTGGTGTGGCTTATTTATGGACAAATTCCATGGTCTTCCCGGCTACCCAGATGTGCGGCTTACACTTGTGAAATTACTGTACATTCTCAAGTACCGGGGAAGAGCTAATTAGGTTACAGTTTGGGCACAAACAAGAGGTGGAGTTAAACAGATAAGGAAGATTTGCAGAGTGACAATTAATGGAAGTTTTTCTGCAGCTAGGGCAAAACCAGTTTGGTTTTAAGGTAGAATATGAGGAGCTCCTAGAAAATATACCAAAACACTTAATTGTGAGGGCAGGGACTGGACGTGTTGAGACAAGAATTAACTTCTATTGCATTTGGGAATCCCACAGCAATACTTAGAGTAATCACAAGCCTTCCTGTCGTGAGGTATTCCTGTGGTCCCTGGAGACCTCCACTTCTCAAGGCAGTTCCTTCTTTCCAGCCTGTCCAAGCAGCTCCTACAAGCCCATCACATGTTGCAGATGTCAGGACATGAGAACACAGCTCCTGCCAAGGCAAGGGAAGAGCAGGGGACCCCAAGTTGAAATCAAACAACCACTTTAGAGTTGTTCTTTTGTAATTTATTGATGAGCATATTCATCTCCATGAGCAATCTCACACCTGCCTACTTGGAGAAAGTTTTAACAACACAAATTGGGTAGCAATCCATCATTGGAATGTTAAAATCTATGCTAGGCATTCTGGTGCTCTGTGAACTGAAGTTACGTGTGTTTTGTTTCTTTTCCTGCAGTTTCACCTGGCTTTGCAGCCAAGTGCACACTGGTCTGGTGACCCATTTCCGCGGGCAAATTGTTGCAGAGTTTGACAAGGAATTCCGCTGCTTGTATGCAGAGTCCAGAGCAGTGACCAGCTTCTGTGTGCCAGATCCCGGGACATGTCTCTCTTCTTGGAATACCTCAAAAGTTGATAACTATCTTCTAAAACCCACTCAGGAGAACGATACTGAGACCTTGAGCCCCTCCAGCAGCCTTTCTAATGTAAGCATCAGGAGCATAAAAGTGTCTCCCTTTATGAAAAACTCCAGCTGCAGTGCAAACCACGAAAAGCAAGATTCCAGCTCTGATTCTGGCAATAAGAAGGGGAAGGAAGACACATTCTTGAAGCCCACTTGCCCTAAACAGCAAGAAGAACCACCAGACTTGGCAAACTGTCCTCCAAGTAAACCCACCCCAGCCTCATATCCCAAATCAAACCTCGTAACAGCAAGGACATTTGTGCAGCCAGAGCCTTCCTCCAATAAACCTGGTAACCAGGGGGACACTAAAGCCAACAGCAGCCACTGCTCCCTGCCAAGAGCAGGGCAGCCACTGCAGTCCCTGTCGGAGGGTACCAGCAGCAATGGGACCAGCCTGAAGCAGAGAGCACCTGTGACCACGTCCAGGGAGCTGCCAGCTGAAAATGAGAACAGGTTTTATGGGGTGGAAAAGAGACAGAGCCCTGGACATGGCCAGTTTGACCTTTTCTCCCCATACAGCCAGCTCAAACGGGATAAAAAGTCTGTAATGCCTTGCTATGACAAGTTCCCAGAGGATGTGCTGCTGGAAAAGAACAGTGCATATGGGGCAGAGAAGAGAATGACTCTGGGGCACAGCAAGCTGGACCTGATCACCAAATACAACAAGCTAAAATCCAAACACATACACAGTCGATTTGAACTCTGACCTGGGCCTCAAGCTGGCCTCTGGTCTGATTTTTGAGGGGTTGCTTTTCCTCACCAATCATCACACCTGGGGTTTGGAATCAAACATTAGTCTTATTCCTGTTAAAAGATGTCAAATCTATGTAGATGACTGATTCAGATGAGATTAGCAACTGCAGCTCAAATTTTCAATTACATGATTGTGGCAGGAGGGAGAAGAGCACATAAATATAATCCACATTCTTTTACCCATTTGGGAAAGAACCATTTCCCCTCAAACTTAGAGCCAAGCCATTGCTACAGCTGGAAACTGGCCACTGAGGTATGCAGGGTGAGCCTGGTTCTCTCCATGCTGAGCAATTCCTCTCCCTGTATTTATATGGTGAAAATGAAATGGCTGAAGGCAGTGGGATATGAAAAATAAAGGAGTTGTGCTGCTGGAAAAAGCCATGTTGGGTCCTGGTTGGCAGGGGGAACGGTGAGTGTGGCAGGGGTCCTGCCGTGCTGAGCTGTGCCAGGCTAGGAGGGCATATGTCTGGGCGCACGTTTGGCATCTGCACACGGTTGACATCGGCACACCAGTGGTGTCAGTTACACGGATGGGGGCTGCTCCAGGGGCACACCTGAACACTAGTGGCAGCTGACACCGGTGGCCCTTATACACAGAGAGGCACTCAGGTGGTAGCTGGGTCATGGGTGGCCTGTCAGCTCACAGACGACTTGTCTGCTGTCCAGCACCCCAAGTGTCAGCATGGAGGTGGTGCCAAGACATGGCTTGTGTTGGGACAGGGTCAGTGTCTGCACCTGGGGAGCACCAGGGCCTGGGCTGGAGCTGTACACAGATAGGGGTGGCTCACAGTGGCCAGGGACAGCCACGGCACACCTGGCACAGGGACAAAGACAACCACAGCAGACCTGGCACCAGCACAAGGACAGGGACAGCCATGGCACACCTGGGACAAGCACAGGGACAGTGATAGACACTAGGGACAAGGAGAGCGATGCCGCACCTGGACCAGTGGCGGCCTCTCCAGGCCGTGGAGACACACGGCCCGGCTCAGCCCCAGGTGGGTCCGGGCACACGGGGACGAGTTGTGTCCTACAGGGCCGTGGCGGGCCCGGGTGTGCGAGCGGTGCCTGGGGAGGTGCTGCCGCCAAGGACCGGTCCCTCCTGGGTCAGGCCGGGTACCGCTCACTTCCTCAGCGGGTTCCGGGCGTGTGCCGTCCCCCCCGCCAACCCATGGCGGCGCGCCGTGGGCGTTCTTACCTCCCGGCCGCTTGGGGGCGCCGTCCCCAACAAGCGCGGCCGGCGCCCCTGTACCCCGCGTGCGCCCCGCCGGAAGCGGAAGCGGCAGTGCCTCGTGGTTCCGGCAGAGGCGCTCGGAGCTACCGCGGCCTGTTCTTGATCCCGTTCCCAGTTCAGCCTGCTTCCCGGCTCCGAATCCCCCAGTTCCCGTTCTCCTCTCATTCTTGGTCTCATTCCGGCTTCTTTCTCGGACCCAACTGCTTTGCATTCCCGTTCTCGGCCCTCTTCTTAGTCCCGTTCCCGGCTCCATTCCCGTTCCCATTTCCGGCCCTGTTCCCATTCCCGGCCCCGCTCACATTTCCGTTCCTGCAATGGCGGTCCGCGCCAGCTTCGAGAACAACAACGAGCTGGGCTGTTTCGCCAAGCTCACCAACGCCTATTGCCTCGTGGCCATTGGCGGCTCCGAGAATTTCTATAGGTGAGGAGGCCCCGACCCGGCCCAGTCTGGCCCTGCCCGGCCCTGCCCGTGGCCCCGCGGGGCCCTGACGCGGCGCGTTCTCCTTGCAGCGTGTTCGAGGGGGAGCTCTTCGGGACCATCCCGGTGGTTCACGCCTCGATCGCCGGCTGCCGCATCATCGGCAGGATGTGTGTGGGTACGTGAGGCGGAGGGAGCCCCGGGAGGCTTGCGGGGGACGGGGAGAGGTCGCGGATTCGGCCGGAGCCGCTTAGGATTGTTTTAATGCTTCAGGTGTGTGAGGAGGAGGAGGGATGATTTCAAGGGTCTTTTCCAACGTGGCTGATTCTGTGATGAAAGTAAGGAAACAGAGACTCGCCCTGGAGCCGGTGTCGGAGGAGTATTGGCTCTCGGGGCCAGGGTAGCTCTGCTGCTCCTCAGTGCCGACGCGGACAGCGGGGGGCATTACCGAATGTGAAGGTCAGGGAAAAGCCTTTGAAGTGTTTCGCACTGGTGAGACCTTGTTAGGTTAGAGCATCTGCTTGGTATTTGTTCCTTTAACCATTCACTCGTGCTGCCACAGTCACACAAACAGTAGCAGCGGGCTTTTTGTAGGGCAAATAGCATCTGCACAGAGAATTCCTTGGAAAGTATCTCACCGAGAGCCTTGGGTCTCCTTTAGTCCTGTTGGAAGAGAGAAGGGAGTAAAGATAGTGCCATTCATCCATAGTCTGTGCTTCAGCCTGCTTTTTCCTTTTGTGTGGTACTTCATATTTTTACATCTCCTGGGCTGAATTCTGGGCTTGGAAGGAATACACAGAGCAAGAGCAGCTCAAGCCATGTGTGAAACATGAGGGAAATGCTAACACACCCTGTGGAAATATTCTTTTCATTCTGTTTTATGTCCTTTTGTCATTTTAGGGAACAGACATGGGCTGCTAGTCCCAAGCAGTACAACAGACCAAGAGCTGCAGCACATCCGCAACAGCCTCCCGGATTCTGTGCGGATCCAGCGCGTGGAGGAGCGGCTGTCAGCTCTGGGCAACGTCACCACTTGCAATGACTATGTGGCCCTGGTTCACCCGGATCTGGACAGGGTACAGGGTTCTGGGACACTCCCACACTCAAGAGTGAGGCTGGGAAATGCTGCCCACCCTGAGCTGCAGGGAATGTGCTTTGGAGAAGGGAAGGAGTGGGGCGTCCTGTGTGTATCACTGGACAGGACAAGGGGCAGCAGTCCCCACTGAAAGAGGGCAGGGCTAGATGGGATATTGGGAAGAAATTCTTCCCAGTGAGAGTGGAGTGGCCCTGGCACGGGTTGCCCAGAGAAGCTCCAAGCCCCATCCCTGGAAGTGCGTGAGGCCAGGTTGGATTGGGCTTGGAGCAACCTGGTCTGGTGGCAGGTGTCCCTCCCCATGGCAGGGGGTGGAATGACATGAGTTTTAAGATCCCTCCTACCCAGACCATTCTATGATTCAGTGATCATTGAGTGCAGTTTGCTTCGGGTGCGTAAAATTGAGTGAATTAGAGTGCACAGGTCTAATAAAGAGCATAAGGAGGAGTGCAGTGTGGATCACAAAAGGAGTTACAAGTTACAGCTGAGTGAGCCAGAGCATGTCATAGCTGAAAGAGACCGGGGATGTGCATCATTACAGGGGTCTGAAAGAAAAATAGAAGGTTCTTGTATGTGAGTTTTAAATAAGGGTATGTCTTGGTTTAAAAGACAGGTATTTGCCAAGAAAGGCAGGATCCCCTCCCTGAGATGGAGAGTGCAAATGTTCCCTCTCTCTAATTTATTATAATTTTGAAATTAAGGGTCTCTCAGGCAAAGATATGGGATTAGGAATAACAGTTCTTTACTGGTATATACATATATATATATATAAAACAAGGCAAACAAAACAACAACTACAAAATTACCAATAAGCAGAACAGGAATCCAGTAACAGTTCTTTTGGTTGTGGATGCCTTTCCCCTGTGGTCCAGTTACTGTCCTAGGTGGCAGGCAGCTCCCGGCAAGCTGGGGGAAGTACAGTGATCCCGTGTGGCTGGACGGGCACTGGGGGTGATGGCGGCTGCGTCCCAAGTGGGAAGGGTGGAGGAGAGATGCTCATGGATCTCGGGGCAGTGTCGGTCCCTTTGCTCCAACAGGATATGTGGAGGTGGGAGGGTGTCCTGCAGCCTAGGAAGGCAGCCCCTGGTGTGGCAGAGTGGGGTTTCTCCAGTGACCGTTCTCCTCCAAGCCAAACGAGCAACAGAGTGAGCAGCTGCCCACACCTTTCCTTTACCTGCCCCCCTGGTCTCCAGTGTTCTTCTCCCCCAACCCCTACCACCCTGGAAGAGAAAGACTCCAAAAAAGGGACAGGGAGTCTTCCCCTCCCCCTGTCACTAGTCATTTTAACATGTCAACACAAAAAAATTCCAGAGAGGGAGGGCAGGGGAAAAGAAAAGGAAAATAACCAACCCCCAATAGGGTCAACAAGACAAAGTCACTCCTGTTTTATGTCTGAGAACTGACACCTTAACAGCATTGAGAGAGATGTGTGGCTGCA
The DNA here is from genome assembly GCA_009812075.1 of Sialia sialis. Lineage (NCBI taxonomy): Eukaryota > Metazoa > Chordata > Aves > Passeriformes > Turdidae > Sialia > Sialia sialis. The sequence goes on along the minus strand of VRYO01000192.1, from coordinate 61,757 downwards.
AGTACTGACTGTTTGCTTCCAGCTTGTGCCAAAAGTGATAAAAGAAATGAGACTTGGTGGTGGGAGTGCAAAGGGAAAAATAAGGGGCTGGGAGAAGGCTTTGCACTATATGTTTTTAAAAGATGTAAAAAGTAAAGTAAGATGGCCAGAGAGAGAGAGAAATCAAAATAATTCACAGTGAAACCTGAGCAGGGGGGTTGTTGGAGTTGTTGGAGAAGCATAAGACCATTTTGTCTCAGTGATTTGGGAGCAAAGACAACTGGTTTGCTGAGAATGGATGCAAGTGAAGTACTGCCTACAGATAGAGGGATTTGGGCGTTTCTTAGCAAAGGCATGAGGTTGTGTTTATAGTGACACAGGAAGCTGGGAACCTGTAGTGTGAAGTTTGACCTGTGTGTGTTATCATAGCTGGGTTGCAATGGGCTGTGCAGTGTGAGAGGCTCTCAGCTGAGGACTGTGTGCAAGAACAGTTTGACTTCCTACTCGACAATACCATTTAGCTGAAGGCTTTATCTTCCTTTGCAGGAGACAGAGGAGATCCTGGCAGATGTGCTGAAGGTGGAGGTGTTCAGACAAACAGTAGCAGACCAGGTGCTGGTTGGAAGTTACTGTGTTTTTAGTAACCAAGGAGGAATTGTGCACCCCAAAACTTCAATCGATGACCAGGATGAGCTGTCTTCTTTGCTGCAGGTTCCACTCGTGGTAAGGCATTTGTGTAGTGTTTGCTCTTCCCATTCCCTCCCAACTCAATTGCAATGTCTCTCCAGCTCAGGGGCTCCCAGATACTGTTTTTCTGTGAAGTGATTCTGAGTGTGAGGTGAGGAGAAGACTTGAACCAAGTCTTCCAGAGAGTTTCCTGTCTTTCCTGAGTCTGAATAAGCTGCTCAGTGCTTTTAGCTGCCTTCTGAAATGTTGCTCTGCTTCGATTGTGCGCATTGTGGTTTGGCTGAAGCCAGTGTTTAAAAAGATTAGGAAACTCCTGTGTGTGCTCAGTTGGTTGTGTGAGTGCTGTTATCCTTCTTGCTTGTTTGATTCTCTTTCACTGAATGCCACACCAGTTTCTCACCAGAGACTAAAGGCTGTTCATGAATCATTTTATCTGACACCTTCAGAACTTTGCTGGTGGCAGAGTTCCTCTCTTCAGCAGTGTGAGCTGAGCCCCCCAGCAAAGACCTGTGCCAGCTCCTGCTCATAGCTGCTGTGTCCCGGCAGGCAGGGACGGTGAACCGTGGCAGTGAGGTTATCGCAGCGGGGATGGTGGTCAACGACTGGTGTGCCTTCTGCGGGCTGGACACCACCAGTACTGAGCTCTCTGTCATCGAGAGCATCTTCAGGCTCAATGAGGCTCAGCCAAGCACCATCGCTACCAACATGAGGGATTCCCTGATTGACAGGTAGGAGCATCCACCTCTGGGCAGAATCATGGTCAAAACAGGCAAGATTTTATTATAAAAGCAGCTGGTTTTGCAGTTGATCTATCTGCTTTAATTATATTTTTTTCACTTCCTCTCCCCTTTTGTCGGCTACTGGCAGCAATTACTTGTTGGGTTATGGAATGTTTCATTGCAATGAGAATCCTTTCTTTGAGAACTAATGTCTCTTTCAGCTGGTAGATTTTATTTCCTAACCGTTCAGTGCTCAGCTGTGACATGAATATTTTTTAAAACAAATCTTATTTTAAAAGTTAAAATACCATTGACTCTGCTTGTCATCTTGGCTTTTGATCTCTGTAGTTACTAACTGCTATTTCAAATGCTTGCTTGTAAACATTTCTGGAGCCAGAAAGACTGGAACTTGTCAGCTGCTGCTGCCTTAAACCTCATATATTTAAAACTGCTGACTTGAATTTTTTTAAAGCCTTTTTATTAAAGCCTTTGTCCAAGTTACTTTTTAATGTAAGGCAGGTATTGTTTTCTATCTGGAATGGTAATGATCTCCATTAATGTACGCAAATGTTTTTCATAATCAAATGTTTTTACATTTAGGCATAAGCACAGATTAATGTCCTGTGGGAACTGTTTTTGGGCCTTGAGTTACAATCCGGAGGACCACTAATGTGGTGCTGAAAGTGTGTTCTTGAACTACCTGAGCACTGTTATTTGGTTGCTGAGTTCTCAGCCACAATCTGGGAATTGTTTACGGCATAAGGAATTCCTTCAGTGGGGAACCCTTTAAAGACTTCTTTGCCCTGTTACAGTTTGGGTACAAAGTACTGATGTCTCTGAGCATATCAGAGCGTAATTAAACCTGGTCTGAGTGGTTGATAATTTTCTGGGCCAGGCTGAATGTACATTTTGCCTTTGCCAATCTGAGCGGTCTGTTCCTGTGGCTGGCTATTAGCAGCAGCAATGTCTTGCTTCCCTCTTTTCATAGGTCCTTTCCTAGGAAGGGAAATATCTCTTGGGTCTTTGTAGTGGGAACGTGAGAACTGACTGAAGCTGGTATTTTGAAATGCCTTTTGGACTCTGGCACAACTAAACCTCCTTTCTGTTTTGTCTTTTAGCCTGACATGAGCAGTGTTGGTTCCAACTTCCCAGAAAGCTCCTAAGGAGTGAAGTAGTGAGCTGCACTTTGGATCACAGACATCCAGATCTTCTTAGGATGTTTCTGCAGGCTTGGCCCAAGGGAGAGGCTACAAAAACAAATTTTTGTCATCTTTTGTAAACTGTTACCACAAAAACTGACAAATAACATGCATAAGATACAAATAAGGAATGTTCTCTATCCCTTTGCTCAGTTCTTCAGCTCTGCTTTCTGGTTTTGTGATGCCAACTGTGATGCCTCAAATTACCCCACAATATTTACTCCTATGACTCTTGGATGTTGATCACAAGAGATTATTTTGCCTTAAGTCTTGCACCAGTGTCCTGCTGCACAGCAGTTTGTTTTGGCACTGCATGTGCTGCCCTGTCTTTCCACACTCCTGCTCAAGTGGTGTTTCTGCTCTAGGTACACGTAAGACCCCTCTATATGTCCAGTACCAAAACCACAGTAGTTTACTTGCAACAAAATAATTCAAAAGTCATCACCTGCTCTTTTGCCCTGTCTTTTAGCTATTCCCATGGGATGGTGATTCTGAAGTGATCAGCTTGGATGAAAACTGAAGTTTTTCAGTGTCAGTCCAAGTGCTTTTAACAGCAACAGTGTGAGAGTACCCGGACCAATATTTGATGTGGTGTCACCTGTTCTGCTTCTGAGGCACCTGCAGGAGGAGGCCCAAAAGGCACACTGTTGCCAGTGGACTTAATTTGTGCTGTAGGAATTCACCTCCTACAACAGGAAACTCTTAGAAATCAGCAAATCCCAATAGATTTGAACCCCCTCATCTGGCATTAGCTTGGAGACAGGTTAAATAACACGGTTCTAAGCAGTCAGAGGCTACAGATTTGAGAGCTTCCTCATGAAGAGCTCTGTCTGTGTCAGATGGAAAGCAGCTGTAGGCGCTACTTTCAGGCAGAAGATTGCAATTTCTTTCTACACAGCTGTTGCGCAATGAAAGCTCATTTCAGCTGCTTTCCTGCTTGCCCATTAAGGATGCACTGAAGGCATGGAAGTGCCTCCATTTCTCATCCTGAGGGAGGAGGAAGCTCTCACTTGTCTCCACACAACTGCCTTGCTCTCAGTTGGGTTCTCTTGTTGAATAATGACCTGAGATAGGCATGAGTGTGGGCAGAGCTCTTTTCAGCCTCAGTGCTTTGGGCTTTGTAGAAAATGGAGTAAATTTCCATTTTTGTTTTACTGTCTGGATGTTCAGAGAAGGCTTTGTAAGATTTGGCTGGTAAAAAGCTATTCCTTAAACTTCAGAATAAAGATGATGCCATGATCATCTGTGATCAGGTATCAGCCCTTTGATACCATGCACCACCTGTCTTGGCCCTGACTCCAAGTGTCCTCCTCTCAGCCTCAGTATTTGAAGGGAGAAGCCATTTCCTTTTGGCCACCTCATAGGGTTGAGTTCTTGGGTGGAGCAAATGTGTTTCCTGTTTTAAACGTGGGTCTATGGGAATTCTGAACTAGTGAGATGGACCTGTGTACAAAGAAAACAAACTATAATAAAGAATGGATTTAGAAACGTGAATTATGAGAGAGGATAAACTTGGTGTTTCAATGGCAGGTTGTGTCCCAGAAGACTGTGCAGCTCTTTAAAGAATCCACAGGGATAGGGAGAAGGTCTCTTGTACTGTTGTATTTTCAAAAGGCATTTGACAGGGTTTTGTGCCAAGGGCATTTGGGGACCTTTGGTGAGTGACTCCATGGAATGAGGGAAGCCCTCTAACTTGTCTAGTTTAGGAAAGTTGGTGGATTAGGACAGGGAATTCTGGCCATCCTGACTTATTGTGACTAGTGAGGATGAGGACTGGCTAGAAAGGGAAACTCAGTGCAGCTGAGTGTGAAGTGAGGCACATGGTGGTTAAGATCTAAATTTCCCCCAGCAGTGGTGAATTCTGAGCAGTACAAGAGAACATATCCTGACTGAAAGTCCATTTGGGAACAGATGTGCTCTCGCTTCAGTCATGATCAAGAAAGCAAGCAATATCTGGAGCTAATTAGGAAAACAAAGCCCAAAGCAGCATTAGCTGTAAATCCATTATGCATATTTATCCTGGGTGCTATGTGTAGATGAGATGCAAGTGTTGCACAGCGATTGCCAAGTGTTTCTGCAAATAGAAATTTTGGGGTAATGCTAATCTACATTAAATTTTGGGTCTCAAAGTCCAAAAGAAGCTGGGGAAAGGAGGGGTGAAATTCTCATGCTGCTGCCCATTACTTGCCCTGAGATCCTGCCCCACAGTGGCAGAGCTGAGAGGAACAGGATAGTGAGGAGGAGGTTGAGCACAGCACTGTGCCACAGCAAGGGTGAAATGAGAGCCCAGGTGGAGGGTTCCAGAATGGTAGGATTCCAGGTGGCAGGTCCTTGGTATGACAGCCTGGGGCACAAGCACAGTAAAGCCCTTGACTGACCCTCTTCATGTGCTTTCATTCCAAGGCAGCACAGCATGCGTGTTGATGATGCCAAAAGGTGTTAAGGAATAGTCAATAAAATCAAACAGTATGTCCCCAGAGCTGGGTTCCCATGGGTTCTTGTGATTCTTAACAACAAAATTGCTAAAAAGGTGTGGGTTACATACCATGGCTAACACACCTGGCACCTTTTCCATCAGGCAGTGGAAGGCAACACATGACCTCAGGTGCTGGGAAGGGTTGCAGGAATGATCAGAGGAACTAAAGGAGTGCTGGACAAATAGGTGATACTGTGAGAAGGGCTGGATGAATATGACACAAGGGAGAAATGAAAGTCTCAACTGTGTTCAGTGAGAAGGTCTTGGGGGTCTGTAGCTTTGTGTGCTTTAATGGCCAAAAATTGTCAGGATCCTTTACAGAGTTTCTAAGCCTCCAAGTCCTCACAGTATGAAATTGGCGATCTTGACGTTTAATGTTTGTGCCCAGATCCAAGTTACTCCAGGACAGCCCATGGGCTGATCTTAGCAAAACAGAGGTAGTAATGAATGGGATTTTGCTGGAGGAAAGTTGCTTCCCCCTCTGCAAAGGGCTGTTCTCATCCCCTGAACGCCTCCTAGAATACCTCACCCTGGAAACTCCCATACTAAACACCTGCCCCAGAAGCCAGATAAAGGGCAGGTAGAAAAGGCCCGGGGTATATTCTGTGGCTCTGTGAAGCAGCAGCTGAAGGTGGGTTTTGGTAGCCCAGGGCAGCAGCTTGCCCTGCTGTAGCCACCCTGGGCACAGGGCTCAGCTTCCTGCCCCCTAGGCACTGCTGCCTGAACAGCTCATTCCTTGGGCAGGCCAAAAACCTACCTTTGGGGAAAGGGGGGAGAAAACATAAACAAACCCGGACATTGCCCTCCACTGTAAATTTTTTCTTTTATAATTTTTTTTTTAATGATGGCTGTTGGAAGTTGCTCAAAGGTTTGGGCTATTGCAGTCCCAGCAAGATGGCAGCGTACAGATGAACCCGAGTAGCCGTGTGGCTGTGGCATCCGTGGTGTGCCCACCACACCTCTGGTACACAGCATCGTGGAGTAGCGTGGGGGTGTCTGAGCAGGAGCTCTGATTTCGTTTGGTCCTTCGCACTCCTTCACTCATCATGAGACGTTATCACATTTTATCACTACAGTTCAAAGTTTCGCATCTATGAGCTTCTCACTTACTTTGTAATATGTTAGTAATAGTTTATGTTTAAACACAATAAACAGCTTGACTATGGAAATCAGTAATGGAGGACAAAATACAGTTTGAGACCACACGTTAATGCAGTCCTTGTGGGCTTCACCAGACGAATCTATGTGTCTATCCTGCTTCACCAGAGCAATATTTGAGCACTAACTAGCAATCCAGAATGCAGACGAATCTCTGCTGCTTTGTTCCTCTTTGTAATTAGGAATACTTCTAGCGTGTTTGTTGTCCTTGGGGATTTTTTTCAGAGCTGACATTACAAAGCTGTACTTTTTCTATATTAAGTGGACATCCTGTGCATTGCACTTCCATTGCACTCACTAAAATTCAGTTATAGGCAGAGGGTTTAGGTTAATCACCTGTTCCCCATGGTGAGCGGGCAAAGCAATTCCTGTGCTGACATAGTGGCACTTCTGTACAGTGATGGACTTTACCGTTACACTGCACTGCAAAATACTCTTCCACTCTTATTTAACATGGTAAAAATATCATCATCAACATGAAAATCAAAAATTTGTGATTAGGGCACCATGTCCTGAACCACTTACAACTCTAAGAGGGACAAGCAGAAGCTACTGTTGTAGGAAGTGACCTTTGTGAAGTCACTAGCTGAAAGTTAAGGTATTTTTCTTGCCTTTACCTGATTTTTATGGTTCTGTCATACGCGGTAAACTCATTCTACTGTGTGGCATGCTTCCTATGGTCCTTGCCAAATATTTGCCTGTGAAGAATTAAGTGAAACAAACCCCCAAATTCTGAAGGCATGTAACATGAAGGTTTGTAACATCTACAGGGGTGGGATTTAGTTGTATAAACAGGCCTAATTCTTACTGTACCTTGATTATTTCAGCAAAATATAATGACGACTTCACTCCAAATGAACATTTCCATTCTCCTGAAACCCAACATACAAATTCCACAATCTAGTTACACATGCCACAGAACATCAACTCATCTTTTCCCAGCATCTTAATGGGCAGAGTACAGTCTGTCTATACAATTCCCGGTATTTCAGTAACTACTGGTTCCAGGGTTCTTGCTGGCGGGAGCTTAAACCAACTTACATGACATTTAAATATTTCTTTCATGAGTGGCTCCCAAAACAAAAACCATGATTTTATGTTTTTGTTTTTTTTTTTAAGACCCAATTACTTTGTCTTCAGATTGTCCCAGTCTAGGGCTTGATGTTGCCAGGTGTCTGGTTTGGTGCTTCTTGAGCTTCTGCTCTGCACTCCGGTACCTCTTTGAGTGCTCAGTGGTTCCTCGTGCACTGTGCTGAGTGGCAGCATTGATTAGTTATGAATGTACAAAACATCTGACCAGCAGGTATTGGAAAATTATATCCAGGTAGATCCCTGGATTTTTTAATAAACTAAGAAGATTTTTTAGAATGATTCAGCATCAGAATGTCTTCGGCTTATGACACTGAAATTGTTCTTGTTCATAGATTTCATGATCTTAATTCATTTATGAGACAGCTATTAAAAAAATGGTTCTGTTTGGAGGTGGTTTAGCTACACTGGAGAATGCTGGGTTTAACAGGGAGCACTGGTGCAGGGAACTGAATGAAGTTTCCCAGATCAGTTGAAACCTGTCTCAAAGACTCTGGTACTGGCAGAGTGAGCCGGTGGATGGCACCACAACCGGCAGGTGACCAAAGCAGTAAAGAGGCTCCACACTGCAAGGGTGCCTGCCTGTATTTTTTCCAGTTTTTCTGCTTATTTCCATCCCATGATGTCCAAAACTTGTAGCTCACTGAAGTAGTTTTGTTTGGTAGGCTTTTCAATGCATTTTTTTCCTCTTTTTTTGTGTGCGTCCATAGTCCTCATCAGCTCAATGGGTTGAAATGTGCAGCAGGCTGTCATACCCATTCCTGGACAGGTCTTTTGTAGTACACAACATTTTGCTGCACCTCCTTGTTTTTAAATTGGAAGATTGTGTATACCAGGACAAGGATACACAGAGACAGGATGCAGGGGATGACCACTGCAATGGCATTGACAGTGCTGGGCATGTCGTTTATTGTCACCATGATGTCCACGTCATCATGCGAGAGGCGCCGGTCCTTGCTCCGCTCAACATCCTTCTGATTACAACCCATCCAGTCCTTGAGGATTGACCTGGGGTAGCCTGGCTCCACACTCAGCCTCTGGTTATCGAACTTCCAGTACTCCTTCCCTTTGTAAAAGTAGGTGTAAACTAGGAGACAAAACAGAGAATATTTCTCACTATTTCCACCTAATGAGCTGTGCTTATGGGAGGACATTAAGGGAGCCTGGACAACCTGAAGATGGCCACTACCTAAGCCAATAAAACACATTTATCCAGAGCATTCCCATGCCATTGGAAAGTGAATGCAGTTTTGGAGCTGGGATTTAAAGGAGAAGCCATAACCCTGGCTAATGTGTCCAACATTGCCCATGGAATACCATTCTCCTTGGCCAAACAAGCTGGGAATCAAAAAAAGAAAACCCTACCAACTTTAAAGGAAGGGTTCTGCAGTGAGTTATTTTTTACTAAACCATTTATAAATATGTGCTCTTCATTACCAAGTGGTTAACATCATCTGCAGGGTGCCAGCATGTGCCTGGGTGTGACAGTGTCTGTAAGAACACCAGGTTTCTGTTCAATCAGCCTGAGGGAGCAAATGCTAAGATGAATCCTTTTGCCACAGAACCCTGAAGATCTGGCCTGTGTTAAGGAGCAGTGTTGTCCTGCTGCTGATAAAAAGGTGATGCTTTATGCTACATGTTGTTTGAAGCACCTCCCTCTCCCCAGATGACCCATTTTCTAGAGACTCTCAAGTTAGTAGAAAAAAAGAAAGAGCACAGGGGAAGGGAGCTGTGGTGAAAATGTTGATCTCCTGCACTGGTCCCCAGCTTAGCTGGCTCTCACTGCCATCCTCCAGCCTGGCCCAGTTGTCCTCTCACCACACAACTCCAGATTTGAACACAGCCTCAATGGCACATGCCCCTTCTGTTGGCTCTTTCCAACAGGAAAGAAGAAAGGGGGAAAAAAGGAGTCTCTGGAGCTTCAAGTCCCTATTCAGAGCATAACTTCAAGGCTAAATGCTAACATTGGACAGGTTAGAGCCTTTACCAGAGAGCCAGAGCTCACTACAGGTAAATTAGGAGGAAATATAAGTTCCAGTATCCCCAGAACCAGGACCCAGGAAAAGTTGGGTTGGGTCTATTGCAGCATAAAAAGTTTCATTCCCACAGAGCTGGATTGTCACAGTGTGGTTTAGCAGCTGAGGAGGTGTGTGGGTTGGGATCAGTGTCAGGAAGGATCTCAGACTGCTGCTGCTCACAAAGCCCAGATGACCTAAGGGCTTCTGACACTTGATTCCCGGATCAGAAAATACTCAAAACACTCCACATCCAACTGCCCAGCTCCCAGCACAGACCAGCTCTTCCCGATCTAACAGCTGCAATGACTGCAGACACGTACAGCCTTCCTTGCTGATGAAAGCGCCCTGAGGAGCCTGAGGGACTCCTCTCCACACGGTGATGGGCTTTGGGTATCCTGGGTCCGTGGCTCTCTTGTCCTCGTTGTACCTCCAGTACCTGTCCCCTTTGAAGAAGTAGGTTTTGCCCATGGGCTCCCAGCGCAGTGCTGTGTCGATGCCCTCCCGGGGCAGGCAGCTCCCCAGCTCCACCAGGCTGTGAGGGTAGCCTGGCTCTGCCGTCACCTCCTTAAAAACCCAGTACTTATCTCCTAGAGGTGAGTGGGGACACAAACAACAAACAGATTGACCTGTTAGGAGCTGGATCAGTATGAACCTAAACCAACCACAGTGAACCACAGTGTGTTGACTGCTTCCAGGCCTAACTGCAGTCTGTGAAAAAGCTGCTCCTCTACTTAAATATTGAAACTGAAACCTTATTTCATCTGCTGCTCCTTAACTCTTGTTTTGAGAGAGCTGTTGAACAGCCCTTTCCCATTTACCTTCTTACGCCAGTCATTATTTCAAAGACTTGTCTCATACCCTGTCTGCCATCCTTTGCTCAGGCTGAGGTGTTGATCAGCCCAAGCTTTTCAGAAATTTCTGCTGCCTTTCCCTGAGCCTGTCAGGTTTTAGTACAGTTTAGAAGGCTGAGGTACTGAAGCTCCAGACACAAATCCAGCCCAGATACTGTGGTTTTATACCTGCCATGCTTTCCAGGCACCCTTGCTCACAATTTGCTCTCAAGCTACAGGGCCTTGTTCAGGCACTGCCACCATACAAAGAGCTAAAGTGGGCCCCAGCACAAGGTTAGTAATTTTGTCTGTCTAGGAGACAATTGTCCAGAAATGAGTTTTGGGAGTGTCCTCCACCTTGAGAGGACTCAATGCCCTGACAAAAGGTGCTCAAGGAGATAAGCAGGAGATTGACACTCTCTGGGAAATAGAAGCTATTCCATGTTACCATATGAAAGCAAACTTCCCCTAACTGATATTAACTCTATAGAGAGATTGTCCTGGCAAGGCCAGCCCACACTGAACTTTATTTTAAAGATCAGTGGCTCCTTGGAAAAGGGCAAGGGTGCAGTATACCTGTTTTCACCGTTTTCATGCCATAAAATCAGCCTGGGGTGGGGCAGGAGTGGTTGGCTCCTACTGAACTGTACTGTACCTTTGAAGAAAACGAATTTGCCATCAGAGCGCTCATAGGCTGCGTCGATCTTTGCGGGGAGGCCCTTCCAGAACTGCTCAATCTGCATGGGATACCCCTCCTGCACCTGGTTGTTGCGCAGACGCCAGAACCAGCGATCCTGAGGAAACCAAAAGTCTCTTGAGACTGAGTACTCTTGTCTTGCAGTCAGACCTGGCTGAGTCCAGCAACCAGCACTGCTAATCCTTGCCTAGGCCCCACAGCCATTACACACACAAGTCCTGCTTCAGGTGACAGCTCCAATCCAGCCCAGCACTGTCTCCAGTGTGGGAAGTGCTGTGGGGGGAAGATGGCAGCCCAGAGGGGGAGATGTTGATTGATGGTGCTGTCAAAAAGGGTGGAAAGAAGGAGAGGGAAAAGGAGCAGGGGGGAAGCAAGTCCAGAGCTGTAAGCATTGTGACCTCTCCATGTCTTGTCACTGAGGAGTCACATTTGTCCTGGTTCAGCTGAAGCTCAGCTTTCAGAGCCCAGGAGAGCCAGATAGCCTGAACATCACCTAGTGACTATGAAACACACAAGGTTTAAAGGCACAAAGGAGTTATGAAATATCCCTTTAGATATTGGTTATTAGTTAAAGCTGCAGTGGATGCTCAGGGATGAGCATGAGCAGGACAGAACCTTTGAGACTTCTCCCAGACAGCATCCCAACCTTCAACTAGTTCCATTTCAGGAATCTTCTGCAAATGATGCAATTTGTCCATTTAATAACCTTCAATATGTCCTTTTCCACACTTTACACCCGTTGGATAGAGTGAAACCTACTGATATTTTGGGAATGGGATCATGGATGTCCATATTCAAGGTACTCTAATGGGTTATTGAGAAAAGGGCTGTAGTTGACAAGAAAAGTTGATTCAAACTCTCTTCGGCTGAGTGCTCCCAAAGCCCCAGTTCCACGCATGACACCTCTGAGACAATGAGGCTTGCTCCCAGAGAAGCTGTGTCTGCCCCATCCTTGAAAGTGTTTCGGGTGAGCTTGGATGGGCCTTGGTCTAGTGGAAGGCATCCCTGTCCATGACAGTGGGTGGAACAAGATGGTCTTTAAGGTTCCTCCCAACCCAACACACTCCAGGACTCTATGGTTACCCGTGGTACTGGTACTACTTCCTGGCTTTAGAGGTGGCTCCTCTCAGGCTTGGTGGCGTCTGAATTCTCTGCCAATGCACACAGTTCGCATTTTGGAGCACAGGATGCCTGGGCATTTTGTAAATCCCATCAGGCACTGTTTCCAAATATTACAGAGCCAACCTGCTCACACTTCCTTCCAAGATTGCTCAGTCATCACCCCTAGAGAAACAGAGCTATTTTCAGACATTTCAAATCTCACTACCAAATACTTCTATTAACCTTCTCCATCAATAAAATGAAGGGAAGACTCATTGGTAAGCGAGAATTCTTAGTACCTTGAAAACAAACATTTCGCCTCTAAACAGAGCCACAGTGTTAAAGTTGCCATCACAGATGTTTGGTTTGGAGCCAGGGAGAGCTGGCCTGTCACCCAGAGGAGGATTGGGAGGTCGTGGCTGTCTCTCGTGTTTTCTTTCTGAAGTGGAGTGAATTCTGCGAACAGGAAGAGTTGGTAAAGGCCTGGTTGGCTCCAGAGGCTCTATAGGAGGACCTAGAAGTGAAAAGGAATATATTTAGCAAAGTGGACAAGGTTGTTTTTTTCTGTAAGCTTTGAAAGGTTCCAGGCTGGATGGACAGCACTGCCAGGGATTTATATACTCCTGATGCAGAGCTCATTCCCTAGAAATGGGGAGCAGAACAAGATGCATCCACACGTGAAAACTATCCCAAAACAGACAGTGATAAGACTTGAAGAAGAGCCAAAATGTTTTTGTAGGTCTTCCCAGGGAGGTTGGAGCTAAAAGAAGGAGGAGCCATGCCAGTCAGGTTCCCAACTGAAATGAAAGGTGGTAACACTTGAATAGAAATGTTTAGCAGACGATAAAAAAGGCAACAAAAAAGTGGAAACCAACGCAAACCAGAAAAAAAAAAAAAAAAGTTAGGGTATGAGGGCATGAGAATCAATGCTACATTGTAAGGGGAACTGCAAGGAGTACTTTATTACAAATCAGTGACCAATCTGTGCTTTCCTTGGCAAACAGCTGTAACCTTAAGGGACCTTATCCCACTCAAGTGATGCCCTCCCAACACAGCTCTCCCTTTCCGTCCTTCCCTAACTCAGGGATCTGACAAGACCGTGAGGATGTACAGAGAAATAAAAATACAAGTGAGTTAGACTGGAGCGGAGATCTTAAACTGCCTCTTGCCATAGGATGTTTTCATTAACTGTTAGTGGTAAATCTGGGCCAAATCTCATTCAGAGAGTCACATTTCTTGTTGCTTCTCGGAGTTAATATGGCAATAAACAGGGATTTTGGTGGGCTTGAGATGTGAAGATGGTTTATTTGCAGGGATTATGGTTTCAATTTCATTCTGAGCCTGTAGGATAAACCCCTACCTATGGGCAGAATGGGGGCTGCTCTCATGAGTGCTGTTCCCGTGTCACAGTTTGGGGCCAAGGTGCTGCACCTCAGTTGGAGGTGAGCCCTTGCCCTGGACAAAGCTCATCCTCACAGCATGGAAGAGTCATCCCAAGCTGGGCACCTGCCCATATCCAGGGAAGAGATTTATGAGGAAGGATTGAGGTACCCATGGAGGCCACACATCTGTGGGGTTAGAAGAGGATTTTTGCAGATAAACATTTTGAAAGGTGCAGTCTGAAATACTGGTTTGGTGCCTGATGTCCATGGCAGCTTTACTCTTAAATGTTCCATTTTCAAAGAGTTCCTAAAATGGATGAGTGCTTAACATGTCCTGGAAGAGTAACCAGATTAGGAATATCCTCACAGCTAATGACAAATCACCAGAGAAAGCCATCTCAATAATGGTTAATAAAAATGTAACAATAAGAATCTCATGTGCAAGTTTCATGGATATGATGTTCAGAAAGTACCACTTAGATGGTAAAGTCCAACTTCCCGCAGTACCAGGTGTAAGGTTGGTCTGAAGATTGCCTGAATTGCCTCACAATCATTGTCAGAGACTGAGACTCTGAGAGACCCCCAGGACCCCATTTCTCACTGTGGAAAGGAGTTGCTGGCCTAGCTAAGGTGGATGCTTGCCAAAGGACTATGTTGTGCCTGCCAACGCTACCTCCATGGTACATTGCTTTCCAGCTGAGTACTGGTTGGAGTGTTCTGTGCTGCATCTGATTCTTGAAGCCATGGGCTCATGAACACAATAGTCCATAAATCTCCCCACCTTTTGGCAAGAGGCCACTCGCCTTGAAACGGACTATAAAATTATTATCCTCTGAAGAGACCCCTTGAGACTTCTTTCTCCCCTACGGATGGAAGGCATCAACGCACGATCCGAGGACGACGTCCCATCTGTTGGTAGCTGCATCTCTCTTTCTCCCTCTCTCTCTCTCTCTCTCTCTTTCTCTCCCCCTCTCCCTTCTCTGCTCCATTACCTTTATCTCTCTCTCTCTCTTACCACTACCCCAAAACTGAGTTATTAGCCCTCAATAAACTGCTTTGCTGCTTGTTGCTGAACAAAAATCTTAGTCTCTTGCTGCTTTTGCACCCTGTGGTCAAACGAACCATCACGACCCCTGCTCAGGTTGTGCGGACCATGACACCAGGCCAGAAAGCTCCACCAGAAAGTCCTGTAATGAGCACAGTGTTTCCAGGGCAGACACAGATTTCAAGCACATAAAATCCTCTATAATTCACAGCAAACTGCACTAATGATTAAGTCCTGTCACAGTTGAAGTCTGCCTTACCGATTGCCTGAGTTGGTGCAACTTTAAATTCAGGGTATTCTTTCTTATGTCTAGTGTCTCAAAATGTAATCATTTATAGAACTTGATGAGAATGCTTTTAAAATTCTCCTTAATGAACTAAATAGAGCCTTCCTTTTGTCTGTTGTTGCAAAGGCTTTTGGTTTTCAGATCTTGAACACCTCTTTCCTACAGCTTTTCAAATGGATAACTATATTTCTTCAGAGCAACTTGTCCTCATAATATGATCCTTTGTGCCATGTGCAGTTATAAGCAACTGTTTTTATTTACTTTATTCCAGAGCTTTAATGAAGGACATCAAATACCGTTTACAGAAATACTTTATGATGAGTGTCTGATGATGATTACCCTTGGAAAGCTCTCTACATGAAACAGATACAAATACTATACTCATTTCTCATCCCCTCCAATCTTACTGGGGTATTGACCAGTATTTTAGCTGACCCTAAAATTTCCAAACTCTGATACTGCTATTGCTAGAGACCTGTGGATTTTCCCCAAATGGGATGCAGCTGAGGTCTCCAGCCAGTGCCTGTGACTGGAACAACAGGGCTGGACCAGGCAGGGCAGGCACATCCACAGCAGTGCTGCAGGGCAGCTCAGGAGGTGCTTTTGGAGACATGCCTGGTCCTCTGCAGTTGCTGTGCTCTTAGTCACATTCCAGCTCATTAAATACATCCTTTTTCGACCAAGCTAAACTTGAAGATGCATTTCTGGAGTGCATCCAGGATGCTGCAGCTGCAAACAGGCACCACAGGGCATGGCAAGAGCTGACCCACAAAACCACCTCTATCCTCAAGAATAAACACAGTGTGGGTCTCAGCCCTCAGGCTCTCTTTTATTTCACATCATCCCTGGAGCCAGATCTCCACATGTGCTGCTGCTGTTTCTGCTGGCAGCCACTGACCCACAGGACCTTTCTGTGGTGTGAAGCAAAGGCACCTGCCCAAGGGCAGTAGGTCAACTGGATGTCTGGCACAGACTGGAAAGCTCCTGGAGGCAGGGCTCGGTACAGTGGGACATGCACAGAAAGGGCTGGGAGTGGGGAAAGAGGCCTCAGACAGATCCTGCACGAGGACAGCGTGGTTCTGGTTTGTTCACATGCAAAGGAGCAGCAGTGCTCAGCTCCTGCCTGCGACAACTGCTGGAGCAGGCAGTTCACAACCAGTTTTGGATGTCAAAAATGGCTCTTGGTGCCAGTGACAGAACTCAAGTAAATGAAGTCTGAAAACCAACAATTCACATGCTTAGTGAAGATGGAAATGCTTGCATTACGAAAGAGAAGTTGATTGGGACACCTAAGCAAGGGGACAATAATCAGTGATTTACTGAGAACTGCAGACACTCATTAAAAAGCAGCAAGGCACCTTCCCTCCTGTGCTGCCTTTCCCATGACTTTGGGTGGATGTGGCTGGTAAATAACACAGGAAAACCTTTAATGCCTGTTTTAACCAACAGGGTTCCCCTGCCAACAGTCTGGCACAAGAGTCAGCTATAACCCATTGACAAAGAAACACAAGGGAGGTGTAGTTTGCTGTTCCCCTCCTTTGCAAGGGGCAGATGCTTCCATGCACTGACCAAACCAGACATGACCATGAGTAGTAAGATGACGACATAATGTTAATTCCTTCTCCCTCCCTTTTAACAGAAAAAAAGGGTGAGACAGGAGTAGGACCTAAATAAAAAACAGATTAACATGCCTGACAAAGACCCATTGGACACAGAGAATCTCACCATAAGGTGCAGAATAGGGACTGTAGTGTTATGCTTATAGGATGGAAATCTAACCCCTCCATGACTGGAGTTACTAATTCCCTGTCTCTGCACAAGTGAGGATCACTCATGTACCCAGTCACAGCCTGCCCTGCCCTGTACAGGCAGTCCTGTACAGCTCCCCAGTTCACCTCCAGTGTCCATGGCCTGTCACAGTCATCTGTGGAGAAGAGCAAAATTCAAACACCACCTGCAACCCAAGGTACCAATGTAAAGGTTTTAATTAACTCTAAAACACCACTGAAGCAGCCCACATAGAACTGGCATGGCAGAGGCAGCTGTACACACCGTGATCAAGGTGGTGCCAAGCAGAAAGGATTCAGGTGAACAGGGATCTGCTTTAGACAAAACATTTGCTAGATCAATGGAGAGAGATCTCAAGTCAGGCTTAACAAGGGAAGCTGGTCCTGTTTGTACTCATGGCTGGCCACAGCCAAACCAGAGCTGGCTGTGGCCAAACCAGCCCTGGCAAGACTTTCTACACATGCTCCAGGTGGTCTGCAACCTGCTTGGATGCAGACTTTGTAATTTGACTTCTAATATTCCTCTTACTGTCTTTCCCTGCTAGCCATGTGTCCCGGGTTGATGTTGTGTCTACCCCTTCTCCCTGCTTC